>MU968480.1:35812903-36277614 GCA_034641835.2 Pinus albicaulis
GAATTATTATTATTATTATTTCATTTATTATTTTGACAAGTACATTACATGATGACTAAAATACATCAAATGAAGACCGAACCTAGTTACAATTTCCAACACTCCCTCTTAACTATGGAGGTATTCATTACATACAAATATAATAGATCTCAAACTATATCAAACATTGAAGAACTTTAGGCATCGCAATTCCATGGACTATATTCCTGACCAGGGAAATCTATCGATTGGTCTCTCATTAATTTAGGCACCACAATGTCACAGACTATATTCCTGATCAAGGAAATCAATCTAAGTGGGAATAACATGGACTCAAGCTTTCAACCCCTTTAGGTACCATGAGGCTTACTTTCTGACCACCAACCCAGGGACCTAAGTGTGTGTCAATGGTTAGATATCTATGGCCCACGCCACCCTTCCCTACTTTGGGACCTAGACATCAACACAAAGTGTCGACTATATGTCCTCCTAGGAAATTCTTCCCTCGCAAATCCTTAAAAAATATCTTCCATTTTCTTATCATCAATATAATCAAAAATGTACACCAAACCCAGTGTAACACCCTCTTCCCACATTTACCCAAGTAACCGTCCAACTGTTGAAAATGCAACAAGATGATGGAGCTTAGTGAAAAGAAGTCGCCTTCACTAAGTGGGCCCGCAGGCTATTTTTGGCGCAAAGTCTATTTTTAGACTATGTCTATTTTTAGACATATGGATCATGGTCTATGAGTTTCAGGATGCTATTTATGGATGGTTGGTCAAGTTGGTAAAAATAGATGGACCTCTATTTTTAGACATTGGGCGGAGTCTATTTTTAGACTGCCAGTCTAAAAATAGATCAATCGAATATTATTAGCTCTTAATAATATTTGGACTATAAACATTATCTTATCCTCTTGGAGCACTTCAGTTTGATGCTTGGATGTGGCACATGCAGCTGACAGAAGGAATTATGTTATTCCTAGGGGTTAGTTGAGCTATTGCATGGTTGACTTCAGTTAGAACTCATGTGGCAGAGTTTGGTGGAGTTGATGAGACAGTTGGTGGAGTTGTGTTCGGTTTAACTTAGTTGAACTAGTTGTATTTAGTCTAACTAATAAATACACTAGTGATGAGTGGTGTGAATTAATTATTAATTAATTCACTAATTATTAACTCATGAATCAACTAAATAATACATCAGTTAACTGCAATGCATGGACAGTTCAGTGGAGACCAGTGTTAGAGGTGGGTGAAAGGGTGAGTCTACTATCAGTTGTGACTATGGTTGTGCATGAGATTTGCACACACATTGATTGAGATTTCCAATGAGGATTGCGCAATACAAGCTAGTGGGATTTTAACTTGGATCTCATCATTATTCATCTTGGATTGCGCAGTAGAGGCAGGCAGACAGGTGGAAGAGATTTGAACTTGTGACTTGTTCATATCTGAGCTAGTTTGTGTGTAGCATGTGAGATAGTGCTGAGAGCTTGTGAGGATCTTTGTGCTATGTATTGTTACATGTTCTCTATCATTATAATATACAGATAGTTGGGGGTTTTCAGCTATAATATTTCCCCATTACATACCTTGTTATATGTGTGCTTGATTATGTTTTAATGTGCGCATGCGACTGCTTCTATTTCCGCAAATTGATGATCAATTGTAGAAGAGGTTATGTATTATGCATGAAGCTTAAATAGTGTGTAATCAGGATAATCTCGGTGAATAATTCAGCTATTGTTCAAATTTCTACATGGTATCAGAGAAAAATTGATCATCGGATCTATTACAGTGATTACAATTTATTTCGGTAGACAGAGTCTGTAAGCGGGCCAGGTAGCCTCTGGATCCATCCTTTATTTGAAAGGTGATATATCCAGTAAATTCCCCTACAGTCGATCTCTGTGCTAGAAATACTTTGTTCTCACAGATCAGGAGCGGTTGAGTTTTGAGCTGGTGGAATTCGAATTTGCAGCAGTGTTTTCTTGGTGTTGAAGTAAAAATGTCTTTCAACGGATTGCGATTGGAGTATGCCCTTGAGGGCAGCTCGAATTATGTTGCATGGAAGGACAGGATGGAGGCAGTGTTAGAGGACAATGGGCTGAAGGAGTTCATAGATGCTGAAGTCCCAAAGCCTACTGATGCTGCTCAAGTTGAGGCTTGGCAAAAGAAGACAGCAAAATGTCGAAGGATTCTGTTGGAGGGCGTGAAGGATCACATTGTATCCAGCCTGCATGGAAAAGCTTCTCCATACTTGATGTGGAAAGAGTTGACAGATTTATTCCAAAGCAAGAGCGACCGGAGAGGAGATTGGCCTCAAGGATCTTCGAGAAACATAAAGATGGAGAAAGGCGACAGTATACCCAAGTACCTCACGAAGTTCACCCAATGCAGGGATGAGCTGGGAAGTGTGGGGGTGACTGTAGATGATGAGGACTTGGTGGACTTGGCTCTCCTTGGTCTTCCAAAGAGTTGGCATTCCTATCAGGACTCTGTCAATGGTCGGGAGAAATTGCCAGGATGGGAGCGACTTTGGTCGGATCTTATGCAAGAGGAGATAAGGTGGAGTACCAGGGACAGATCTTCATCAAAGGCATCTGATGAAGAAAATTGTGCTTTGGTTGCCAAAGCAAAGAAGGGGAAGAGCAAGAAAGCTTCTCATTCCAGTGCAAAAGGCAAGAAGCAGGACATGTCCAAGGTGAAGTGCTTTCACTGTCACCAGCACGGACATTATGCCACAAATTGTCCGCAAAAGAAGAAAAATAAGCAGGTTGCTGGATCTGCAGCGGGAGAGGCCTTAGCCTCGAAGTTTGAGCTAGATTTTTTGTTGATCGCATGCTTGGTCTCAAGTGTGATGGGATCACTATGGTTCTTGGACAGTGGTGCGTCTTTTCACATGACAGGAGATCGAGATTTATTTTCTGATCTGGATGAGAAAGATCTTGGAGTGCACATCGAGATGGGTGATGATGGTAGATACAATGCGACCGATATCGATACCATTTCCTTTGAGAGGGAGTCTGGTAAACCCTTCGTATTGAAGGAAGTGATGCATGTTCCAGGATTGAAGAAGAATCTTATCTCTATGGCGATGTTAGAAGACAAGGGATATAATGTTGTCTTCAGCGAGGGAAAGGCTTTCCTTCGCAGTAAGACAACTGGAGAAACCCGGGAGATAGGGGTTCGAGTCAAGAACCTTTATCAATTTCAAGTAGATGGCTGTGCAGCAATGGCATGCAAGGCAGAAGGAGTGGTGAGTCGGGATGATGGCGAGCTGTGGCACCGGAGATTAGGCCACCTTCACCATGGAGCTTTGAAGATACTGCAGCATATTTCTACTGGGCTTCCTAAGGGCACTCTTGCGTAGTCAGATCAGTACAAGGGGTGTACCTTGGGAAAATTTGTGAAAGCCACCTTTCACGAGAAGGATAGTCGCGCCACGACGATCCTTGAGAGAATTCACATATACGTGTGTGGACCTTTCTCAGTAGCTTCGACAGCAAAGCACAGGTACTATGTGATCTTTGTTGATGATTATTCTCAGAAGTGTTGGATCTTCTTCATGCGAAAAGCGGGAACCTTCTCTGAGTCCACATGAGTTCACGAAGTGGTTGAGAAGGAATCGGGGAAACGGTGAGAGAGCTCTTAGGAGTGATAATGGTGGTGAATTCATCTCTGGCGAATTCAAGAACTTTTGCGGTGCGAAGGAATTCGAAGAGAGCTCATAGCACCTCATAACCCACGGCGGAAAGACGGGTTCTGGGCGGAAGAATAGAACGATCATGGGTGTTGCACGGGCGATGTTGCATGATCGGGGCCTACCCATTCACTTGTAGGCGGAGGCATGCGATCTGCGGTATATGTGCAGAACCGTTGTCCTCACAGGATACTTGGCATGAGTACACCCGAGGAGGCGTTTTCTGGTAAGAGGCCTGATATTTCCCATTTGAGGATTTTGGTTCACCTGTTTACATTCATGTGACGAAGGATGCAAGGAAGAAGCTGGAGCCGACTGCGGAGGTTGGGATATTTGTGGGGTACACTGATACGCCCCACAACTATCGTGTGTATTTTCCAGACAGTCGCAAGACTGTTGTGCGACGGGATATCAAATTTCATGAGGAGAAAGCCATGAAGTGTTCGCTTCAGAGGGAGCCACACTTGTATGCAGATGAGGAGCTAGTAGTTCCTAAGGATGAGCTTTAGTATGTGGATCAGCCACAAGAGGAATTTCATGGAGTGGAAGAGACCACTCAGGCAACGCCAACCATCAGAGGGTGGAAGCGCACTACAGAAGCTGAGCGATTGGCTCAAGATGCAGAGAAGGTTGTAGGATCACCTACATCACAGCACAGACAAAGACAGTCACCTGACCGGTATACTGGATACATGGCTCTTGTGAGCAAGTGTATCATGACAGAGCCATCCTCTTTCGAGGAAGCTATGGAGGATCCCGCATGGGTAGATGCCATGGTGGAAGAGTATGATTCGATTGTCAGAAACAGTGCATGGGAGATTGTCCCGCGACCAGAGGGGAAATCAGTGGTGGGTTCGCGATGGATCTACAAAGTGAAGCAGGCGGCTAACGGGAGTGTGGAGAAGTACAAGGCAAGATTTGTTGCCGAGGCTTCTCACGAGATAGAGGAGATCGATTATGAGGACGCGCACTGTCGCCAGAGTATTCTTCCATACGGACGATTCTTGCTCTCTCGGCGAGATGGGGTGGCACATTCATCCAGAGATGGATGTGAAAGGCCCGAGTTCCTCAACAGAGTCATTGAGGAGGAGGTGTACATAGAGCAACCCGAAGGTTTCGAGATCTTCAGCAGCGAGTCGCATGTGTGCAGGCTCAAGAGAGTGCTGTATGGGTTGAAACAAGCACCTCGTGCTTGGTACACACGGATAGACAGTTATTTCACCGGACTTGGATTGTCCAAGAGTGAGGCGGATCTGAACCTATACCAAATTCTGGTGGAGGGTAAGTTGCCGATCATTGTAATTTATGTAGATGATTTGATTTTGACAGGTGATGAGCTGTTGATACTCTCATGCAAGGAGGATCTTACAAAGGAGTTTGAGATGAAGGACTTGGGCCTCCTTCATTATTTCCTGGGATTGGAAATTTGGCGGTATTGATGAATTTGTTTGTTTCTCAGGGTAAGTATGCCCGGGAGATACCGGAGAAGTTCAACATGCATGGCTGCAAGCCTGTTGATACTCCTCTTCCTGGTGGTTGGAGGAAGGAGGATGCTACTTCGGCGGAGGTAGTGGATGCCACTGTTTATCGACAGTTGGTGGGGTCGCTTATGTATCTAGTCAATACACGACCCGACATATGCTATGCTGTTAACCAGCTTTCACAAGCTATGGTTAAGCCAACCAAGCTCTTCTGGAAGGCAGGCAAGCATGTATTGCGTTATCTTAGAGGCACATCGGGATATGGATTGTGGTACAGACAGGAGGATGAGGTGAAGATATGTGGCTTCATGGATGCAGACTGGGCAGGGAGCCCAACGGACAGAAAGAGCACATCTGGAAGGATCTTTAGTATCAGGTTGATAGCAGTTTCTTGGTACAGCAGGAAGCAGAGATCCATGGCACTCAGTTCAGCAGAGGCCGAGTATATGGCAGCAATTTTGGCTGCATGCGAGGCTATATGGATGAGGAAGATCCTGGTCGAGTTGTTTGGGTCACACTTGGAGCCTACTGTGATTTATTGTGATAACCAGAGTTGCATTAAACTCTCAGCTAATCCAGTATTTCATGATAGATCCAAACACATCGACATCAGGTACCATCATATCAGAGATTGTGTGCAGGGGAGAATCATGTTACTTTCATACATTCCCACGGAGGATCAGGATGCTGATATCTTGACGAAGGCGCTCACCAGGAGAAAATTCGAATACCACAGAGGCGGGATAGGGGTTGCAGATAATCCATATCTTGTTGAGAGGGAGTGTTGAAAATGCAACAAGATGATGGAGCTTAGTGAAAAGAAGTCGCCTTCACTAAGTGAGCCCGCAGGCTATTTTTGGCACAAAGTCTATTTATAGACTATGTCTATTTTTAGACATATGGATCATGGTCTATGAGTTGCAGGATGCTATTTGTGGATGGTTGGTCAAGTTGGTAAAAATAGATGGACCTCTATTTTTAGACATTGGGCGGAGTCTATTTTTAGACTTCCAGTCTAAAAATAGATCAGTCGAATATTATTAGCTCTTAATAATATTTGGACTATAAACATTATCTTATCCTCTTGGAGCACTTCAGTTTGATGCTTGGATTTGGCACATGCAGCTGACAGAAGGAATTACGCTATTCCTAGGGGTTAGTTGAGCTATTGCATGGTTGACTTTAGTTAGAACTCATGTGGCAGAGTTTGGTGGAGTTGATGAGACAGTTGGTGGAGTTGTGTTCGGTTTAACTTAGTTGAACTAGTTGCATTTAGTCTAACTGATAAATACACTAGTGATGAGTGGTGTGAATTAATTATTAATTAATTCACTAATTATTAACTCATAAATCAACTAAAGAATACATCAGTTAACTGCAATGCATGGACAGTTCAGTGGAGACCGGTGTTAGAGGTGGGTGAAAGGGTGAGTGTGGCTATCAGTTGTGACTATACTTGTGCATGAGATTTGCACACACATTGATTGAGATTGCCAATGAGGATTGCGCAGTACAAGCTAGTGGGATTCGAACTTGGATCTCATCATTATTCATCTTGGATTGCGCAGTAGAGGCAGGCTAACAGGTGGAGGAGATTTGAACTTGTGACTTGTTCATATCTGAGCTTGTGTAGTGTGTAGCATGTGAGATAGTGATGAGAGCTTGTGAGGAGCTTTGTGCTATGTATTGTTACATGTTCTCTATCATTATAATATACAGATAGTTGGGGGTTTTCAGCTGTAAGCTTTCCCCATTACATACTGTGTTATATGTGTGCTTGATTGTGTTTTAATGTGCGCATGCGACTGCTTCTATTTCCGCATATTGATGATCAATTGTAGAAGAGGTTATGTATTATGCATGAAGCTTAAATAGTGTGTAATCAGGATAATCTCGGTGAATAATTCAGCTATTATTCAAATTTCTACACCAACTGGGGTAAACATGTGACGAGAGGCTACTAATATGAGATTAAAACTCCTAGATGACCTTAAGGAAGTGGAACTGACGGAAACACAAAAAACACACCCTACACTGCATCATTGACATCCCCATGAGGTAACTCAACCTCCCAGGGCCCTGTTCCCTGAGGGGGGATTGATTATCTACCCCCTTGAGGCTGAGCTACGGGATTATAAGGGAAAGGGAGCAGCTATAGATGCTAGAGCCGCGGGCTACCCTTGGAAAGGTAGTGGCTAAGGCTCAAACAGTCAATTTTCCGCCTGTAACTCTAGGATTTGTGCCACATTTTCAACCCCTGAGCCCAGGTAACTACCCAAAACTTCATGTAACTTTAGGAGAGGTAAATAACATTAAAAAAAACATATGGAATCATTCACACCATTGGTAACTCATCCAACCCCACCCAACCATGATAGGAATTTTGTCAAACATGTCACAAACATAGCATCTACAGGTATAAACAACAGATTTAAACAAATGGGTCTCTTACTTATCTGAGAATGGATAAGAAGCATTTCTCCCCTACATCACAAGCTATCTATTTGACCATAGATACATTGTGTATTCATTTACAAGTAAAAACATGGAGATATCCATACCTCGTCATTGTTACAATACATGCTTATAACCAACATAACACCAACATAAATACCATGGATATATCAGCAATAGAATCCATATATATATCAGTGCATATACACAACAAATACCAAGTAAATGAACCTTTCATTAATGAATGTAAAAACCAGCCTGGAATGGGACTTCATAGACATGGTTGAGCCAAATCTCACTTCAGTCAGTCACCCCCATGCCATATTCCAAGCATGAATGTGGGACTTTATCAAACATGTCAATCAACACCAAACCATGGATCCAGAGACCAAACCGTTGTAGATTCTAATCCCGATGTCCTCTTCCGCTTTCCTACTTTTCTTTTGATTTCTTGATCCAAATCTCCAACTATGCCACACTCTCTAGGAGTTCTCCAAGAATACTCTAAGTGTTCAAGAGTGTGATAGACAGAGAGAGGGAGAGAATAATGAGAACTCCAAAGCTGAATTGACCAAAATTTTGCCAAATGATCCTTTTAAATTTATGTAGATGTTCTATGCTTGATGCAACTTTACTTTCTCTTCAATATCAGACAACAATCACATAAACAATAAAGTAAAATGATGATAGAACATACCAGTAGATCGACAGAAGACAAGCTAGAAATATATAATTGTGTTGGTGTGTTACGGCGGTCAAAAGGATGCTTCAACCAGCAAAGCCTCAATATGGTTAGCCAACCAGCAATGTCACACAACCCTCTAGGACAGCCAAACAGTCAACTCAAAATTCAACCCAAAAGTCAACGATGTCATTCAACTGTCAACACAAATAGCAGCGACAGCTAGGTCAACGTTGAAAACTCAAAGTCAACATTTTTCCTAGGAAATAGTGCCAGAAAATGCGGATTAGGGAGATCGAGATTTTGGGAGGGTTTTGGGTTGATTTTACCTAGTGTTGACCAAATTCAACACTGGTCAAAGTTTGTTGCAGAAACCCTAACCGAAAATAGAAAAGTGTTGCTACCAGATTTCCCACGTGTGGAGAGAGAAGAGACTCCAAGTGATCGAACCAGTCAAATGAGGAAAGAGAATGTGTGAGGATGAGATGAGTGAAATTTCCTCCAATGTTGACCTTATTTATATCCATCATTGAGGGTGTGTGACAATCTACTGGGGCATAAAACCTTAAGGCCGACCTGCACATATTTTGAATAGATTAAAAATAAATTCAAAATAAATGTTCTGCTCATCGGATCAAGATGATCTTTAGATCTATCTTGCACCTCTCCGAAAGAGGAACACAATAAAAATATTGGTATCTTCATCTGAGCATCACAACATGGATTTTGGACCTATTTGTCCAAAATTAACACTCCCTCTCAACTAGGGAGAACTCCATCCACCTATGCAATCCAAACATCGTGCGTCATCCCATCGTAACGTGTTTTGTTGGCTTCTTTATTTCAGAACAGAAGTGGGTCAGTCACAAAACATCATTCCCGGCTGACAGATTCATCCCAGAGGTCTGAAACCTTTATAGGACTCACAAAGAGTCTCATACCAACCCGAATTTGGTTTATCTGACCCGAATTCAGTAGGAAGTCCGAAACCTCACTAGAATTGATCCCAGATCAAGTGGTTGGATCGTGCCATCCTAGATAGAGAGTATGCAATCTATGATGCATACATTAGTCTTTGCTACTAGTCTCTAGCTTTTCCCACCTCACTGGCCAAATGAGAGATACTTCGCATGAGCCCTTAACTCAATGGGTAGGATGCATACGGGGCACAGATAATGAGAGGTGAACCAACTCAATCATCACAATAGTGGGGCAGAAGCACACCAACAAGTTTCGACAAGCCTAGCCCTGTGGTTGCTTATAGCTCTGAGAATATATCCCCAAAGCCCCCCAGAGCTCATCGTCCAATAGGACCCTCAGAATAGGGTTGTTCCACAATACAAATATTCTCACAAAAGGTTGGGAACTTGACCTTCCCTAGAGGCTTTGTGAGAATATCTACAACCTGCTCATCAGTTTTTATATGATCAAGCCTTATGGCGCCTCGTAGTACCATATCTTGGATAAAGTGGTACCTGATATCAATATGCTTGGATCGATCATGGAACACAGGATTCTTGGACAACCGAATCCCACTCTGGTTATCACAGAGTATCATGATGGTATCTAGCACATGCCAGAACAACTCACTGAAGAGCTTTCGCAACCAAACTGCTTCACAACAGGCCATACTCACTGCAATGTATTCGGCCTCTGCGGTGCTCAAATCCATCGACTTATGCTACCTACTCATCCATCATATCAAATCAGAACCAAGTGTGAAGTCGCATATGAATGTGCTCTTACGATCCACCACACTGCCAGCCCAATCGGCATGAGTATATCCAAGGAGTGTCATGCTCCCGGTAGTGTATCTCAGCCCATGGTTTATCGTGCCTCGTAGATATCTCAAAATATCCTTGGCACCAACCCAGTGAGTGTGATGGTGCTCAACCATCTGTTGACTCAAAGTGTTCACTGCAAAACATATGTCTGGACGAGTGTTCACTAAGAACATTGGGGCCCCTACAAGTTGACGATACTCGATAGGATTTTCTAAACGAGCCCAGTAGCGCTGCCACTCAACTTCTTAAAGTTGAGTTCCATCGGTGTCGACACGGACTTACAGTCCACCATACTAAATCTTTCCAGAAGCTTCACAATGTATTTTCCTTGAGAAAGGAAAATCTCGTCAGGTCTCTGCCAGACCTCCAGGTCTAGGAAGTAGTGTATCAGTCCTAGGTCCTTCATCTCGAACTTAGCAGCGAGCCCCCTCTTGCATTGATGAATGAGAGGATCAACACCTGTCAGGAAGAGGTCGTCCACATACAGCACCAGAATGATAGGCTTCTCTCTATCAACCTTGAAGTAAAGGTTCGGATCAGCATTACTATGAGTGAAGCCCAGCTTCATCAGGTAGCTATCTATCCTCTCGTACCAAGCTCTAGGTGCTTGCTTCAGCCCATAGAGGGCTTTCTTCAACCTGCAGACATGGGTGTCCCGATCCTGGACTTCAAACCCCAGAGGTTGCTCTACATACACCTCTTCCTTTATCGCACCATGCAGAAATGTGGTCTTCACATCCATCTGATGAAGACTCCATCCTTGCATAGCAGCAAGGGCTGTGATAGATCGAATGGTGGTATATCGAGCCACAGGTGAAAATATGTCATCATAGTCAATGCCTTCCTTTTGAGAGCCTAGCCACGGGCAACAAATCTTGCCTTGATCTTTTCAGCACTTCCATCAGATCCATGCTTGATCTTGTAGAGCCATTTCGAGGTGACAACAGCTTTTTCGTCCGGTCTTGGAACCACATCCCAGACATCATTATTCATTATGGACTCATACTCTTCATGCATAGCATCCTTCCAGACTTGATTCTTTATGGCTTCCTCAAATGATCCAGGCTCAGATTGTACAATAGTACTCATGGCTGCTAGATACCCTTGGTATCTACTCGGCTTCTTGCTTTCATGGAATGTCTCCATTTGGACCATATGTCCCTCGGCATCCTTGAGAGTGTCCCTAAGCCATTATGGTATCTTCCCTAGTGAATGAGGTGGATCAATCGGGTCCATCGATCCTTCAGCATCGGGCATCGTCTCATCCTTCGGTTCTTCTTGATTTCCAGGCCTTGCTTCATGATCTTCCTCAGATCTCGAAAGGTTGACTACACTCCTCAGGGAAGCATCTTCGTCAAAGGTGACATCATGGCATATCTCCACTTCCCTTTGAACAGGCACATAGACTCTATAGGCCTTCGAAGTTTCATTGTATCCCACAATCATTCCCTTATTCCCAGAAGCATCCAGCTTACTCCTCTTCTCTTTTGGCACATAAACATAAACGGGACATCCAAAAACTCTAAAATGTGAGACGTCAGATTTCTTACCAGAGAAAACCTCTTCGGGAGTTTTGGAGTCCAGTGTGGAATGCGGGCACCAATTTTGTATGTATATAGTAGTGTTCACAGCTTCTCCCCATAGAAACTTTGGTATACCCTGGTCACATAGCATGGCACGGGCAGCTTCCACAATGGTCATGTTCTTTCATTCAGCAACGCCATTCTTCTCAGGAGTATAGAAATTTTTGGTCTCCCTCTTCATGCCAACTTCTCTGCAAAAGTTCTTGAACTCGTTCATCTCATATTCAGTGCCATTATCGGTCCTCAAAATCTTGATCTTCTTCCCTGTCAGATTTTCCACCAAGGCTTCGAAGGTACGGAACCACATGAAAGCCTCATCCTTCTTCTTCAAGAAGTATATCCAGGTTTTGCGAGAGAAATCATTTATGAACGTCATATAATAAGAAGATCCTCCCAAGGATGTCATGGGTACCATACCAGATAGATCAGAATGTACTAATTGCAAGACATCAAATGTCTTTGTGACACTTGAGGGGAAAGGTCCCCATGTATGCTTTCCTTCGGCACAACCCTGACATACACCTTCATGATTATTTGAGAACTCGGGCATCCTCGTCACCAACTTCCTTTCTTCGGGAACGGCCTTGTAGTGAAGGTGTCCAAACCTCCGGTGCCATAGTTCATTCTGTCGGATAGCATCACATGTCATCGCTCCTAGTAGACTTCCTCCAACCTGGTAGAGTGTATCAACTCTAAACCCAATCATGATAGCTTCCGTGAAGCTCTTCTTTCACATGCACACCTTTCCATTAATGACTGCCACATTAAAACCTTGTTTTCCATTTCCAATATAGACACAAGGTTCTTCTTAAAATTAGGTACATAGAGTACATCATGTAAGCAAAGGACTTGACCTTGATACAAGTGGAGGGTCACGGTCCCTGTCCCTTTTATGAGATATGTGGCATTATCTCCAAGGATAATTTCCAGATTAGTATCCTTCTCAACTATATCAGATAGTGCTTCCTTGAACCCAGTGATGTGCCTTGAGGCACCACTATCTATCAACCAGACATCTATAGTGTTGGGTGGATATGCAGCAGAGAGGGCAGATACAAGAATGAATTCATTTCTTTTATCAACAACATTTGATTCCTCATACCTGGAGCTTCTCGACCTTTTCAAAGGCTGACCATTTCCACTCCTCTTTCCCTTGAACCTGTTGTTCCTTTGATTTCCATTCCTTTGGTTTTTGTTTTTGTCATCACCATCAGGAGGAATCCTTCTTGAAAGGGCATTCTATAGCATAGTGACCTGGCCTATGACAAGTGTAACACTTGTCCTTCTTTCCTTGGGCCCTTGCTCTTCCTTTGTTCTTTGGACCACCAAAGTTCTTCTTTCTAGAATGAGCAGCAT
Source organism: Pinus albicaulis (assembly GCA_034641835.2). NCBI lineage: Eukaryota > Viridiplantae > Streptophyta > Pinopsida > Pinales > Pinaceae > Pinus > Pinus albicaulis. Next base: position 35,825,928 of record MU968480.1, read on the forward strand.
AGGCAGCATTTCCTTCAGTTTCATATTCCTTCATTCTTGTCTCTTCTTGAAGGCATCTTGATAGTACTTCGTCAAAGTCAGGTATCACATTATTATTGAGAATGGTAGTGTTGAACACATGGAATTCAGATGAGAGCCCTCCAAGTGCGATGAGTACCATCTCTCGATCAACTATTGTCTCCCCAATAGCCAGCAGATTGTTCCTGATCTTGGTCAGCTTCAGAAAATATGATTGAATAGACTTATCCTTGCCTTTCTTTAAATTCTTCAATTGATTATTGAAGAATAGGACTTGATTCACATTTTTGGCCTTGAACATGTGGACCAACTTATCATACATCTCTTTTGATGTGCCCAACTCAGAGATGTAGGCAACCAGACTCTTGTGAATTGAGTCCCTGATCATTAGCTTTGCTTTGATCTCCCCCTTCTTGTACTTTGTTTTGGTAGCAGCATTAGCAGTGGATGGAGGATCTTGGATTTTACCCTGCACATAGTCCATGATATCTTGGTCCTCCAAGTTAAGATCCAATGTCATCTTCCAAGCCTGGAAGTCATCCTTCCCAGTCAATTTGTCATCAGCCTTAAAGCCATTGTAGTTTGAGGAACCCATCCTCTTCTTCGGTGATTGCTACAAATTAGGGCTTTGTCTTCACCTCACCTCTGATACCATTTAAATTTATGTAGATGTTCTATGCTTGATGCAACTTTACTTTCTCTTCAATATCAGATAGCAATCACATAAACAATAAAGTAAAATGTTGATAGAACATACCAGTAGATCGACAGAAGACAAGCCAGAAATATATAATTGTGTTGGTGTGTTATGACGCTCAACAGGCTGCTTCAACCAGCAAAGTCTCAATATGGTCAGCCAACTAGCAATTTCACACAACCCTCTAAGACAGCCAAACAGTCAACTCAAAATTCAACCCAAAAGTCAACATTTTCAGTCAACGGTCAACGCAAACAACAGCAGCAGCATCTAGGTCAACGCTGAAAAGTCAAAGTCAACGTTTTGCCTCAGAAATAGTGCCAAAAAATGCGGATTAGGGAAATCGAGATTTTGGGAGAGTTTCAGGTCGATTTGACCTTGCGTTGACCAAATTCAAAGCTGGTCAAAGTTTGCTGCAGAAACCCTAACCCAAAACAGAAAAGTGCTATTGCTAGATTCCCCACGTGTGGAGAGAGAAGAGACTCCAAGTGATCGAACCAATCAGATGAGGAGAGAGAATGTGTGAGGATGAGATGAGTGAAATGTCCTCCAACCTTGACCTTATTTATATCCATCATTGAGGGTGTGTGACACATCTGCTGGGGCAAAAAACCTTAAGGCCGACCTGCACATATTTTGAATAGATTAAAAATAAATTCAAAATAAATGTTCTGCTCATCGGATCAAGATGATATTTAGATCGATCTTGCACCTCTCTGAAAGAGGAACGCAATAAAAATATTGGTATCTTCATCTGAGCATCACAACATGGAGTTTGGACCTAGTTGTCCAAAATTAACAATCCTCAACATCCTTTTTATCATTGATGCCTCTAATTTCTTCATTTTTCATTATTTTCCTTCATTTTCCTCCTCACATGCAACATGTGACCTTTCACCTTAATTTTCTCCTAATTTCCATTATTTTCATAAATAAAATGCTAATTAATGCCTTGTGCCTTTCCAAATCCTTTACCTTTGCCTTTGCCAATTTCCTTTTCCATAATAAACTGAGTGAACACCCACTAGGACGTTTTTCCCACCATTCAGCTTGGAATACATGTCCCATCATTGTGGTCTTATATATTTTTACATGTATTTTTACCAGGGCTATTAAAAAATCCTCTCCCTTGGGGGAACTCCATCCTCGGTGTTCAATCACACCTATAAATAGAAAAACAAAACATACTACCTATGGAGCTTTATAACATAGCTCGTTTCATTATTTACAATAACATCCTCTTGAAAAAATGACGATCATACTATGTACTAGAGCTTTATAACATAACTCATTACGGTATTTACAATAATAACCACATTTTCTTCAACCCAGAAATAATCATATTGTTTATGGAGATTTATTAATCCAAATCGATACAATATTTACAATAATATACACATACAAATATACAGATTTTATCAACCAACAAGTAGAAGGATACGATGCTTGTATCAACAACAAGGTAATCCAGAGACTCACATCTCTACACTCAAAGTAACACCAAGATTCACCTCCTTCCCAGGAAGTCCAATATCCACTACCAAAGTCAAAGTTGCATTCAATTTCCAGTGTTATAATCTTGCGCCACTTGTCCTATCAATGAACAGTTACCAGTTCATTGTCACAGGGTGTTAGCGCAAGGAGTCACTCCTTGATTGCAAAAGGAATAAGACTTACACATCATAGTTCATTTCAAATTTAAAGGTTTTGAGTGGTGGGATGGCTTCTCAAATATTTTGAAAGGATTTTTTATTCTTTAAGACTCTCATGCATTTGGCAAGCTGTGGAAAGTATAAATTATATGGGTAAATTGGTAGTATAGGGAGCAGAGTGTGACAAATGAGAGGAGATGGATAGTTGTTACTTATTCTAAGAAATATTCATATCCTAAGTCAGTCACACAGCTATAATGATGGCTCTTTACACAAACTTTGTTTTATGTAAAGTAAACAACATTCAGAAAGTAGAGTTCATGCATAAAGTATTTCATAAATATTTCATGAAATCTTTACTAACATGCTCTACACAACATTTATATGATTTGCAGGAAACTAAACAGCAGATAATTTACTATTAGATCCTCTAATAGTTTCTTACTCACACCTTAATAGTTGCTGCAACTCATAAATTAGAAGAAGTAAACAATGAAGGAAACACACCATACATTAGATAGTCCTTGAATCACAAAAACCTCCAGAATGAAGTGCAAAAAAAAAAATCTTTATTATATTAAGTCTTCAAGTAAACCAACATCCAACCCTGAAATGGTATATATAGAAAGAGAGGCACCAACTCCATATCTTCTAAAAAGAAGGAAACACTATTCCTAAAATTACATAGGTTTCATAGGACATTAAAGTTATATCCCATCGAAATATAATTGAAAGTACAGATGTAGATGAAAGAAGAGAAGATAATTTGGGCTCAACTATTGAGTATGCTGACATGTTGCCCCTTTTTCTGCTGATTTGTCTCCTCATGTCTTTGGTTCTTAAATAACCATGTGTCTTTATTAAATATGACCTTTAACAACCTCATAACCACTTATCACCATCATTTTTTATATCCATTTTGTTATGAGTCCTTATCTTTCCTGAACTAGCTCGGAAATTTTGCTGACAATTGTCAAACATCATTAAAAACAGGCGCTACCGGAAATTTCGGTAAAAATATGTAACTGCGCAAAAACTGTAATGTTACCAGAATTTCCGGTAGCGATCTCTTTCTTTTTCAAAAATTCACAGCAAACACTTCAAAAATCTTTGCAGAATTATACATTTCAAAATTTGAGTTGTTTTTCAAAATTGCACTTGATAAGCAAAAAGGTGTTTTATTAGGAAACCCTTTTACCTTTGTTCCATATGGGCTGCAGCTTCAGCAAGATTGTCCAAGTCTGATTTGTTGTTAACAACTGATTTTGATCTTGTGGTCCTTGTTGATGTTTCTTTGACAGTGGTATTTTCCTCCTTTGAACCATTTTTAATTTTTCTTCTTTTTGAGAGTTTTGTTTACTGATCTGAAGGGGTTTTGTTTTTTTCTTTCTTCTTGGACTCATTAGACTGTATTCCTTCATATTTTCCTTCTACATCAATGACCTCTATCAACAAACGGATTATGCAGAGCCTTAGATTTGAGCCTGAACTTGTTTCTGTCTTTGGTGTGTCTTTTTCTGGTACCAGCAACAGGTTTAGTCTCTTTTTTCTTTCTCTTGCTATTGATTTCGTACCCTGCACCTTTTAGGAGCTCTTCATCAGACTTAGTGGGTTGATACTCTTTCTACATTTTCTGTTGAATGTCTGCCTCCAGAATTTCCAGTAGCACCTGTGCTTTAGATTTTTCTACAGTTGCAGACCTTCCTCTTCGAGCCCTAGTATAAACATTAGGAAAAGGAGAAATGGGAGGCACCATTTTCATGGATTTAGGTTTATTTGTTGACAAGATCTCTCCTTTATCTAACTTCCTTTCAACCTTGGGTAAAGGAATCTTTTATTTTCTGCTATTGGCCTTTCTCTTTGTTCTTTTTGCAGGTTGAATGATCTGAGTATGAATGTTAGTTTTTCTATGCTAATTTAATTTTCAGATTTAAAATTTACTTGTTGATCTTATGCTTGATGTACATGTCTCCTTGTTGCTTATGTGTGTCAAACGGGTAATTTAACTTATTTTTTATGAGTGAATTCAAGAGAATAAAGTGTGAAATTAAAATGTTGAACAACAGCAACATAAATAATAGAAAACCATCACAATTGATCCATCAACACAGAGTTTTGATGAAGGAGTTCACCTCTCCTAGGCTACATCTCCTTGGTCCAACTTCAATGGCTTAGGCCTCTGTATTAGCTCAATAGTGAAAAAATTGTTGTCTACATGCATAAAATGCTCTTGAAACATACACCAATGAGTTCAAAATGTCAAAATCTATTCGAAAAGACTATTCATTTACTCAGTTTCGCCTTCAGCTGATCTAGGCATGGTCTTCCTTCCTGGTGGCCCTATACTTCAAAATTATTCAAAGTGACAAAAACACCTGTAGAATTGCTCCTATGCCTCTGCAACCTATTGCAATGTGTTCAGAGCATGCAAATATGCTAGGAATGACCCTTCATGAGCCAAAATTGGTCAAAAATTGCTCAAGATATGGCCAATTAAATTTTTCCTAGATTCCTCCTCCAAATTTGCAGAAGACTCCAGATAACCCTGACAAATTGGTGGTTCCTGCCGAATTTTGTGGCGCCTCCTAAAACTCCACCAGATTAAGCGTTGGGTTAAATAATGCTAAACCTAGATTAATGTGGATAAGCATGGGTTCAATTATGCACTAAAAGCATTTAATATGGGCGCTTGGGAATAGGCCATATGCCATGGTCGCATGGGAGGAGGGTTGGCCCCATCCTTTCCCACCGTCGAAATTTCCTGTGGATTCAATTGTAAAATCTTCGCCAAGGTAAACATACTCCACCCGTCGGCATCGTGGTAAAAGCATTAAGTTAGAAGGGGAGGTCACGGATTCGACCCACCCTCCGCCCATCCTATACACATAGTTTTTCCAACGTTTACATATGCGCTACGTTGAACCGCCATCAGACTTTGGCTTAATTTGTAATGCGCTCCACCAAATATATCTATCCCGGACTTTATACATAACCCAAAAAACTTAGGTTAGTAAATTTTTTGACTATGGTTCAGCCTTCGGACTTTAAAATATGTGTTATATTAAACCAATGCCACCATAATGTTATATGACCTAAATTATCATGCCACCATGTATAATTAATCAAACCTCCACCAATGTAGTTTGACTTTAGGATAAAATTGAAATATGCACCCATATATAAAAATGAAATTCGAACTTAGGAGATGGAGAGGGTCCACCAGGGGGCATGTGGCGATACTTGGTTAGGTTGTCCTCCCACATAAGAAAAAAAATTGAATTCAACCTTAGGACCAGATCCTTAAAAAAAAATCACTTTCAAACCAAACTGGTGAATCCATTTGTGACATCTGTCATAGTGCCACTAGGAAAAAACTGAACAATATTCCTTGCATGCTAACTGGGCTACCATGTCATCAACATGTCATTGTTTTGCAATTATTATTTGTTTTAATTTGTCTGCTCTGAACAGCGATCAGCGGGCTATAACTTCTTCATCCGAACTCGGTTTTTGACGAAATGAGTTGCATTGGATTCCTGGTGACAGGCTAGTCGTTGTCGTTCATTTTCCAATTAATTATGAGCACTTTCATTTCTGAGCTAAATATTGAGCCTCTAATCATTCCTCCCCACTAGAAGCCTTTTGGACCCCAAAATCTCCCTAATTACTGATCATTTGGATGAGGGTATTGTTCCCTCACCCTTCTACTCTCTATCCACTAAAATTTTCCCATTTTCATCATTTGGAGCTTTTCACAAAAGTTAACTTTTTCCTTGATTCTTACGACCCTCTCTTGCTGTCAATGACACATTCATGCTACATTTTTTCTTAATTTGCAGAGCAGCAATCTATTCTTGCAGAAACCATCTTGTTCCTACCTTGGTCATTAATCAAAGGAAACTTAAATATTGTCTCACCTTGCACACTGTCACCATGCCGATTCTTAGTTGATCTCGCTTTGTACTTGCGTCGACTCTTAACCAAGTATCTTCGCCATTTCCATGTAGCTTGTGGAACCCATGCCTTCTTTGCCAAGTTGTTTTATCCCTTTCTCTTTGAACTTTGCACTCTCTTGCACTGGCATCTTGTTTCCAACATTGCTCAACATTGATGTTGACTGCTGCAATTCTGTCACACCTTTTTCACCTTCTTTCAAAGGCAACCTGTTAAAATCCTGAAACATCTCATTACAAGCATAAGCATATTTTTGAAAAGTTTGATTCAATGTAAAATTCTGACTTGCATTCACTATCCTCTTCATTTCTCCTGCATGTATAATAGACAGACATGTCTTCTTCTTATGCACTCTAACTATGTACTCAATACCATATTTAAACAAGTGATAATTATTCTCATGGCGATGAAATATTGATTTCCTATCATATAGATAAGGACTTCCCAATACAATACCTAATATCTCAAGCAGCACCACATCAAGTTCAAATTCATCAAGAAAGTTTGAATTGATCATGGCGAATCTTAGTATGCACTTCCTTGTAAGCTACAAGTTTTCATTCTTTCATATCCAACCCAAAGTATATGGCCTTGGATGTCTAATAGTTTCAAGGTCTAGCTGCTTAACCAAGTCTTCGGAAATCAATTTAGCTTTTGACCCACTATCAAAAAGTGTATCAATCTTCGTATGTTTAGAGACAACTCTAATATGGAACAGTTATATTCTTGTATCTTCATCATGAGTAACATTTGAGAAATTTGAAGAACTAGTGCTTGCAATATGTTTACCTTTCAAACCCATGGTTTTAATCTTTGTCTCATCTCCTAAATCTGACCCTAAGTCATGTTCAACTATAGCAACAGTTTTACCCTTCTCATTGGCTTTCAGTTTATTTGGCTTCAATTATGGATGAAGTTGCCAACAGTGGTCTTCATCATGGCCATTCATTGAACAGTTTTTGCATGTGATTTTTTCCTTCTCTCTTTTTACAGAGTTGTTCCTTTTACCTCTTCCATAAAAATTTCCCTTTCTTTTACCCTCACTTTCACTTTTCAACTCTATGTTTTTTTTCCCTCTTGCTTCTAAGTGTGTGGCTTTAACACAAAATTCATCTAAGTTTGTGGGATTAAACATGAGAATGGTGTGCCTAAGGAAACTGTGCAAACCCCCAACATAATTTTAAAAAAAATCTTGAGAATATAAATTAATACCCAAAATTAGAGCTCTTCTCCTAAACCCGTGAGTATAATCTTGCACACTTTGCCCTTTCAACTGTCTAAAATTTTGGGAATCCATAATTTCCTTTTGCATGTAAGCTAAGGGATATAATTTCCTTTTAATGGAAGCAATAAAACTTGACCAAGACATAGAGATCTTACCGTAGTTTTTAATCTCTTCATGAGTCCTTGCTTCCCACCATACAAGTGTGGATCCTTCCATCCTCAAAGAATCCAATTGAATCTTTATGTCGTCCTCATGAACGTTCTAAATCCTACATTACACCTCCAATGGACATATCTAATTATTGAATATTTCTATATTTATCTCGCCATTATACATTGGAAGCTCAAATTTGACATCTAGCTTAAGGGTGTTTTTCCTTTTCTGGTCTTTGAGTGAGTGTGAGTGGTTTTTGTGGTGGAAGTGGAAGATGATGCTGATGGAGATGATGATGATGATGAAGATGATGGATATGGAGGTGCCTTTCCTCCACTACACTTTTAACTCTTCTCTTCATCCTTCTTACCATCTGAAGTTCCTTCTCCATGTGGAGGCTTAGAATCTTCTCCTGTCTCCCAGCAGTAAATGCATCAAACATAATTTTAACCATCCTCTTTATGTCATTGAAGTCTCTCTTGAAATCATCCTCTTATGAATTACCTTGAGTGTCTCCGACACCTGACATGATGGCTATGGATTCAAGAGCAACTTCTAATGCTTGTACCTTTTCAATTGACTCAGTTTCTTATGCAATTTGTACCTCTTCAATCTCAGCTTCTTGAGACAAAACTTGAGGTGCCTCAAGTGCAGCTATGAGTGGAACTTTGGGTGAATTTTGTGCTCTTGTAGCTCTCCTTCTTCTGGTCCTAATCTCAGGACTTGCAACCAAAAATTTCTCTTCACCTTTCTGCAACTTTAACCTTGTCAGCCTCACAAATTTGCAACCATTAAACTTGCACAAAACTCAAGCAACTATCAAACAAACAACCTTGCCTTTCAACCAATCTGAGATACCAACTTGATCTAAGTATGAATTTTAGTTTTTTTGTGCTAATTTCATTTTTAGATTTAAAATTTACTTTTTGATCTTATGCTTGGTGTACATGTCTCCTTGTTGCTTATGTGTGTTAAACAGGTAATTTAACTCAGTTTTTATGAGTGAATTCAAGAGCATAAAGTATGAAATTAAACTGATGAACAACAGCAACATAAAGAGCAGCAAACCATCACAATTGATCCATCAACACAGAGTTTCGATGAAGGAGTTCACCCCTCCTAGGCTACATCTCCTTGGTCGAGCTTCCATGGCTTGGGCCTTTGTATTAGCTCAATATTGAAAAATTGTTGTTTTCATGCATCAAATACTCTTGAAACATACACCAATGAGTTCAGAATGTCGAAATCTATCAGAAATGACTATTCATTTACTCAATTTGGCCTTTAGTTGATCTAGGCATGGCCTTCCTTCCTGGTGGCCCTAGGCACCAAAATTATTTAAAGTGACAAAAACACCTACATAATTTCTCCTGTGCCTCTTAAACCAATTCCAATGTGTTCATAGCATGCCAATCTGCTAGGAATGACTCTTCCTAAGCCAAAATTGGTCGAACATTGCTCAATATATGGCCAACTAAATTTTTCCCTAGATTCCACCTCCAAATCTGGAGAAGACTCCAGATAACCCCGAAAAACTGGTGGTTCCCGCCAAATTTAGTGGCACCTCCCAAAATTCTGCTAGATTAAGCGTTGGATTAATTAATTCTAAACCTGGATTAATGTGGATAAGCATGGTTTTAATTGCGCACTAAGCGCGTTTAATATGGGCGCTTGGGAATAGGCCATATGGCATGGTCGCATGGGAGGAGAGTTGGCCCCCTCCATTCCCGCCATCAAAATTTCCTCTGGATTCAAATGTAAAATATCTGCCATAGTTAACAGGTTCTGCCCGCCGGCATGGTGGTAAAATCATTGGGTTAATAGGGGGAGATCACGGGTTCGACCCGCTACGCAGCTATTCCTAATTAGCCCAAGTAATAGGAATATTTAAATTTTGTTTTATTTTTCATTTGTGAATAAATGACTAATGGAGGACATGTAAAACTCCTTAGATCAATGAATAAATCAATGCTCAATGTGAACAAAGCTATATTTGAGCCAGTTACATAAAATCCACTTGTGTGTGAAACAAGTTTGAGCTATTTCACTGGGTCAACAGGACCAAATCTACAATGCTATCTAGGTTCAATGTATCTCCTAAAGGGGCAGCGCAGTTCTAGAAGGAGGACCACATGTGAAAAGGGTTAAGTGATTCAAGGTGGTTTAGGGTTTGGCACATCCTCATATTATAAAAGGAAGGAGAAGGCTCAAGGAAAAGGTTGTTGATGATAATTCGATTTTGAGATTGCTGGAGCAACTCAAACTCTCTTGGTTGTTTAGCTAAGATAGAGGAATTTCCTGTTTAGGAATTCCTCTTCCTTCCTTGAGGGTCTCTTAGAGGAGATTGTGCTGCATTGGTCCACTATCCGGCATTGGCCAAACTTCACCTCCCTTGATAGTGTAAATCATAATTATGGCTTCACTGTTTAGAGAGTTGCAACAAGTGGAATCATATCTATTTAGATCTGAAGAGTTCTATTGTATCTTCTTAGTGGGGAAATCATCTAAATCATTGGCAGGAGTGAAATAGTTGTTTTGAGCTTCAGATTCCTATCTTGGAATGAGGCCAAAGTGTGCATCACTTCATCTGTGCAGTTAGCTTCAGAAACTGCGTTATTTTACAGACAGAGTGGTAGTGTTTATTTGCTAGTAGTTTGGAGGAGAGATCTCTGGTGAAAGGGTTCCTTTCCTTCACTCAGGTGATCTGTGGATTGGCCAACCAATCCATGTCCTATTTCAGATCTGATCTGCTATGTGATATATTCTTTAGAAATTTCTGAATTTTACTACAGATCCATGGTGTAGATCTCAGATCTATTCAGTTTCCTTCATTATCAGCTGAGATCCCCAAGGGGAATGTACTTAAAAGTCATTTTTGAATATATATCCCATTTATAACTATATTTTTATACTCTGATCTGTTATATATCTGAAACTTAATGAAATACTGCTTCATATTTCTGAAAATTACGCTGTCTGGTTCATCCTCTACTTCTTGTGTCATAAAGCTTGGTTTTGAGGCTTTTTCTTCAAGTATAGATCTGTATTTTCTAATGTAAGATATTTGAATCATATTATCAGCTTTTCATACTATTATATCTGCATAAACTCACTAAACCATTCAGAAAATACTCTCTCTATGCTTCAGCAAATTTCTACATACTCCAAGTCATGGGAAATTAGCAATTTTAAGCCTAGTCAGGAATTGAGGATCTGTTTAACATAGAAAAACGCATTTTTTTTTTGCTGAAATTCGGCATGTGAATCCCTCTTGACCTAATATAACATATCCTAGAGCCATGACCCTTATTTTTACGCATATTTCTGAATACAGTCATTTTAGGGCATGAAAATCTGCTTTTCCTCACCTTTTTTAGAATAAAAGCTGAGTAAAGGTTTCTGCAGTACTTGGAATTGGTTTTTGAGTGTTTTTAAACATATTTTATGATAGCTGAAGCACACATCCCTGAAAAATGTGTTTTTCAAGCATGTCTTGCTGAGCAATCCCTTTTGGGGATATTACCCTCTGCCCATCCTATACACATAGTTTTGCCAACGTTTACATATGCACTCCCTTGAACCGCCATCGAACTTTGGCTTAATTTGTAATGCACTCCACCAAATATATCTATCCTGGAATTTATACATAACCCAAAAAAATTATGTTAGTAAATGTTTCGACTATGGTTCGGTCTTCGGACTTTACAATATGTGTTATATTAAACCAATTCCACCATAATGTTATATGCCTGAATTATCATGCCACCATGTATAATTAATCAAACCTCCACTAATGTAGTTTGACCTTAGGATAAAATTGAAATATTCACCCATATATAAAAATCAAATTCAAACTTAGGAAATGGAGAGGGTCCACCAGAGGGGACATGTGGCAGTGCTTGGTTGGGTTGTACTCCCACATAAATAAATAATAATAATAATAATAAATGAATTCAACCTTAGGAGAAGATCCTTAAAAAAAATTCACTTTCAAACCAAACTGGTGAATCCAGTTGTGAAACTTTTTATAGTGCCACTGGGAAAAAACTAAAGAATATTCCCTACGTACTGATTGGGTTTCCATGTCATCGACCTGTCACTATTTTGCATTTTTTTTTTAAATTTGCATGTTGTGAATGGCGGTCAGCAAGCTATAACTTCTTCATCCGAACTCAGTTTTTGACGAAATGAGTTGTGTTGGATTCCTCGCGATAGGCCAGTCGTTTTCATTCATTTTCCAATCAATTCTGAGCGCTTTAATTTTTGGGCTAAGTATTGAGCCTCTAGTCATTGAGTGTGTTTTTGTGAGGCTAGAGACAGTTGAGCTGGAGGTGTAGGTGCAGGTTGGCCTACCCTGTAAAACATAAAATGATCCCATGATTGATTTATTTTCCTTATTTTTTTCTCAACTAACACTTTAATGAGAGCTTTATGATACAAGCTTTATTCTGAAGAAATTATGTGTGCTTGAATCTTGGCTGACATCTTTGTCAAGCTCTTCAGAAATATAATGGCAAGTTTAAGGTCCTCCTATCAAGGTGAGATAAATATTTATGAGCTTAACAGCTTTAGCCCATTCATTTTTGAGGTAACTGCTGGGAATTATTTTGGCCCAGTTAGAATATTTGTCTATCTTTAAGGAAACTATTGAGGTCTCCTCCAGTGATGACTTGTCCTTTAAACCACTTTTCTCCTTCCTAAGGAAGGTTAAATGCCTCAGAAATTGAATGTGATGATACCTACAATCTAATACCATAAATGGTTGCTTCTTGTCCATTGAAAGAATGTGAAAACTCCTGAGCTACTCCTAAGTGAGAGCTTCCTAGTCTTGAACATAGAGGATACCACCCTGCTTGAACAAACATCCTTCTCACATTTGAATTTTCATCCACTAGGTCAGCTCCTTGCGGTTCAATTCATTTTAGCTTTCCTCCTCTTTTAATCATCTTTAGTAATTAATAAGCTTGACTGCTAGAATTTGATAGGTGGCAAGGCTAGAAGAGCTCACCTAACAGGTGTTGCTATGTCTTCTATGAATATTGTCTGAAATTTAAGACTCCCTTATCAAGTTGCTCAGTAGAAAATCTCGTTCACAAATAGCTAAACTCAAAATTGATACTTCCTTCCTTCTCGATGATTTAAAATAGCTACATTTGTTCACCCTCCCATGCAAGAGATTTTCATTATGGTAAGTATCCTAGACTGTAGCATGCACCATGTGATAGCCATTATTATCTTCAGTTGGCTGCATAGCTTTAGATGGCATGCTACAGGTGGCTGGAGATGAGCGGATTTGTAACTGACAGTCACCTCCACTAAATCTTGATTATTGGCCTAAATTTCCGGCAGTGCTTATGTGTGATCAACCAAATAGTCATTGCATTAAGACTGCGGATCCACGATCTATTCTAACGAAAATCATGTACTTTAACATGAGGATAAACTGACTCAGCTGACAGACAGTACGGAACAACGAATGGTTGTGAAAATTTCAGATTGACACCTAGATTCTACACGTATAACCATAGCTCAAACTTATCATTACTGACCGCAAACCTTTCCTATCACGTGACTTAAATCATGATAAAAGATTTAAAACATATTTTAAAACAAGAACATGTGGCTTAACACAAATTGAATGCACTTTTATTTTATTTTAAAAAAAATAGGGGAATTTACCGGAATTTCCGGTAGCATCGGATTAAAGAAAACAAGATACAAATATAATCAAAACAGATTGTCCAAAAAGGGCTAAAACAGACACTACCGAAAATTTTTGTAGCATTCAAAATAAAAAATTGAAATTTACAAATTTCTATCCTAAAAACAAAAATTTAAAATAGACTCATGACTTAGCAAAGAATTTTTCAACACAAGGCACACTCCCAATGTGCATCCGATTCCATCTGGAAATGTTATTAACCAAAATAAATCCATCCCCAGCCTTCCCTTTTCTGCTACATAGTCCCTCAGGAAATCTGGTAATCCCCTTTCGTGCAGTCACTCAACTTCCAAGTTCTGTTGGCATCCCCATCCCGGACAGTCCATCCCTTGGCAAGGCTTCCTCGCATCAAAAGATATAAAAACCAAGGCATATACCTGCCTCAAAACCATCATACCTATCATTGTATGCTCATGGAAATCAATGGACAGTACAATTGGGTACTAGTGTCCCACAATGGCCCTGCTCTTAAAGTCCTTTACCAACATATTGTTGTATGTTCCAATTCCTTTTGTTGTTGCTGCTAATTCTTACAGTCAGTTTCAACCACCCAACCGGGCATGTTCATGCATTCCTGTACCAAGCACATAATTCCATTAGACCCAAAAAAAATTGAAACTAACAAAAATCATACCTTATTGGTAGCTCGTCAACAAGGTACACTTGCAATTATGTTCACTTCCTGTCAAGCAAGTCAAATGAGTTGTTTGATCAAATCATCATGTATAAACATATCATCCGGTTAGCTCAAACGCAACCATATGTTGAAGCCCCGGAATTCCATTGCAAAGACATGGGGGATAACCAGTCGTTACGGACCTTGAAAGCAACTCCTTTTCTGTTTGGTATGGTGGCTCCGACTGGGGATAATGGGACCAGCTTCCCAGTAAGAGTTGATATGACAATGATGTTGGTTTGATATAAGGTGTAATGGAAAATTATTTTAACTAAAAGAAATGATCTACTTAAACAAAAAACACATGCATCTATTTATTCTAATATTTATCTTAATATATACCCGAGAATAACTTAAAACATGTGATCTACAAAGATATCTCAGAGAAATAGGTAATAAAGATCATTCAATTTCTATAAAATATGAAATTATTGATGATAATTATTTTGACTAAATAATTAGGAAAAATAATTGTGAAAACTATATCACATATATCGATTGCTCATGTACTCAATAAGGAATTACAACTGAAACATTATACAAAAGTGCTTTAATGAAAAATTGTAACTCATATTTCATACATAATACAATATAAGAAATGTTACTGCGAATTCATAAACAAAACTCAATCACAAAAATAGAAGTACCAGATATGAAAGGTCCTACTCATGAAATAAACAATATTTATTTCCTTATTTTCAACTAAATATACTCTAAGAGTACAAAAATTCAAATTCAGTAGAGTTTGCTTCAATCTCAAAGAAAATGAAGACCTTGTTCCAAATATCTCATCAAAACAGTCACAAAAGTACAGAAGTGCAAGATTTTGCACAGTGTTTGTGATAAAATTCTGGACCCTTCTCTAAATGCATGAGAGAGGTTTAAATAATACAACATATGTATCAAAAATAGATTATTACATAAAAGCGGAGGAGGTTTCAAACAACCTTCCTCAGAATATGAAAAAAGTAAAGAAATAGAAAATAAAATGATGTCGTGCTTCCTCAAATTGAATGGTCCTTATTAGCCATTGAGTCCTTGAGTTCACAGATATCTATCATTGGCTTCGCCTGGGGTGGCTGGCTGATTTTAGATCCTAATTGTCCCATAAACACAACGTCAGAGAGTGGTGGCACCATAGTTTGTGTGGAATTTGTTAGACAACGCAAAGTCCTCCATTGATTGTATGGTTTTGCCAGAAACTACTAGTAAGCTTCCCAGTCAAGCTTAGACATCTGTTTGATTGCCTTAATTTGAGTTTTGATGGTCTCTTTCCAATGTTTCTCTAACTGTTTGATGTGGCCTGCATTCTTTGATAAGATTGATATTATGAAGGTTTTCGTTAACAACTTCAATTATATTATTTTTTGTACTAGCTTCTCTGGCTGCTGCCCTTTCTGCTTGCTTCAACTGTATGTCCCAATCACTGAATAAAATATCCTTGTGGGATTCCTCGATCTTTGGCAGACCGGTTTTTCTACCTTCTTCAGATTTTTACCAAGAAATAAACTTTGAAATCCTTTTATTGATATCTTCATATTCCAATCTCTTTTCAACCACTTGATTGGCTAACACATTACTTGTTTCACAATATGGATTGATCAACGAGATTTTTTTGCAGAATATTTCTTGTTGATTTGACAACTGAGTGTCTAATTTAAGTGTCTCTTTAATGAATGGCTTTGTTTGAGGGTGGTCGTTGAGTTTATCCATTATTTTGTATTTGCTAAATCTACGAGTCCTTCTCTGTGATGTCTTCCTGATTCCGTAATCTCATTTGATCAAATTATTTTTGAAACCGTGCCATTTGTGGCTTTGCTTTCTTATTGGTGCTTTGTTTATCTTGTTCAATTTTTTGTTCCAACAGGCGAACTCTTTCTTCTTTTTCTTTAAGAAAAAGGCAAACTTCTGTTTGCTTATCCATTGTTGCAGTTGCATAAGTGCTTGCAAATTGTGATAGCCTTGTACTATTTTCTAATGGACCAATGGGGGTGTCTTTCCATACTACCTCCATTGATTCGTTTTCTAGAGTTGCTTCTATTTATGCATCGAGTTTAATTTTCTTCCTTTGCCTCCTTACTACTGTTTTTTGTGTTGGGCTGTAGAATATGTCTAGTCGGGGTATCTCCTCAATGTTTAAAACAATTTCTGAAGTTGGGTAGGCATGGATGATTTAAATATCTTGAGTAGTTGTAACTCCTTGTATTGTTGTTTATGGGTTTGTAACCTGTTGGGTATGAAATCCAGAAGTTCCTTCAAGATCTGTCTCTGTCTACTGCACTTGGAAATTTTTTCTAAATTACTCCCATTCTTTATCTAGATCATTGACTATGATCTTTTATGTTTGAACATGTGTGGAGTCAGTCTCCATGTGTTCCTCAGCCGAGGCCTTTTTGGTCGTTTCTCCAGCATTTTCCTCTATATTATTCTCAGGATATTTCTTGGGGCTTTCTTCATTATTCTAAGATTAATGTTCAGAACGTTCTGAACCTTGAAATTATTTTTTTGGGGATTCTTCATCAGAATTGTGATTGGAACTTTCCTCTAGGCTTACACTGGGAGTGGGTTCTCTTATTTCTTCAATTTGTAATAGGTACAAAGGGCCGTTTTTCAATCCTTTATTTATGTATATTTGGAAGCGGTTAAGGCCGGCTGGGCTCAATTTTATTGATGCTAAATGTAAGACCTGTGAAAATGTCTCAACTTTTTCAAAGAGATTATCAAATTTATCTTCCTCATGAATAAATTGTCTGATTTTGACCATAGTAGTGAATTTTTGGGTGACCTTGTCAGGGTCATACTGTCTGCCTGACACAGTAGCCAGATGCAGGGATGTAATGTTCTGTATCTCTTTTACTGTGTGCCCAAAATCATGTAATTCGAAAGCACCACATTGCACCGAGAATATTTTCCAGATGTATTTTTTCATTTCTTTAAGGGTTTTGGTAATACCATCCCCCACTATTTGATAGGAAATTTCTCTTGCAAATAGTTTATCGGGAACATAATATGGAAGAACACGTGGAGCTGTAATACTCCCAAAAACTCTCACATAAGTGAATGATTCCTCTCCAAACCATCTTGCCACCGACAAGATGTTTTTTTTTTCTTCCTCTGATAGCCTAGGGGCTTTCACATAAAAAATGGTTTGATAAATTGGAAACATAATGTCCTGAAATTTTTTGTAAAAATGGGGGCGAAACAGTGATTCCCATAAAATTTTATGATAAACATGGATGGGAGTAGGGTCCTTTAGAGTCCAATTCCAGCCTATGTTTGGAAAATGTGAACAAAAATATATAGCATCCATTACATATGCACTCATGTAAAAGGGAGGGATAACCATAGTGGAGATAATTCTATTGTGCTTGTATTATCTAATGGCCATAGCCAAATTGTCCAACAAAATATTGCTCCAGTTCATAATTGTAGCATTAACAACCGCATCAATCAATGGAACCCATTCCATGGAAAATTTGGTACTGTCAGCCTTTGCAAATAGCCTACACATCATTTCAGTTGCAAAACTATGTGGGGCTGATAGAGGTGAAATTGTTTACATACCAGATTTCTCCCGCTTGAACTTACTGGAGCCAGACATCCAAGTTTGCATAACGTCCATCGAGTCTTCATTTTATTTCATTAAATGCTTAATGAAGGATTTATCATAGAGCTTATGTGGTTCTGGTAGGTGGTACATTCAGCGTGAATTGTCTGGAGTGAATGACCTCGTGACTTCATGCTTGGAATTTCTGAATGTTCTATCTGAAATGTCCACATTGTCAATAATCCATGTTACCATATCTGTGTATGGAAATATTTTGGGCCTTGTAGCTATCCTGTGTAGGAAAGAGCATGCTACTTCAAAATAAGAAGCCTCGTATGAGTCCTTGGCATCAGTTGTTACTTTAGTTTCCAATACCCTTGGGTTTTCATCCTCCAGTAAATTATACATTTCCTCCCAAGATATATTCCTGCCATCCTTGTTTCATGTTGTATTAGTGAAGAGTGGATGCATGTTTGAATCATAAAACGCAGTAGCCTCCACAATATTCTTTCCTTTCTTAGTCATTTTCGAGTGCTGTTTCCTTCGTAAATTTCCTGAAATTTGGGAAATGGAGAAAACAGAATGAAACACAGAGCGACAATGAAAGAGAAAACACAATAACACAGTAAATTATGAAAATAACACAAGGATGAAGCTTTTATTGAAAATACAGGTAGAAATATATGAATCTTCTTGAGTTGTTAAAAGAGTAAATGCAGCTGGACCTTATTAATTATGCATTAAGGCCTACGTGTGATTCCCTTTATGTCTTATCAAAACATCGCACTGCAAGTTCCTGAATGATATTTCAAATTGGTGAGTGTTAAGTGTGATACCGATCTTGCAATTGCGATAAATTACAGCATTGCAAAGTCGCAATATCGTAATACCGCAAAGTTGCAATATCGCAATGTCGGAAATATGCCAATTCAAAATCGTCTATGTTTTGCGATGTGCAATGAGCATAATACTTGTTAATTTTTCAAGCGCTTTTTTTTACGTGGAATATTATTCCATTAAGACAAACATTTTATTTTATAAGGAATAATTTTAAGCCTTTAAGTTTAATAAAAAGTTCAACACTACATTTGGTCTTCTAAAGGGGTTTCTTTTATCACGTTTTGCGGATTCCGACTCACGACTAATCTCTGTTACTTTGGATTCTGTGATTTGTGATAAAGCGAGAATGCTTGGTCATAAGTGACTTGGATTCATATCTTAAGATTATCCAAGTTTTTATTACAAATGGTTTCAAAAGGAAAACTCTTATTTACTAAGTATTTTGAATTTTTTTTGAAGGGTCCCTGTTTATTACTACAATATTAACTATTATAAAATAAATGGGGGGGGGGTTTTTGAATAGAACAACAATTGGAGATTCACTGGAAGAACCAATTATCTCTGATAATTTTGAAATTTCTAAAACTTTCAAAATAAGATAGTTCAAAAAATAGAAATTGAATGAAATTTAAGATAAGTAATATTTCTCTAAATGAAAAAAACAAACTCACCTAATTACAATTCATTTGATATCCTCTTAAAGATGAAAATCCCTTTGTCTATATCAGTCTTTACTTAGTTTAAAGATAAAGTAGCAAGCTTTACTGATCAACTTTTAAATGTACTCATTTGTCACAGGTAGAGCCTCTGCTGCCAGCAGGCATCCATAGCCTCGACAGGGTTTCCTTTTAACCAAAAATGATTCTATATCCCATCCAGATAAGAGTGCATTTTTTAGAGATAAATCCAAAATCATATACGTTTTCTCCTTTTTTCTATTTTTAAATAGTTTATTTTTTTGCAAAATTTCTTTTTATTGCTTAAAAGTTATTGTCTTGGTTTGGTGGCCAAATAGTGACGATGCCATTCACTGGTTGTAATTCAACTGAACAAGCTGGCTCATGATGAGACCCCTTGTCTTTGATTAAAATAATCTCAAGTCATTAACTTGTTTTGGTATGCAGTATTGGTAATGTCAGCCTATTATTTCCCTATGAATATGGTAAGCAAGCTCTTGATGACACCTCTTATCTTTTAAGTTTTAGTATATTTTTTGGAATTACACTCTAAAAAGAGAAAAGTTTAATGGATAGGGAGAATCATTGCCTCTTTAAGAGTCCTGGATGAAAATTATAGAGTTAAATATGCTTATCTGCAAAGAGTATTTTACTTGGTTAAAGATATTTTTCTTGACTGATAGTGGAACAATTTTTTTTTATAAAGTTGGAGTTTCTCAAAGAATAAATAATTTTGGTAGAAACAAGAAAACATTCGAGAGACAAAACCTAGTTAATTTTCAAATGTCATAATTATTTCCTTAACAATATCTATTTATAAAAGCAAAAAATCAAAATATTTCAAGAGATTTTATTGCAAGGCCAACAATTATATTATTTAACTATTATTTTCCTAGGAAAAGTAAAGGTGATAATGTACAGGGGACTAAAGAAGTTATATCCTATGAAAAATATTTTTTCAAAATCTTCCGATTCACAGCCAGAGAATATTTCTTTCCTGATAAATCTTGCAATAGAAACGTTGATGGGCCGATTTGTTCTGTAATCTGAAATGGTCCAAGCCACATTCTTTGGAATTTGGTATGCTTACCTTTTTCCTCATGTGATTTATCCCATTTCAATACAAGGTCTCCAAGTTGAAATGATTTTGTGATAACATCATTTGCATCAAAGGAAGATTTAACGAACTGTTGATGATGGGTATGTATGATTTTGGCTTTCTCTCTCTCTTCTTCGAGTTTGAGGATTTGTGATTACCTTAATTGAAAAGAAGAAGAAGGAGTTTCTTCAATAAATTGAACTAGGGCTAAAGAGGGAATAACTATATTTGCAGGAAGAACAATTTCTTTCTCATAGACCAGATTAAATGGAGAAGTGCCTATTGAGGCCTTCTGTGTTATTTGATCTGCCCATAGAGAAAATGTTAAAGATTGATTCCAGTTTCTTTGGCTATGATCAATAGTTTGTTTAATGATCCTAATGAGGTTTTTATTGGTTGATTCTACTAAACCATTTCCTTGGGGATAGTAGTTAGCAGAATAATTAATTTTGAAACCTCTTTTGAGAGAAAATTATGTCATAGCATTGCGTGTGAAATAAGGTGCATTTTCAAACATAAGGGAAATTGGTAGACCAAATATGGTAATGATAAATTGATCAATAAATTCAATAATGTTCTCAGAATTGGTTACTTTTAGTGGAATTTCTTCCACCAATTGTTGTAAGGATGTATCTATGTTGCTTTGAAGAATGAGGAACGATCTCACCTATTATGTCCAGTCCCCATTTCTCAAATGGTTGTTCAATGTTGATTGATTGTAATGACAATGCGGGTTTCCTTTGTCTTCCAGCAACAATTTGACATGTTTTGCACTTTCTTACATATTCGTGTGTGTCTTTAACAAAGGTTGGTTAGTAATAGCCAACATGCAGGATTTTATGTATTGTTGTGTCTCCTCCAAAATTTCCACTAGCTAGTCCATCATGGAGTTCCTACAAACCTTTTCTGCCTCAGATTTTTCAAGGCACCTTAGCAAAATAGCGTCATAAATTTTTCTAAATAAAACATCATTGACGATTTGGTATTTCTTTGCTTTCAATCTCAATGCTCTTTTTCTTTTGTAACCGAGTTGCATCGGGGCATATCCATTTTCTAAATAAAAATGAGATCAACATATTGATATTAAGTATTGTTGAGGCTTACCTAAGATATTTGTATATCATCTCCTGAATTTTATTCTGCTGGTAAGTTGGATGATCCAGCTAACATTCTGCAAAAACCTTTACCCCTAACAATTTTATATGGTCTAAATTCGACATCATATTCTTGTAGTGAAGTTACCCACTTGGTCCTTTTTTCTCCTACTTCCCTTTGCATCAGTAATTGCCTTATTGCTAAGAATGGAACTATGATTTTGGTGTGAGTTTTAAGGAGAAATGGTTTGAAATGCTGTATTGACTTAAAGACAACAAATGCTTGTTTTTCCATAGCAGAGTAATTTAATTCGGCACCTTGTAGATTTGAACAAAATAATGATATGGGTGCTTCTATTTGTTGATCATTGAGCCGTATCAAAACGACAACATATGATGTTTATGATGTTTATGATGCAAATGTGTATAAAAAAATGATTGGAAAAATTGGGGGTTGTCAGGGATGGAGCGTTGATAATAGCTTGTTTGATTAGATCAAATGCTTGTCTTTCATTGAGACCCCACTTGAAAATCGAATTTTTCTTAATCATAGATTGTAAAGGTAAAACTATTTGTGAAAAGTCAGGGAAAAATATTTTTACAAAATTTATTTGACCAAGGAAATACTGCATTGATTTATTATTATGGGGTAAGGGGATTTTCTAAATTTCATTAATCCTTTCTGGATCAATATAAATACCCTTTTTTTATATGACAAACCCTAAAATCCCGCTTTAACTTAAGGAAAAATAAGTCTTTTTTGGATTGAGCGAGATCCCATATTTCATACATCGTTCAAAGATTTGCTTAAGATATTTTAAATGGTTGCTTCTCTTCTTGGAATAGATAGTGATATCATATACGTAAATACCAACTAATTTGTTAATGAGTCCTTTAAAGGCTATATCCATAGCTCTTTGGAATGTTGCACCTGCATTAATAAAACCGAAAGGCATTTTTTGATAATAATATGTTCCCCATTTAGTTGTAACGTGGTTTTCAATCTATCATCTATAAGGACTAGGATTTGGTTATATCCCGAAAATCCATCAAGAAAAGACACGAGCTCAGAACCAGCTACTGATTGCAGCACTTGTTCCATGGTCAACAATGGAAAGTTTTCTTTCTGACATGCTTTATTTAAATTTCTAAAATATATACATATACGAATGTCACCATTATTTTTCCTAATAGGCACTAAATTGGACACCCATTTTGAATGCCTAACATGAAATATGATTTTGGCCCTAAGGAGTTTATTTAGCTTTGATTTGATTTGATTCTCGAGGTTCGGGTGAATTTTCCTTAGTTTTTGCTGCACCGGTTTATGATTAGAGATGATTGGTATTGTGTGTTTTATGACAGAGGTATCATAAATTTTGATATCAGAATAATCCCAGGCAAGATACCTTTGTATTTATTGAATAATCGAATGAATAATGATCTTTCATCAGAGGATAGACTGAGACCTAGATTGATATTCTAAGGATTTTCATCAGTTCCAAGGTTCACTAATTCAGATATCAGGGTCGAGCTTTGGATTTTGGCATTAGTTATCTTTTTAAATCTACCTTTGAGATCATGAAGATATTCTAATTTAACTACATATTTGGGTTTTGGATTTTCATAAATGTTCTTCTTAAACTGAATTTCATGCTCATTTTCATCTATTATTTGGTCATCGTATGACCCTTTTGATGTTAGAAAATATACAATATCACAATCATCGTTCAAGAGTCGCCAATTAATGACATTGTCAGGAATGGATGGTCTAAAAATTAATTCAATGGAAAATCTATTAGGAATAAAATCCTGAGATGGTATGAGTTTTAATGCAACATTAGTTAACATATCGGCACTATAATTTTTCAGTCTAGGTACAGGAGAAATATTAAATGAAAAAAAATGAGATGTAAGATCTTGGAATGATGATTTATAATGTTAAAGATGTCCAGAAAGGCAATGAATATTTCTTACCTGTTTAATGATAATTTCTGAGTCTCCCAAAACCTGCAGATATTTGATGTTGAGGCCAATTGATTTGTATAGTCCTTGTACCAATGCCTCATATTCTATGGTATTATTTGTACATTCGAATTTTAATCTGTAAGCTAACATGGTATTTTATCCTTTTGGGCTGATTAAAATGCAACCAACTCTTGCACTATTGTTAGATTTGGAGCCATCAAAGTACAAAGTCCAAAATAAAGTTTTAACTACTGGTTTATTTACAAATTCTTTTCACTTGGATGCATTTGTTTGTGAGAAATTTTCAATCTATGAGATGACAACATTATCTAGAAAGGGATACTTTTGTGCGTTAAAGTTCCCTAAAAAAGATTCAGCTGAATAATTTCCAATAAGGATATTATTGAATGCTACTAGCTCTTATCCCCTTCAAATTCAGTCATTATATGTTTCAGGTGTTTCTCTCGGTCAAATCGAATTTGATTTGGCTTCCCATTGTAAGGGAGCCACATGTGAGACCAATATGTAGCAAAATATCCATGGATTATCTCAGACCATTCTCTACTTAGAATTAGACCGTAGAATTCAAGAACATCAATGACCAATATATCTATTATTTGACATACTTTGGGATTTGATGAAAGCCAGATACTAATTGAATTTATTTCCCTTAAGACCTCTACCTTAGTTCTGTTAAGTTGTACTATGTGAACGATAGAATTTTGAGGAGTGACGTTTAACTTAGCACAGACAATTGTTGGAATTATATTAGAAGAGGCTCTTGAGTCAATTAAACAATTATGAAGGTTTTTATTGAAAATTTCATAGGTTAAGAGGAAAGGAGGCGTGTGTGAATTAGACATGTCACTGAATAGGATGACATCTGTAGGGTCAAATTTGTTTGAAGAAGTTGGGGGTTTACCCATGCCTTTAACGGCTTGGGATACAACAGTAACAGGTAAGGGCGAAACATGAACTACATTTAGTTCTCCAAGTAGTGTTTTATGTTGTTGCTTCAATTTGAAAAGTTCATGTATTGAAATATTGGCCCTAGTTTTCTTCATATCTTCCACAATATTATACTCCATGGTATTAGTAACTACCAGGGTCTTTGATGTAGATGGAAGACATTTAGTTCGACTATTTATTCATCTTAATTCTCTTTGTCTTCAATTTCTTCTTTCTCTTCTTCTAAGTCAGACTCAACATTAGATATGGTATTTGGTGGTTGAGAACTAGACGACTGATTTGTCCTAAAAGATCTGAAAGGTTTTTTTGCAGTAGAGGATTCAACAACTTGTTTCTTCATTTCAACCATTTCATTAGACACATTTTTTAGCACTTTCTGAAGGTCTTCAAGATCAAAAGGATCAGTTGAGTCTTTCTTTTTAGAGTCATCTTTGAAAGTAACTTTATTAGATTTTTGGTCTTCCTAAGAGCTTTTATATTCAAGAGAAACTATGTGTTTCTCTACAGATAAATCTTCCTTCGTGTTTTATGCTAATGTGGCTAATTGTTCTCTATCTACAAATATGGCTATCTTATAGGGAATATAAGATATGTATCACTCAATTTTAACATCACGACTAGGATCTGACATAGTTGGGATTTTATTGAGTAGTTTATGTAACCTAGAGTTTAAATATTTGACCTTTTCTCCCATTTTAGCCTTCACATTGGATAATTCATTGATGAGTGATGCAATGGTTCTATCATCTCCAAACATAGATAAGAATTTTTTTTCGAACATATCCAATCTAGTTATGGAGTGAGTGGGTAATAAAAAGTACCCAGATCCTATAGATCCTATAAGAGTATATGGAAATAATATGACTACACACCCTTCTTTTGTAACTTCATTTAAATTTATGGCCAACATATAGTTATGGAGATTTTATTCTACTAATAGGCCATCATCATGATTAAATTTGGGCAACCATCTTTCAGGATGTTTAGGAAGAGGGTGAAGAGGATCGACCATTGCTACGACACCTAGATTATTCCATGGATGTAGTCGTGGTGGTGGTTTTTTTCATGCCATGATGGTAGGAGCATGGATGGACGAGGATATTAGTGGAGTTTGAGTTAAAGAAGAGGTAGGTTAGCTACCTGGACTAGAATAACTGGCACCAGTAGTTAGAACGAGAGTTGTTTAAATGAGTGGACGAAATAAATGCATTTGAGGTGGAGAATTGGATAAAACCTCGCTAGTAGATGTTTGTGATTTATATTACTTGGAATTATTTCAGAAAAAAGTAATGGGAAATTCCAAAGGAGGAATACCAATATTCTCACATAGAGAACGAGTCAAGGTTTGTCTTGGTTGTAAAACAAATGAAACACTTCCTTCAGATGACTGAGATATTATGGGCTTTTGAGCTGAAATAGATATTTGTTCTAAATTCTCTATCAAATTCTAAAATTCTCATGATTCAGGTTTGTAGTTTGAAGAAAGTAATTTCTGAGATTTATTAGGAGATTTAGGAGACAGTTTTTCAACTTCTTATCTTAAAATTGTAGTTCTATATGGGGATCCAAAAGTTGGAGGAGATCTAGAGGGAGAACGCCCATTAGGATGGATTTTTTATTTATGATTAGTTTTATTTTCCATTCACAGTTCTATCCCTCCTTCTAGCGCCAAAATGTTGAGGCCCCATAATTACATTGCAACAACATGGGGGGTAACCACCCAGTCTAGACCTTGGAAGAATTTTCTTTTTCATTTAGTATAATGGCTCCAAATGGGGATCATGGGACCTATTTCCCAGCAAGGATTGATATGATGATGTTGGTTTTAATATAAGGTGGAAAATGATTTTTTAACTAAAAGAAATGATCTACTTAAATACAAAGCACATGCATCTATTTGATCTAATATATATCTTAATATATATACCCGAGAATAAAATAAATCATGTGATCTACAAAGGTATCTTAAAGAAAAAGGTAATGAATATCGTTCAATTCCTATAAGAGATGAAACTCTTAAAGATAATTATTTTGACGAAATAGTTAGGAAAAATAATTGTCAAAACGATATCACATATTTCGATTGATCATATACTCAATAAGGAATTACATCTAAAACATCATACAAAGGTCCTTTAGTGAAAAATTGTAGCTCAAATTTCATACATAATACAATATAAGAAATATTTTTGCTAATTCATAAATAAAACTCAATCATAAAGATAAAAGTAATAGATATGAAAGGTCCTACTCATGAAAGCAACAATTTTTATCTTCTTCTTTTCAGCTAAATATACTCTAAGAGTGCAAAAATGAAAATTCAGTACACTATGCTTCAATATCGAAGAAAATCAAGATCTTGTTCCATATATTTCACCAAAATGGTCACAAAAGTATATAAGTGCAAGCTTTTGCAAAGTTTTTTTGATAAAATACTAGACCTCTCTCTAAATGCATGAGATAGGTTGAAATAATACTAAATATATATTATTACATAAAAATGTAAGGAGGCTTCAAACAAGCTTCCTCGGAATACAAAAAGTAAAAGCATAAAAACTAAAAAATTATGATGTGCTTTCTCATGTTCAACGGTCCGTCTTAGTCATTAAGCTCTTGAGTTCAGAAATATCCATCATTGGATTCACCTAGGGTGGATGGCTGAATTTATATCTTAGTTGTCCCATAAACACAACATGAGAGAGTGGTGGAACCATATTTTGATTAGAATTTGTTAGACAACGCAAATCCATCCATTGACTATATGGTTTCACTATAAAATTCCACTAAGTTTCTCGGTCAAGTTTAGATAGTTGTTTGACTCAGTCAATTTAATTTTTGATGATCTATTTCCACTCTATGTCTAACTGTTTGATGTCTGGGAAAACTCCTAGCATGAATTCCTTGAGAAGATTGATATTATGAAGATTTTCATT
Source organism: Pinus albicaulis (assembly GCA_034641835.2). Classification (NCBI taxonomy): domain Eukaryota; kingdom Viridiplantae; phylum Streptophyta; class Pinopsida; order Pinales; family Pinaceae; genus Pinus; species Pinus albicaulis. The sequence continues at coordinate 35,853,152 of MU968480.1, forward strand.
AAATACTTCAATTATATTTCTTGCTATACTATCTTCTCTAGTTGTTTCCCTTTCTACTTGCTGCAATTGTATATCCCAATCTCTGAATAAAATATCCTTGTGGGATTCTTCAATCTTTGGCAGATCGACTTTTCTTCCTTCTTCAGATTCTTGCCAAGAAATAAACTATGAAATATTTTTATCAACCTCTTCATATTCTAATCTTTGATCAACCACTTGATTGGAAAATGCATCACTTTTTTCACAATATGGTTTGATCATCGAGGTTCTTTGGTAGGATATTTCTTGTTGTTTTGACAATTGAGCGTATAATTTGAGTGCATATTTGATGAATTCATCTATTTGAAGTTGATTTCTGATTTTATCCACTTCATCCTACTTTTTTTAAATCTGTGAGTCCTTCTCTATGATGCTTTCCTATTGTTGTAATCTCATTTGCCCAAAATATTTTTGAAAGTGTGCCATCTGTAGCTCTTCTTTCTTATTTGTTCTATCTTTTTCCTGTTCAAGTTGTTGGTCCAAAAACTAAATTATTTCATATTTATCTTTAATAAAAAGGCTAAAATTTGTTTCCTTATCCATTTTTGTTGTTTCATAAGAACCTACAAATTATATTAGCATTGTAAGATTTTTTGATGGATCTATGGGGCTATCTTTCCTTACTACCTCCATTGATTCATTTTCTTGAGTCGCTATTGGTGAATCTAGTTTGATTTTATTCCTTTTCCTCCTTACTAATAATTTATATGTTGGGCTATAGAATATATCTAGCAGGGGTATCTCTTCAATTCTTAAAATAGTTTGTGAAGTTGGGTAGGCCAGGATGATTTCAACATCTATTTCTAGATTTGTAACCTATAGGGTCTGTTTAGGCATATTAAATCTAAAAGTTCCTTCAATACCTATCTCTCTTTGCTTTGCTTGGATATTTTTTCTGAATTACTCGCATTATTTTTCTAGATCATTGAATATGATCGTTGGTGCTTGAAACTGTGTAGAGTCAATCTCCAATTGGAGGTCTCTTTGGTCGTTTCTCCAACATTTCACTCTGTATCCTTCTCAAGATATTCCTTATGGTTTTATTCATGATTATTTGATTGATTCTCATAATATTGTGAACCTTTAACTAACTTCTCTGGAGATTCTTGATTAGAATTATGATCAGAATTTTCCTCCACGATTACACTAGGAGTAGGTTCTCTTATTTCCTCAATTTGTAATAGGTCCAAAGGGATCCTTGCCAATATTTAATTCATGTATATGTGAACATGATTGAGGTTGGTTGGGGTCATTTTGATTGATGCTAAATGTAAGAATTATGAGAATGTCTCGGCCTTTTGGAATAGATCATAAAATTCATCTTTCTCATGAATGAATTGTCTGATTTGTACTATAGAAATGAAGTCTTCAGAGAATTTTTTATGGTCATACTATTTTCCTGGCCTAGTAGCCTGATTTAGGGATACAATATTTTGTATCTCTTTCACTACATGTCCAAACTAAAATAATACAAAAGAACCATAATGCATTGGGAAAATTGGGCAGATAGATTTTTCATATCTTTAAGGGTTTTGGTAATACCTTCCTCTATTGTCTGATAAGATATCTCTCTTGCCAATAGCTTATTAGAAACATAATATGGAAGAACATGTGGAGCTTCAATAATACAAAAAACTCTAATATAAGAAAATGATTCCTCGCCAAACCATCTCGCCACTAGCTAGATGTCTATCTTTGCTTCCTCTAGAAGCATGGGGGATTTTACGTCAAAAATGTTTTGGTAAATTGGCAACATAATGCTTTGAAAAAATTCTTAAAAAATGGGGGTGAAACTGCAATTCCCATAAAATTGTATGATAAACATGGATGCGAGTAGGGTCTTTTAGTGTCTAATTCCAACCCATGTTTGGAAATTGTGAACAAAAACAAATAGCATCCATTATGTATGCACTCATAAAAAAGGGAGGGATAACCCGAGTGGAAACAAATATGTTGTGTTGTAATTGTCTAATGGCCATAGCCAAATTGTCTGACAAAATATTACTCCAATTCATAATTGTGGCATTAACAGCCTCATCAATCAATGGAACTCATTCCCTCGAAAAATTAGTACTGTCAGCCTTTCCAAATATCCCACACATCATCACAGCTACATAACTAACTGGGGAAGATAAAGGTGCAATTAGGCACATACCAGATTTCTCCCCCTTGAACTTGCTGGAGGCGGACCTCCAAGTCTGTGTAACATCTATTGGGTCTTCATTTTATTTTGTAAAATGCTCAATGAAATCTTTATCATAGGTCTTCTGAGGTTATGGAAGGTGATACATTCTATGTAATTTGTCTAAGGTAAATGACCCCATGACTTGTTGCCTTGAATTTCTTAATTTTCTGTCCAAAATATCCACATTGTGAATAATCCACTTCACCATCAACATGTATGGCAGGATTTTAGGCTTTGCAGCTATCTTGTGTAGGAAAGAACATGCTACTTCAAAATAAGAAGCCTCATATGAGATTTTAGCATCGAATGTTGCTTTGATTTCCAGTATCATTGGATTTTCATCCTCTATTAAATTATACATTGCTTCCCACAATGTAATCCCACCATATTGGTTGCATTTAGTACTAGTAAAGAGTGGATGCATGTATGAGTCTTCAAACGCAGTAGCCTCGACTGTATTTTTCTTTTCTTAGTCGTTTTTGAGTGTTGTTTCCTGAAATTGAGCGATAGAGAAAAGAGAATGAAATGTAGACCGAAAATGAAAGTGAAAAATCAATTAACACACTAAATTATATAAGGAAGGAACTTTTATTGCAAACACGAGTAAAGAGATATCAATCTTCTCAAGCCTTTAACAAAGTAAATGTAGTTGCTCTTCATTAATTATGCATTATGCCTATGTGTGATTCTTTTCAAGTCTTATCAAAACATCGCATCGCAAGTCCCGAATGATATTTAAAATTATTATGACTTAAGTGCGATAGCGATCCTGCGATGGTGATAAATAACAATATCACAATGTTACACAATTGATATATCACAATGTCGAACTATCACAAGGTCCCAAGGTCAGGGATATGTTAATTTGAAAACCATTTATGTTTTGTGATTTGCGGTGTACGGTATATTTATTGAAGTTTTAAGTGGATTTTCCTTATGATACATATTTTTTCATTAAGACGGATGCTTTATTGACTTAAATAATATTTAAAGGCCTTTCAACTTAGAAAAACCCAATAATACATTAGTTCTTATAAAAATGTTTTTACTTATCATGTTTCATGGATTCTGAATTATGATTAATCTTTATTACTTTGGATTATGCACTTTGTGATAAAGTGAGAAAATATTGGTCCTAAAAGACTTAGCTCAATTCCTTAATATTATCTCAATTTTATTACAAAAAAAAGTTTAAAAGAAAAACTCTTGCTTGCTAAGCCTTTCTGGAATTTATTTTTTAAAGGGTTCCCATTTATTATTACAATATTAATCACTATAAAAATAAATTGGGGGGGGGGGGGGGGATTGTTGAATAGTACAACACATCATCAATTGGGAATTTTTTTCTTTTTTTTTTAACAGTGGGATCGGCAACTGGGGCAGCCCTGCAACTCGCGTTACACGAGGTCGATTCTAACTGCTACCACTATACCCACTGGGAACATGCACCCGCCCCTCTCCACACGCTCTTCTTAAGTCTAAGGGATTTGAACTCGTGACCTCTTGTTGGGCTCGCCTTACAAAAAAACTTCACCACATTTCGATTACCAACTCTCCTACCCCCGTGCGACTCGAAATTTTATCTTTTTTCATATAGATTTAAATTGTAATTAGTACTAGGGGTTATTTTAATTGGTCTAGAACTAGATGTGGAGATCTTAGATATTGTTCTTAGTTGTATTTTATCATGAGATTGAATCTCATTGATTCTCTTTGGACGAGGCCCCATAATTACAGTAAACAATTTACCGAGTTTACCGTCCATAAAATGTGGGGAAGTACATTAAGGTTTCCCGTTCTTTCATTCCAAACAAGAAAAAGGGTTGAATCGAAATTGAGCTTTAATATGTAAATGGTTATTTAAATTGTAATTGGGATTTAATATGTAAATGGTTAAGCATTAAATGAATATGAAATTATAAATTTGATATGTAATCCTTTCTAAGAAAAAAAATGGCAATATAAATATTGATTAATATTTTTATTAATATTGTACGAAATACATGAAGCTTTGAGGGCTTGATGTTAACATGTTCAATAACATTAAAACATTGTTTCAAGTTGAGGGATCTAAATAATGGGTTTTATGCTTCTTGTTTCAGAGATTGGAAATTAATGAATCTTTTGGGGGGAGGGAGGGGGATTGCACCCTCCTACTATGACGTGGTTACTGGGGATAGACAGGGGGAATTCTCATGGATACTGAACAATATCATTCAATGATTGAGGGTTAAATTATTTTAAGTTAAGTTCACTTGACACGAAAACACTTTTTAGAGTTAAAGGAGATTTGATCCCTCTTGATGCTTGGTAGATTGAGATTTAAGATGGATCTATGAAAATAGATATAGATTAATGAATTCCACTTGGTATTTTTTGGTTACTACCTGAACTACTTGTGATGGTTGAACTTTGCACACCCATCAGCATGAGTACTAACTATAGAGTAGTAACCAAAGAGGGAAATGAACTAATCGTTATGGCTGCATCAATTGAAATAAATAATATCACCTATAATAATGTCAAAACATTATTGTTGTCATTCTAATCAATATGTTGAGTATTTCCGCATTTTATATCCCTCGTTCGACATGTTTTCGTGGGTAAAATAACCCTAGTGATTCTTCAATTTAAATTCTAATAATATTATAGGATATAATTAAAAAAATAAAAACTAAATTATTAAAATATATTTAAATGGTAGTCATACAATTTCATTCACAAATTATTTTCATATTTTGATTAGCCATATAGATGAACATAGTGGCAGTAGGCACAATTATCTTACCAATTCTATTACACGATATAAATTAAATAATGAGTAACCATTAATTCCTTCACATGCATATACCACTACATTCTCAAGGTTAAAATATTCTTAAATTTAAATTTTAAGAATATTCTAGTATTTGATTTAAAAAATAAAAATGTAAATTATTAAACTATATTCAATTGTATTCATACCATTAATCTCCCATATAATATGAATAGTCATATAAATTAAATAATGAGAATCCATTTGTTCTTTTCACAAGCATGAAGCACCACAATGTGAATATTAATCTTAAATTTAAATTCTAAGGATATTGTAGGATTTTATTTTTAAAAAAATAAAGTGAATTATTAAAACATGTAAAATTGTTTTTATACCATTATTTTGTGTGTTATTAATATGTGCATTAAAATATAAACTAATTATTTTTTATCTTTGGGTAGGTGAGGGAAGTATTCTCATGCTAGTGAGAGGTTTACAAACCAAATATAGAATGTTTTGAATATTTACTTTTTAGTTCTGCCTAAATTCCTTGACGAATAATTTAACGAAGTCAAACACTATGTAAGTGGATTATAATATAACTTTTTTCGATGTTTAGGTAGGTGAGGTAGGTATTGAGACAAATCTTACCTTTCCAACAAGAAAATTCTCCCTAGTCTCAGAAATCAAATTTTTAACAAAATAGACAAACACTTAAAACTTTCTCTAGGTTCATCATTATTAAATCATTGATGCAAGCAATGTAATTAATATTCCATATTTTTTTTATCGAAATAATTTCTGATGATCATCACTTGTTACTTGATGTAGCTTTCAATATTGCCTTCGATATTTCGAGCCAAGAACTATAAATACACCAAAAAAATAAATAATAAAAGCACATGATATCAAAATGATTTAACATAAACCATACAAATTATCATAAAATATTGTGAAAAAATTATAACAATGAATGTGAGAAAGAAAAATCTATTTTTATTAAGAACAAAGAGAAAGAGAGAAACACAATTGTAGAAATTTGGTGTGAGGAATTGCAACTGCTCAAGAAATTTTAATCTAAATCAAGAGACACAATTATACTCTACTAATTTGCGTAATTCAATTCAAAATTTACAAAAAAATCTCAAACATGCAATAAGAAATAACACACATGCACAATATTCTTTGTAGGGGAACACAACGATGAAAAATCCCTCAAGCCTCTTTGGATTAATCAGAAGAATAATGATGTATTACAACTGCTAGATCTACCTGATCTCAAATAACAAGTGAATAACCTATCTTTTTTCGAAATGAGAAGCTCTAACCGAGACTTAGTGACTTTTTAACTTTCTTTGAGCCCTTATTTCCTTGAATAATTCATGGAGAATTAGCCCCTATTTTTTAGTACTTTTCATCAAATTGATTGCACAATTCCTAATGTTTGATAATCTGACTGCATGCAACACTTGTAGACTCAGACTAGTCTACAACTACTTGTTACAGTGCATTGGAATCTCCACCACAACTGGGAACTCGAATTCTCTACATGAATTAGTTATTTTAGGATGATTGGTCAGTTAATGGGTTGATCACTGAGTTAGACTGTTGTCCCACTACACAACTCGCCTTCCACTACTTCCTCCAATTATCAAAGCTAGTTTAATTGAACTCAACTGGATGTAACTGAATTGGATTACTAAAATTTATAAATCACACATTATTAACTAAACTCCAAGCCCTCTAGCTTTAATTTACTGACCTAATTGAGTGAAAATATCTGTTGCATGCATGTTAACTTCATCGAATTTGTTTGTTTATGTGGAAATTCAAGTTTTCTAAATTTGGCCACGGCAATGCCAAATTGATACTTTCTTGTTGCTCTTCTCAACACTCATTCTCAACGATAAAGGGATTATCTACCACCCCTATATTTCACCTGTGGAACTCAGACTTTTATCTTGACAAAGACTTTTTCAATATTTTAGCATCTTGTTCCTCTTTCCGAATGTGTTATATCAACATTATCCGCCTCTTCACATAGTCCCGTAAATGACGATACCATATATCTATATGGTTGGATTGATTGTGAAAAATTATATTCTCAGAGAGATTAATTCAATTATGATTATCACAATAAATCATATTTGGCTCCATTATCTGATGAAATATTCTTACAAGTATATTTATCATATATATTACCTCACATGATAATTGACTTGCAAACATGTACTCTGCCTCTACTGAGCTAATCACCACAAATATTTTGTTCTTGATATACCAGGAAACTAATTTGGACCTAAAACTACAAGAAAAAAGCACATTGGTGAGGGTCATGCTTGTGACGGACCTTTAAGGTCTATCACCAATGTCACATATGGTGACGATCATTAAAAAATCGTCACTGTAAGTGTATATAGTGATGGTCCTTTATGGTCCGTCACCAAAGACATTTTCAATGACACTTTTGGTGAGGGTCGTTAAAGGCCCATCACTAAATCTCTCTTTGGTGACACTTCTAGTGACGAACTTTTAATGACCCTCACCGATGCCCTTTTTGTTACTTTTGGTGACGGTCAAAAAATGTCTGTCATCATTGATCACTAAAAACTGTCACTGTAACTGTATATAGTGATGGTCCTTTATGGTGTGTCACTAAATACATTTCACTTTTGGTGAGGGTCGTTAAAGGCCCATCACTAATTCTCTCTTTGGTGACACTTCTAGTGACGAACTTTTAATGACCCTCACCAATGCTCTTTTTGTTACTTTTGGTCACGATCAAAAAATTTCGGTCATCATTGATCATTCCAATGAGTTTTTGATGACGCTATGTGCCTGTTAATATATTTTTTGTCAAAATATAACGATTTAATACCATTATTGTTGAGATTTTTTTATAATATGTCCAAGGCCATAGTGGTTAGGGTAAGTCAATTTTTTAAGAAGTAATAAGCGTGTATCATTTCCCTCAAGTAATGACTAGTTGAATAGAGATTTCCTATGAGTCAACACATGATTCTTATCTATTAAGTTTATTATCTATCAAATTCCATTTAGATAAAGTTCCACTATTGTGTGTAGGAAAAATATTATTTAATACATAATCGAGCTCAGAAAATTCTATTAATGAGAAAGACCTAACAATCCTCAACAATCTGGGCACACCTTAAATTAATGCCTTGGCACATATTAACATTTCTTATTACCCCACATGTCTTGGAAAATCCTTGTACCTAGAACATCTTGTGATGAAATTGATGCCCAAGCACATGGTGGCATGTGGTAGCACAACATGGAACTCTCCTAGCATGTGTTGGCATGCTGCATATAGTCCCTAGCATGCCCTGGAACACCTTGGTTGAATGCATTGACATACATTAGCACTTGGCACACAATGCCACTTGGCACACAATGCCACTTGACATGTATTGGGACCTATTATTAGTGTGCCTAGCATGCCCCTTTTCAAAAATATAAAGTCCTAACTTATTAACCCTCTTATTGGTTCTTCCTTTTGTTGCCGTGACACATATTGATATTCCCTGGCACCCTCCGTCACATCCTTAGCACTTAGCATGTATTGGCATATCTTGGCACTATTAATTGGCACATGATATAATTAGCACACCTTGGAACTCCCAAGCACACTTTGGGAATTCTTGAGATGCCTTGATATTCCCTAGCATGCCTTACCAATGCTTAGCATACCTTGTCACTCCCTCCTTAGCATGACAACTAACATTGACCATTAACACTAGTCTTTGGCAGTACACGTTCCTCATATTCATTAACTTCCATGAATGTTTACCTAGAGCTCCCTTAACTCATCAACATGTATTATCACTCTCTAGCACACCTTAGCACTCTTCAATCTTCCCTTCCACTTCATAACGTGCATAACACTAGTCCCTAACACATATTGGCGCTTGGCACATGTTAGTGCTTGGAAAGTCTTAGCATGTATGGAATACGTTGAGATGCCTTGGTATGATTTAGAATGGTTTAATATTTAATTTATTTGTGATGATCAATTTTTGGAAAGTAGATGAGAAGCAACAAAAGAATACTTGGCACTTAGAATGCACTAAGACTTTGCACTTGGAACCTATTGCCGCCTAGTGTTAGTGTGCCTAGCATGCCCCTCTTGGAAAAGGTAATTGATGACTTATTAACCCTCTTATGTATTTCCTTGTAGTTTAACTTTTTTCTCCCTTTTTTTGTCTTGAAAGTCCCTAACATGCATTGACACACCCTTGCACATCTTGGCATGCCTTATCACTTAGCACATCTTAGCATGTTTGACATGTATTCCCACTATCTGGCACATCAAGGGGGTGAAGAGAGATGTAGTCCTAAAGTAGGTCGAGTACGAGGGCCGAGTAAGGGTTGCTAAAGGGAGGTCATGATCATCCTCCAAGAGCAAGATTATCATGTGAGGGTTCAAAAGAATGTTGCATACCTTAATGGTCAGTTTGCGCTAGGAAGTAGGATGGAATATTGTTGGTTCTCTTCTGGTAGATCAAGCTTAAAAGAGGTTTCTCATGAGAATCTGGGCATGTGATTTCAATGGTGTCTTTGTGTGAAGGTCGCATCAAATTCTGAAATGTTGAAATTTGCAACAAGAAACAGTGAGATTGGAAAACATAAAGGAAAAAAAAATGCACCCACACTGGTGAGGAATTTTGATGCACCAGGAGTGAGGAATGTGGGGCGTTTGATTTGTTTTTCCCTTAAATAAATTGGAAAATAAATTGTAATTTCATCTCGTAACAAATTGTGTTAGTTAATTAAGTCACGATGACCATGTTAGCTCAAGAAATTCGAGTTGAGGGTCTAATATGAGGCATCTAGAGGGATTCTAATATTTTTGGGGTCCAGTTGAAGTTAATGCATTAGTGATGTGCAAGTATAATTAACTCAATTAAATGAGTTAAAATCAGTTTAACTAGTTCTAACTGAGTGATGAGATAGTGAGAGGTCCAGTGAATTAAATTAGATCTAATTCACAATGAGTGATCAATCAGATAACTAATAATTCACTATTAATAGTTGCATGCATGTCAGATTCGAGGAATACCCAGTTGAGACAGAGGTTAAAGGGAACATAACTATTAGTTTTATTCAAAAAAAGTTTCCCATGTGCAATTATAAAGTCATTGGGATGCCATGATGGATTGCGCAATCAAGGAAGACTGATTTTCCTAATTAATAAAGAGTTAATTCCCTAGGACTTGCACGAGTAAGACAGGCTGAAGTAAAGATTATAATTGGCTAAGTACTAGACCGAGTTTGCCTAGATCAATGGGAGACAATTGATAGAGTGCTGGAGAATCTCATGAGAGATTAAGCATTGTATTGTTTCATGATTCCTTGACTTAATACACAATAGAGATAGAGGGGTTTTGATTAGTTTCTTTCCCCAAATACATCATGTTGTTGTGCGATTGATAATTTATTTCTCTTACTTATATATGATTCTGCAATCATGTTTTGTTTCAGTAAATTGTAGGAAGGATTCAATATCTTGTTTTAGTAGATTACAAGATCAGATTGAATCTTGTTGGTTAGATTTTCTACATGGTATCAGAGCAGGAATTTTTTGGGCGACGAGTTTGTAGAGAATATTTGAATATTTTGGTGTAAAAGTTTCGAAAACAAATAGAATATTTGGATTCCTTGCGAAAATCTACCCAAATGGAAAAATAATTGGTCAAATCGGAGCTCAGATGAGGGAGATATAATCGATTTAAAATCAACTCTTTTTAAGAAACTTTTTCTAACTTCGGTACAATTACACTGTGCGCGAGTCAAGAACCTATATACACTTGAGGTGCCGGATGCATGCAAATCTTTGAGGAGAAAGGCAGAAGTTATAGACTTGGTGGTTTAGAGGGAGCATAAATTACCTCTCAACATGCATCCTCATGAGAAGCAGTCTCAGAAGATTGTGGAGTAGTTGCCACAATTGGATAAGTAGAGAGGAGACCGAGTGGAAGCGTCCACTCAAGCAGAGACCTCCATGAGGGGGAAATTTCGAGCCAGATGGGAAGAGGGAGAAACCATACCTTGAGGTGTAAGGTGGGGTTATGTGTAGACATAATCCCAAGATAAGAAATTTGGGCAAGGTCCATTGAGATGGCGTGTCTCATGGATCGATCCTGGCTACGAGGAGTCCATAGTACAATAGTAGTAGGAAGGATCAGTTAGATTGATGTAGTCAAATATCAGCAAGACAGAAATCATAGTGACAAATGTCAAATACTGGAGCACAAATAGAGTTAGCAATAGTTCAAAGGGCACGGATGCAAATGTCAGCAGCAGTGCAGAGAATCTAGTACTAGACAGGTGTAGTAGCTAGCAGCAATCAGAAGACTCTGATGACAGATGCATTATACTAATTCAATTGTTCAGAGGCTATTAAGTTTCAGGAGTTGCAGGTGCAAACAACACTAGAGAAGTGTAGCATGCAGAACATTCCAAAGGTACCATATGGGGATAGATTGAATTCCTTTCTTGTTGAGAGGGAGTGTTGAAATTTGCAACAAGAAACAGTCAAATTGGTGACTAGAAAGGACAAAAAAATGCACCCACACTGGTGAGGAATTTTTATGTACCATGAGTGAGGAATGTGAGGCGTCTAATTTATTTTTCCCTTAAATAAATTGGACAATAAATTGTAATTTCGTCTCATAACAACTTGTGTCAATTAACTAAGTCATGGTGATTGAGTTAGGTCAGGAAATTTGATTTAAGGTGATAGAGATGGATATTGGTGGCCACTCGCCTATTCCACTTGGGCCCTTGCCATTGTCTCTTTCAGTTTTTCAGTTTCCTTAATTATCGCATAATTTACTATTTTTGTCAGTTTTTCGGGTCCTGAACTTTGAAAGCCATTTTGAGGCCCCAAACGATGTTTTTTGGGCATGAAAGGCTTGGCGATTTCATATAAATCATATTAGTAGTTTTAGTCCTCGGAGAGATCTTTCTAACGAGGTATCATGTGCGTCAAAGGAAGATCATATGACCAAGTTACGACCTTGGGAAGTTGGCCGCCCAACTAACCCCAACGGGGCCCATAAACTCTTGCTGTTACATCTCCTCAGGATAGGGTTTTGGTTGTTTAGGGTTTTATCTTATTTTAAATAATAAAAAGACCCTTGATCCTTATTGTAACACAGTTCAGAGGAACATAATTATCAGTTGTATTTATAGAAAATTTCCCATGTGCAATTATAAAGTCATTGGGATGCCATGATGCATTGTGCAATTAAGGAAGGTTGATATTCCTAATTAATATGGAGATAATTCCATAGGAATTGTGTGTGCAAGGTAGGCTGAAGGAAGGCTTAGAATTGGCTAAGTACTAGACCGATTTTTCCTAGATCAGCAGGAGACAATTGGCAGAGTGCTGGAGAATCTTAAGAGAGATTAAGCATTGTGTTGTTTCATGATTCCTTGACTTAATACAAAATAGAGATAGAGGGTTTTTAGCAATTGCTTCTCCAGATACATCTTTTGTTGTGCGATTGATAACTTGTTTCTCTTACTTATATGTGATTGTGCCATTGTGTTTTGTTTCCACAAATTGTAGGAAGGATTCGGTATCTTGTTTTAGTACATGATTACAAGATTAGATTGAATCCCATTGGTTAGATTTTCTACATGAAATAGAAGAGAGGGTTGATACCATCTTGCCTTGTGTTGGTTAGTAGGCCACAAGGTCTGTGATAAAGACCAACATAAATGGAGGAGGGCTTGCACTGTAATTTAGAGCCATAACAGAAGTCAACGCAAGCGTAATATTGACTGAGTTAACCCTAGTTTGAGGGTCAACATTGAGATCTAAAGTCCATGTCAAGATTCAGTCAAAGAAATGCCTAGAATCTATGGATCCATATGAGCTAGGTCGAGTCTCTTATGGAGGCAAGAGTTGTGTTTTTTCTATGTGTGGATAGCGTTTGTTCTACAACAATTAGAAGTACATAAGTATAATGCCCTACTTAGGACAGTTTCCTAGCATGTTTAGTTAATAAGGTATGACCTTAATACTATGACAAATTTGCGTAGAAGAAGATGGGTTGTGACCCTTATAGCGAGGTTTATCTCTGCAATAAAGACAGCATATCTAGAAGATGGTTTGCAGATTCAGTATGTGTGGAGACAACAGATCTAAAGGAGGGTGGAACCTGAGCAGAAGATTGAGCATGCAGAAGAAATGTGCCATATGAAGAATGGATTGACATGCAGAGGAGTTGATTTTGGTCGACTTTCCATAGAGTTTTAGACAAAGATCTGAAGAAACCTATAAACAATTAGTAAATGGACTGTTAGTGGCTGATTTGTGACCCTAGTTCAGTCATCTACGGATTGTTATAAGTATGATAAGAGGAGTAGTTCATATTTGTTCATATATTGGACAACAAAGATCAAATTTTCGATACGCAAGAACAATGATCTTGAGAGGACTCAAACCATTGTTAGGTGGCAGATTTGAAGAGCCCTAGATGAAGATAATATTGTGGGCCCTAGATCAGTAAAAATAATTGATTGTGGTTGGGCAAATTGATGGTAGGCCAAGTACAGTTGGAGGGTTGTTAGGTTACTGTCAACGAAGAGCCCCGACTCTTGTTCTGGTGAAGGACAACGAAATTGGTAGAAGGGAAGGTGTATAGAGCCTAAGGATGTGCATACTTTTAAGGACTAAAGTAACATTCAAGTGGGCCAACCAACTAGCCCTAGTTCACTATATTGTAGAGGATTGATTCAATGAGAAGAAGGACAACCTCCATAGCCATGGAATTCTCATCTTGGAGCTGTAGTATGGAAAAAGTGGGCATACCAAAGAGTTGTTCACAAATGGAATTGTGAACAACTTGTTACCACTCAAACTAGTAGTGGATCTAAAAGGGGTTCCTAAGAGGGCAACTGCTAGGACAAGGGAAACGATGGAGGCTTAGCCCATTGTCACCACAGCTAATGCTCCTTTCTCTTCATGGACTTTCACCAATGGGTGGAATCCCGGTAGTTTAGGAAGTCACGTGTAGAGTATAGGTCAATGAATAGGTGGGAAGTGACCCTTGAAACCCTTTCCCTAAGATAAAATAAAGAGTGGGACTTTCTTTCCTTTTAAGCAAGGGAATTATCTTTTAGGGAGAGAGGAGGGGGATTGAAGGGTCGAGGGAGAAGAATAAGACTTATGAAGGAAGTTATCAATCCCTAAAATTCTTTGGGAACTTGGATTCCCAAATGGTCCTTGATGAAAGGCCTTTGACACCAAATGGGACCACACGGGGCCAAGTGGACCCAACCCAGGTTTGGGGATGGAATTTAGAAACCAATGATGTTCCTATCCTGGATAAGGTGATGGGAAAGGATCAGACAAGTGTTTTTACTTAGATAGGTAAAATTGATCCTACTATGTTCTATCCTTGGGAACACCTAGGCAAAACTTTATCCTAGAGCTGGGGCTTGAGGTATTCGGAGATTCCACTGTCGGAATTGGCCCATGTTCCGAGGAGAGTGAGGGCACCCAGCAACGCAGCTGCCTCTAGGAGATAGAATTTTTCCTCTAGCTAGATTCCTAGGAAATTGTTGCCCTAGGTGACCTAATGGGGCTAAACCTAGGGAATGTGAAAATTTCTTAATCTAAGAAACCCTATTGCAGTATCTTGATTTACTTCTCCTACTTGAATTAAGTTACAAGTTAATTTCTGAAATATTCAATAAATTAGCGAAGTAAATAGTAAATACAACTAGCAACCTACACATACAGATCAAATACTGAATAACATGCTCATAGACAAAGTGACACACGGATTTTCTAGACAACTATCCCTGGAAAAAACCCAATGTGGGAAAACCTATGTAGCTAGCTCTGGAGGGTTTTCACTATTATGCAGAATCTAAGTATAACAATCTTGGGCATCAAAATTGGTTCACCCAAAAGAGAGATAAAAACAACAATAATATGCTGCTCTGAATCCCTCTACGTCAGCCTAACTGGCCTGCGTCGGCCTTTGCGATGCTTAGTAAGGGTCTGCGTCACACCTGAAGGGCTTACACTACCCCTGCGTTGCCCTGACTGGGCCTGCGTGGCTCCTGATGCCTCTGCGCTACCCCTGCTGAGCTCTAGCTAGACTGCGTGGCTCCTGCTACCCCTGTTGCTCTGGCTAGCTGGAATTCTTAAGCAGAAAAATCATAGGTAAGAAAGAAGGATCTAGCCAAAGGCAACGCATAACAGTCAGAAAAATTGAAGAAATGAAATGAAAATAGATCAATGTCCATAAATAAATGAAATAGCTCAATGGGACTAGAGAGTAAAATCTTTGACAACAGCAATAAGTGCTTATAGAATCAGCTAAGAGAGCAGAGGAGACTAATTAATGAGGTTACAATGTTGTATAATTGTTGGCACAAGAAAATTGTAGAATTTTTAGAGTAAATCTCTGCAGCTACCATCAATTGGTGACCATCGATAACCATTTCATTTCATCAAATACCCTGATGAATGGGCCTTACAAACTATTTGTGTAGACAAACCCCACAGAAGTTGTGTGATGGAAAAATATTCACACTATATTGAAGAAAACACTTACCAAATAAGGATGACATTTCAAATGGGGCAAGAAACAATAGAGAGATATAAATTGAGAAGGTTAAAACGCTAGGGAAACATGAAAGCAACTAGGTAGCATGGTAGAAAGCACAACAAAGAAAATTATAAAAATGGAAAACCCTTAAAATTAGCACCCATCCAAACATCACCACAATTTTTTCTTCAACTCTAAATCTCCAAATTCATCAAATTATATCCTGTATTCAAACTTGATTCTCTCTGTTAGCCATTCTGAAGATAAGGCTGAGAACTTACTACAGAACCATCACCTACATGTTGTCATGATCTTATTCTGTGACCAGACAACCTAATTTCGTTAAGACACGGAAAGGTAAACACTCTCAGCCAAGATTTTCCATACAGCCCAGGTTGAGCAACCACATATACATCATCAGTTATTTCTCTTCAGATTTGTAACTTGGAAGAGCTTTGTCTGACCACCTTCGGGTTGCTCCCAGAGTCACCCAGGCAAGCCCTCTCAACATCATCCTCTTCCATATTTATGTCACTATCTCCCTCTCTTACCCTTCTCTACCTCTCTCACTCCTCTCCCTCTCTCTCTCTCCATTCCTTCTCTCCCCTCTCCTTTAGTTTATCTCCATCTCTCCCTTGTGACTCCCCTCGTCTCGCCACCTCTATCAATCTATGTCTTTATTATTCCTTCTCATATATATCTATAGTTAATATATATCATGAGATATTGGGACCTACGATTAGGTTAATTACGCCTTGTTGGAAAGCTTAAAATGGTTAATCTTCGATAGAAAAAATGTAGATCAAATATTTCATCAAAAAAAAGGGAACCGTACCCTATCTTCCACGCTATGCCTATTAGTCGCTTGGCCTCTTCTTGCTCTCACATGAATGTAGTCTTGCTTGACTGGTACAGAAGAAGGTTTCGCATTATCAACTATTTGTTTGGGACAACTTTTAGTTGTTTCAACACTGCTACATTCTTCAAGCTTATCTGTTAAACCATCTTAGTCTTTTGTACTCTCTTCAACTTTGTAGCTCTTTCAATTCCTCTCAGTCACATATGTTTCCTTGGTCTGTTAAGGGACAAGGTCGACAGCATTAGGATGTTTTTGCAATTAACAAGGGTATTTCTGGGACATAGTTAGGTGGAGCAAGAGTATAAGAGCCAAATTTATCATGAATGTGGGACACTCGAACTTAAGATTTTATAGAGTAGTCATGAGGTGCAGTTTGGCTATTAAGGCTTCATCAAATGGCCATTCTCTGGACTTAAATTATGTGACAACACTATGGCTGAGTTTGAAACTAAAGATTGAACATACATTTGGTTTGATTGCAATAGACATTTTCATCAATAAATGTAAAGCAATGGCTAACAAATACTATACATTAATAAATAAAGAAGACATGGCAACAAGCAACAATACTTACAAAATTGTTATATTGAGACGCAAAGAATAAGCAACTATTGTGCACAAGCAGAGACCAATGAAACTATCATCTTAACCCCTAACCCCTTAAACACTAATTCCCAACCCCTAACTCATTTAACCCCCTAAACCTCTAAACCCCTGACCCAGTTAACCCCTAAACCATAAACCTCTAAACCCTTAACCCCTAACCACTAAACCCTTAACCCCTATCCCATTTAACCCCCTAAACCCCTAGTAAACCCCTAACCTATTTAACCCCCTAAACCCTAAACCTATAGACTCTTAACCCCTAACCCCTTACACCCTAAACCTTTAAACCCTTAACCCTAACCCCTTAAACCCTAATTCAGTTAAAGAAATTCCTAGAATCTATGGGTCCATATGAGCTAGGTTGTGTCTCTTATGGAGGTAAAAGTTGTTATTTTTACTATGGGTGGATAGGGATTGTTCTAAGACAATTTGAATAGAAGTATAATGCCGTAGTTAAGGAGGTTTCCTAACATTTTCAATCCATAAGGTATGCCCTTAAGACCGTGACAAATATGTGTAGAAGAAGAGGGGTCGGGACCCTTGGAGAGAGGTTTATCTCTGCAATATATACTACAAATTTGGAAGATGGTTTGCAGAGGTATGTGCGAAGATAGAAAATACAAAGGAAGGTGGAACTTGAGTAGAAGATTGGGTAGAATAATTGTGGCATATTATGAGGAATGGATGGACATGAAGAGGAGTTGATTTTGGTGGATTGTCCAGAGAGTTTTGGACAAATATCTGAAGCAACCTATAAACAATTAGTCAATCGAATTTTAGTGGATGTTTTGTGACCCTAGTTCAAGCATATACAAAGTGTTAGAAGGATGATAAGAGGAGTAGTTTAGATTTTTTCATAGATTGGAAAACAAAGAAATTGGTACACAAAAATAGTGATTTTGAGAGGACTCAAATCACTATTAGGTGGAAATTTTGAAGATCCCTAGATGAGGGCAGTGTTGTGGGCACTAGATCAATAAAATAATTAACCATGGTTGGGAAAATTAATGGCATTCCAAGTACAATTGGAGGGTTGTTAGGTGACTATCAAGGAAGAGCCCCAAGTCTTGTGCTTGTGAAGGAAAACAAGACTGGTAGAAGGGTAGGTGTATTGGGCCTAACGATGTTCAAAATTTTAAGGACTAAGGAGTTGGAAATGAATAGATCACTCATAAAGACAAGGCTTTTCGAGCCCTAATGCACAAGGAGTGAACCCTCAATATAAATATTTTGTTTGTTAAACAAACTCAATTGTGTCAATGTAGAATACTATACATAAGAGAAAATAAAATGATATTATCCACATCAGTGCTTGAAATAACCACAAATTAGCCATGGGTAGTGAGCCAAAGGGTGAATGTGGGGCACTATTAAAGTTACATCATGTTTAAATTCATTTTACATTGTGAGGTTGTTCTCCAATAGGGTTGAAGCATCATTACAAGGAAGCATGGCACAGTTTTGTTGGGGAGTGATTAAAGTTGTAACACAATTCAAGTGATTTACACCTCAAATGTAAATGACATCATTATATGTTTATGTCAGGTTGTTAGAGAGGTTGTTTATAAAAAATACATTCAATGTACTTGGACTTCATATTTTTAGGGCTTCGACTATAACATGGATTTGTATCAGGAACACTTCATGCAAACGAAAGGGGGCCTTTTTGTTTAACCACATACACTCAAGAGTATCAGATGTTGTCCTTCATATCTCCCTTGGTGCGTTCAAAGTGGGTTTACATTCGCATCGAGTTGAAATGAATCATAATGACCCTCCTCTTCTTAATAACATATACTAGTGTTTCCATTTGTAGATGCCCCCATTTATTATGAGATTCAAGGGATGTTCTATTGTCTTTATCAACATTTGGACGAGTCGTTAGCTACATTCTTTAAATACATGTCTAGAACTTTTTATGAGGGAGGTACTTGGATTTAGATATTTATATAAGGCCTTATGTGCCCTTCCCCTTTAGAACTCTTCCAAGGGGGTCACCTCCTTCTATATTACCCTGCCTACTTAGGGCCAAATTGACAAACCAAGATTTAAAATTCTTCAACTACCAAATTAGTGAGGCATTGTACCTCTTCTTGACCTAGACCTCAACGAGATACCAAATTAGTGAGGAATTGTACCTCTTCTTGACCTAGACCTCAACGAGACATATTTCTTCAAATATACTTTAAGGATTTCCCACCATATATCACAAGTTGGATGTCATAGGATATGTTGCCCCATTTTCTATATGGGCTTTTAGAGGATATCTTAAAATTTGATTTTCATCTCAACCCCTACGATTCATGTCACATTGATCATTTTTCATCTAAGGTATATGGATCTATATGTAATTCATGAATGTATCATTGGTTTGATGACACCCTTCCTTAGCCATCTAGGACATTATGTGTAGGAAGAAGTTCCTTTAGCTACCACATTTAGTTGGATATGTATGATCCATGTGTATATGATATTATGTCCAATGTGTACTATTTTTATTGTGTTCACTTAAACACTATGTTCTCACTATTGATTGATTGACTATAAGTTTTAATCTGAGTTATTCCATGGTGTTTCATAATTTTTCTCAGATAAGTAATGTGTCATCTTGATGGTTTGGATATATTCTTGGTGATTTGAGTAGGTGCTATACATTGATCTTATTGTACCCCTTAATTCCTTTAATCAAAATTTATCCCATGTCTCTCTTAACAACACATGTGAAGGCCTTTTAATTGGGTATTTTTAAGCTCTAAATAAACTTCCTCAAAAATAAAAAAACTAACTATACCTATTTAAATTTATTGATAACATTATTCATAGATTTAAAGATAATTTTCACTCATTTAAAGGTTGATAGATATTTCCGAGCTCATGTTCATTTTCCCTCTTTATATGAACATTCTTACTTATATTAAAAATATATAATATAATTTTAATTAATTAGGATTCTTACTTATATTAGAGAAATATAATATAATTTTGATTAACTTTAATTAGTTTAACGTTATTTTTACTCACATAAAAATAAAACTTGATGAAAACCTAACCAACCATAGAAATTTATTTGACTACCTATTAAAATCTAATTTGGTGGCTACTATAAAATTTAAATCGACCTATTAAAGTTTATTTTCCCGCCGATATTCTCCTTGCCAGGTCTGGGACAGAGTTCGGTGCTCCTTCTCTACTCATAATTTTTATGATTTCGCCGCAGATTCCATACCCTTTTTTGACATTCAATTCTTCTATCCACTCCAATAGATTTTTAACCCGAACCTATTATATCAGATCTGGGTTCACTCTTTTTCGATCTTTATTTGAAATCTTCTTCTTCTGATTTGGGGCTTTCGCTGCAATTCAGAGCAGAAAACATGTTCAAGAACTCTGAATTTGGCTATAGTAAACTATATTAATTTTTCATTGTCCTTCATCCTTTACCTTCTCGCATTCATCCAAGAGGCTCGATTGATATTGCCACTATGGTTAAAATCCCGCCAATCAAGTAGAAAAATAGACTGGTCTTCGTGGGATGGATGGCTGGGATCGTTGGCTTCACCAACGAATGAGGTAAGGATTGATGGATTGAGGAATGAATAGATAAAGAGGATGTTTTAATGTGGTCTGATTAGTAGTAAGTAGTCAAGCTTCATCTATTTTATTTGTGTTTTCCGTGGTTATAGCGTCTGTATATGCACGTTCATACTCTTCTAGGGTTCTCCTACAACCTCTTCATGCCTTCGGAATTTTTCCCATAGAGTATTAATATTAATGCAAAACCGATCCAACCATCCAACATGGGTGTTTGCTGCCCGACTGGCAATGGGAGGAGGCCCTCATCCTTTGATGGTGGGTTTATAGTTTTGTGGAGCACTGTTTATCTTTCCTCTTCTTGTGATCATATTCCTGGTCCCTTTTTATAATATAAACTGAAGAGAGGAAATCCATATCAACATCTTTCATTTCATTTTCCCTAATAATTTCTAAGCCTATTTCTTCTTCCACACTACTTTTGGTTCTCTGTCATCTTTTCCCTTTATCCACCAGCCCCTTTGAGAGGAATTCCATATCAAAATATTTCATTTCATTTTCCCTAATAATTTCTGAGCCTGTTTCATCTACCACACTACTTTTGTTTCTCTGTCATCTTCTCCCTTTATCCACCAGCCCCTTTGAGTTATGATTTCTCTCCCTTGTTCTCAGCATTACTTCTATTCTCGTGTTCCTACTTTTCCCAGTATTTGTTTGATTGGTTTAAATTTCTGCAAGCTCCCAAGATCTTTTTTTCCCTGCCGAATAGTTTTCTGATTCATTTGGAATTCCCTTCAGATTCCCATGCTTATGGCATGTCTGGCACCAAAAGGGTATCTGCTAATTATTTATGCTTATATCCACTATCATTTCATTGCTTCAGAATTCCTGTGGAAGTGAGCACAATTGAATCTGCACTTCTTCCTGTGTTGTCGGTAACTCTAATTCTCACTCTGTTTGCTTTATAGAATATTGTACCATATAAAACAGTATTACTCTCTCTCCATTTTTATTTTGATATGGTTTCCGTTGGACTCCAGCCCATCAATTTGATATTAGTATGTTGAAACTTATTCTTCTGCTACTAAACCATTTCATATAAAATTTCATGAGAAAATCTTATAAAGCGGTTTTGTTTTCAACTTGTTTTCTCATCACTTGTCCATTTATTTCATGATTTTTGGTCAAGGATACAGAAATTATACCAAGGATTTTTCAATTCAAGCCTGCTTTTTCTCCACATCTCTGTGCTTTTATATGAACATATTTGTCATACCATCTGATATCTCTGTATCTACAATTCAAATAACTTGCATTTAATGATAATTATGCATGGTTTTACTGCATTAATTTGAAAATAATGTTGTTGAATAATAATAATAATAATATTGCATATACTATAAAATTATTGATTTTGTTTCTGATTTTCCTGTTCAATATTCATCATGCATAGACTTCTCAAGCAACACCTTCTCAGCAATCTGCCAGTGGGACAACAACATCTATTGCACCAAGCCAAGGATTTTTGTGCAGTTCTCGTGTTTCAACTATCCCCAGTATATTTTTCAAACACTTCATGCCCCTTCTAAATCTAGACAATGTGATGTATTGGTTACACGAGAATAGTTGCCAATGCAAATGAGAATGAGAGCTCAAGGACATGGGTGTATTAATCAAATCTATTAATTGATGGTCGATAAGATGTGAAGGGGTTGTATCCTGTTATGGCTTGGCAGAATGCTTTTTTTCTTCATTTTTATGTTTCAATAAATGTGTTTGTGTGTAACAGGTGCAAGAACTATGAACAGTTTTGGACATGCTCTACATATTGAAATATTAGTTGTTGCAGCTGAAAGATGGGATACTCCAATTGAGGTGTGTCATGTACCCAAACCATTAAAATGGGGTTCACGTGGAAATGATAGATCCTAACCTTGGGTGCTTGCATTCTCCAAATGACAATTCAATAGCTGAAGAAAATAACTTGTGATCATTTAATATGTTTTCATTTTCGGTTTTTTCCTTTGTGAGATTTATGATAATGTAGATGTGATTGGTACTGACAGTGAACTATTGTCTATCCATGTGGAAAAGCAGGCACATACCTTAGATGTTCAGGATAAGAAAACTTTCTTGATCAATAACATTTCAACCTCCAACCTGGAGGCTAAATCCAAAGATTTTTTAGAGGTTTTGAAAGAGCCACACTATGCATGGTTTGCTCAGTATATGGTGATGAAAAGGTCAATATGATGTTATGTATTTGACCATTCTTGGTCATATATTTTTAGTTTGAAACTGTGCTTGATAAAAGAGATGAAAGAGCCTCGACACTTCTTGGCCATTGATATTTCCTTTTGAAACTCTGCTTTAAAAAAGAGATGAAAGAGCCTTGGCGCTTCTTTGTCATTTATGCTTCCCTTTGAAACTGTGCTTAATTGCTGGTGTCTTTTATATTTTACTAATTTGTCCACATTTAATCTGTAGGGCTAGCATTGAACCCAATTTCCATGATTTGTACTTGAAATTATTAGACAAGATTAATTCAAAAGCATTGCACAAGGAAGTCATCAAAGCTACCTATGAGAACTACAAGGTTGTAGTTTTAGCTTGTTTGTGTCATTGACTGTTTGGTGTTTCAGCAAATTGGTTTACTTTTCAAACTAATCTATATCTTATTGGTAGGTTCTCTTAAGGTCCGAGCTCATTAAATCTAGTTCAGAAGAACGATCTCTACTGAAAAATTTGGGGAGTTGGCTTGGGAAACTTACCATTGGTAGAAATCAAGCATTAAGAGCTCGAGAAATCGATCCAAAATTGTTAATTATTGAGGTTCTTTTGACTTTCTCCTGGTTACACGATAATAGTTGCCAATGCAGATGAGAATGATAGCTCAAGGACATGGGTTTATTAATCAAATCTATTAATTGATGGTCGATAAGATTTGAAGGGGTTGTATCCTGTTATGGCTTGGAAGAATGCTTATTTCTTCATTGTTATGTTTCAATAAATGTGTTTGTGTGTAACAGGTGCAAGAACTATGAACAGTTTTGGACATGCTCTCAATATTGAAACATTAGTTGTTGCAGCTGAAAGATGTGATACTGCAATTGACACGTGTCATGTACCCAAACCATTAAGAATGGGTTCACGTGGAAATGACAGATCCTAACCTTGGGTGATTGCATTCTCCAAATGACAGTTCAATAGATGAAGAAAATGACTTGTGATGATTTAATCTGTTTTCATTTTTTGTTTTTTCCTTTGTGAGATTTATGATAATGTAGATGTGATTGGTACTGACAGTGAACTACTGTCTATCCATGTGGAAATTCAGGCACCTGCCTCAGATGTTCAGGATAAGACAGCTTTCTTGATCAATAACATTTCAACCTCCAACCTGGAGGCTAAATCCAAAGAGTTTTTAGAGGTTTTGAAAGAGCCACACTATGCACGGTTTGCTTAGTATATGGTGATGAAAAGGTCAATATGATGTTACGTATTTTACTGTTCTTGGTCATACATTTTTAGTTTGAAACTGTGCTTGATAAAAGAGATGAAAGAGCCTTGGCACTTCTTGGCCATTGATATTTCCTTCTGAAACTCTGCTTTAAAAAAGAGATGAAAGAGCCTTGGCACTTCTTTGTCATTTATGCTTCCCTTTGAAACTGTGCATAATTGCTGGTGTCTTTTCTATTTTACTAATTTTTCCACATTTAATCTGCAGGGCTAGCATTGAACCCAATTTCCATGATTTGTACTTGAAATTCTTAGACAAGATTAATTCAAAAGAATTGCACAAGGAAGTCATCAAAGCTACCTATGATAACTGCAAGGTTGTAGTTTTAGCTTGTTTGTATCATTGACTATTTGGTGTTTCGGCAAATTGGTTTACTTTTCAGACTAATCTATATCTTATTGGCAGGTTATCTTAAGGTTCGAGCTCTTTAAATCTAGTTCAGAATAACGATCTCTACTGAAAAATTTTGGGAGTTGACTTGGGAAACTTACCATTGGTAGAAATCAAGCATTAAGAGCTCGAGAAATTGATCCAAAATTGTTAATTATTGAGGTTTTTTTGACTTGCTCCTGGTTACACGAGAATAGTTGCCAATGCAGATGAGAATGGTAGCTCAAGGACATGGGTCTATTAATCAAATCTATTAATTGATGGTCGATAATATTTGAAGGGGTTGTATCTTTTTATGGCTTGGTAGAATGCTTTTTTTCTTCATTGTTATGTTTCAATAAATGTGTTTGTGTGTAACAGGTGCAAGAAGTATGAACAATTTTGGACATGCTCTCAATATTGAAACATTAGTTGCTGCAGCTGAAAGACGTGATACTCCAATTGAGGTGTGTCATGTACCCAAACCATTAAGAAGGGGTTCACGTGGAAATGACAGATTCTAACCTTGGGTGCTTGCATTCTCCAAATGACAATTCAATAGCTAAAGAAAATAACTTGTGATGATTTAATATGTTTTCATTTTTGGTTTTTTCCTTTGTGAGATTTATGATAATGTAGATGTGATTGGTACTGACAGTGAACTACTGTCTATCCATGTGGAAATGCAGGCACCTGCCTCAGATGTTCAGGATAAGACAACTTTCTTGATCAATAACATTTCAACCTCCAACCTGGAGGCTAAATCCAAAGAGCTTTTAGAGGTTTTGAAAGAGCCACACTATGCATGGTTTTCTCAGTATATGGTGATGAAAAGGTCAATATGATGTTACGTATTTTACGTTTCTTGGTCATATATTTTTAGTTTGAAATTGTACTTGATAAAAGAGATGAAAGAGCCTTGGCACTTCTTGGCCATTGATATTTCCTTTTGAAACTCTTCTTTAAAAAAGAGATGAAAGAGCCTTGGTGTTTCTTTGTCATTTATGCTTCCGTTTGAAACTGTGCTTAATCGCTGGTGTATTTTCTATTTTACTAATTTGTCCACATTTAATCTGCAAGGGCTAGCATTGAACCCAATTTCCATGATTTGTACTTGAAATTCTTAGACAATATTAATTCAAAAGCATTACACAAGAAAGTCATCAAAGCTACCTATGAGAACTGCAAGGTTGTAGTTTTAGCTTGTTTTTATCATTGACTGTTTGGTGTTTCAGAAAATTGGTTTACTTTTCAGACTAATCTATATCTTATTGGCAGGTTCTCTTAAGGTCTGAGCTCATTAAATCTAGTTCAGAAGAACGATATCTACTGAAAAATTTGGGGAGTTGTCTTGGGAAACTTACCATTGGTAGAAATCAAGCATTAAGAGCTTGAGAAATCGATCCAAAATTGTTAATTATTGAGGTTATTTTGACTTGCTCCTGGTTACACGAGAATAGTTGTCAATGCAGATGAGAATGATAGCTCAAGGACATGGGTTTATTAATCAAATCTATTAATTGATGGTCGATAATATTTGAAGGGGTTGTATTCTGTTATGGCTTGGCAGAATGTTTTTTTTCTTCATTGTTATGTTTCAATAAATGTGTTTGTGTGTAACAGGTGCAAGAACTATGAACAGTTTTGGACATGCTCTCAATATTGAAACATTAGTTGCTGCAGCTGAAAGACGGGATACTCCAATTTAGGTGTGTCATGTACCCAAACCATTAAGAAGGGGTTCACGTGGAATGACAGATCCTAACCTTGGGTGCTTGCATTCTCCAAATGACAATTCAATAGCTGAAGAAAATAACTTGTGATCATTTAATATGTTTTCATTTTTGGTTTTTTCCTTTGTGAGATTTATGATAATGTAGATGTGATTGGTAGTGACAGTGAAATATTGTCTATCCATGTGGAAATGCAGGCACGTGCCTCAGATGTTCAGGATAACACAACTTTCTTGATCAATAACATTTCAACCTCCAACTTGGAGGCTAAATCCAAAGATTTTTTAGTGGTTTTTAAAGAGCCACACTATGCATGGTTTGCTCAGTATATGGTGATGAAAATTTCAATATGATGTTATGTATTTGACTGTTCTTGGTCATATATTTTTAGTTTGAAACTGTGCTTGATAAAAGAGATGAAAGAGCCTTGGCACTTCTTGGCCATTGATATTTCCTTTTGAAACTTTGCTTTAAAAAAGAGATGAAAGAGCCTTGGCACTTCTTTATCATTTATGATTCCCTTTGAAACTGTGCTTAATTGCTAGTGTCTTTTCTATTTTACTAATTTGTCCACATTTAATCTGCATGGCTAGAATTGACAACCAATTTCCATGATTTGTACTTGAAATTATTAGACAAGATTAATTCAAAAGCATTGCACAAGGAAGTCATCAAAGCTACCTATGAGAACTGCAAGGTTGTAGTTTTAGCTTGTTTGTGTCATTGACTGTTTGGTGTTTCGGCAAATTGGTTTACTTTTCAGACTAATCTATATCTTATTGGTAGGTTCTCTTAAGGTCCGAGCTCATTAAATCTAGTTCAGAAGAACGATCTCTACTAAACAATTTGGGGAGTTGGCTTGGGAAACTTACCATTGGTAAAAATCAAGCATTAAGAGCTCGAGAAATCAATCCAAAATTGTTAATTATTGAGGTTGTTTTGACTTGCTCCTGGTTACATGAGAATAGTTGCCAATGTAGATGTGAATGATAGCTCAAGGACATGGGTTTATTAATCAAATCTATTAATTGATGGTCGATAATATTTGAAGGGATTGTATCCTGTTATGGCTTGGCAGAATGATTTTTTTCTTCATTGTTATGTTTCAATAAATGTGTTTGTGTGTAACAGGTGCAAGAACTATGAACAGTTTTGGACATGCTCTCAATATTGAAACATTAGTTGCTGCAGCTGAAAGACGGGATACTCCAATTGAGGTGTGTCATGTACCCAAACCATTAAGAAGGGGTTCACGTGGAAATGAAAGATCCTAACCTTGGGTGCTTGCATTCTCCAAATGACAATTCAATAGCTAAAGAAAATAACTTGTGATGATTTAATATGTTTTCATTTTTGGTTTTTTCCTTTGTTAGATTTATGATAATGTGGATGTGATCGGTACTGACAGTGAAATATTGTCTATCCATGTGGAAATGCAGGCACCTACCTCAGATGTTCAGGATAAGACAAATTTCTTGATCAATAACATTTCAACCTCCAACCTGGAGGCTAAATCCAAAGAGTTTTTAGTGGTTTTGAAAGAGCCACACTATGCATGGTTTGCTAAGTATATGGTGATGAAAAGGTCAATACGATGTTATGTATTCGACTCTTCTTGGTCATATATTTTTAGTTTGAAACTGTGCTTGATAAAAGAGATGAAAGAGCCTTGGCACTTCTTGGCCATTGATATTTCCTTTTGAAACTCTGCTTTAAAAAAGAGATGAAAGAGCCTTGGCGCTTCTTTGTAATTTATGCTTCTCTTTGAAACTGTGCTTAATTGTTGGTGTCTTTTCTATTTTACTAATTTTTCCACATTTAATCTGCAGGGCTAGCATTGAACCCAATTTCCATGATTTGTACTTGAAATTATTAGACAAGATTAATTCAAAAGCATTGCACAAGGAAGTCATCAAAGCTGCCTATGAGAACTGCAAGGTTGTCATTTTAGCTTGTTTGTGTCATTGACTGTTTGGTGTTTCGGCAAATTGGTTTACTTTTCAGACTAATCTATATCTTATTGGCAGGTTCTCTTAAGGTCCGAGCTCATTAAATCTAGTTCAGAAGGACGATCTCTACTGAAAAATTTGGGGAGTTGGCTTGGGAAACTTACCATTGGTAGAAATCAAGCATTAAGAGCTCGAGAAATCGATCCAAAATTGTTAATTATTGAGGTTGTTTTGACTTGCTCCTGGTTACATGAGAATAGTTGCCAATGCAGATGAGAATGATAGCTCAAGGACATGGGTTTATTAATCAAATATATTAATTGATGGTCGATAAGATTTGAAGGGGTTGTATCCTGTTATGGCTTGGAAGAATGCTTTTTTTCTTCATTGTTATGTTTCAATAAATGTGTTTGTGTGTAACAGGTGCAAGAACTATGAACAGTTTTGGACATGCTCTCAATATTGAAACATTAGTTGCTACAGCTGAAAGACGAGATACTCCAATTGAGGTGTGTCATGTACCCAAACCATTAAGAAGGGGTTCACGTGGAAATGACAGATCCTAACCTTGGGTGTTTGCATTCTCCAAATGAAAATTCAATAGCTGAAGAAAATAACTTGTGATCATTTAATATGTTTTCATTTTTGGTTTTTTCCTTTGTGAGATTTATGATAATGTAGATGTGATTGGTACTGATAACATCAAGCATTGTCTATCCATGTGGAAATGCAGCACTGGCCTCAGATGTTCAAGATAAGACAACTTTCGATCAATAAAATTTCAACCTCCAACCTGAGGTACAATCCAAAGAGTTTTAGAGGTTTTGAAAGAGCCATACTATGCATGGTTTTCTCAAGATATGGTGATGCAAAGTGTCAATATGATGTTATGTATTTGACTGTTCTTGGTCATATATTTTTAGTTTGAAACTGTGCTTGATAAAAGAGATGAAAGAGCCTTGGCACTTCTTGGCCATTAATATTTCCTTTTGACACTCTGCTTTAAAAAAGAGATGAAAGAGCCTTGGTGCTTCTTTGTCATTTATGCTTCCCTTCGAAACTGTGCTTAATTGCTAGTGTCTTTTCTATTTTACTAATTTTTCCACATTTAATCTGCAGGGCTAGCATTGAACCCAATTTCCATGATTTGTACTTGAAATTCTTAGACAAGATTAATTCAAAAGCATTGCACAAGGAAGTCATCAAAGCTGCCTATGAGAACTGCAAGGTTGTAGTTTTAGCTTGTTTGTGTCATTGACTGTTTGGTGTTTTGGCAAATTGGTTTAATTTTCAGACTAATATATATATTATTGGCAGGTTCTCTTAAGGTCCGAGCTCATTAAATTTAGTTCAGAAGAACGATCTCTACTGAAAAATTTGGGGAGTTGGCTTGGGAAACTTACCATTGGTAGAAATCAAGCATTAAGAGCTCGAGAAATCAATCCAAAATTTTTAATTATTGAGGTTGTTTTGACTTGCTCTCGGTTACACGAGAATAGTTTCCAATGCAGATGTGAATGATAGCTCAAGGACATGGGTTTATTAATCAAATCTATTAATTGATGGTCGATAAGATTTGAAGGGATTGTATCCTGTTATGGCTTGGCAGAATGCTTTTTTTCTTCATTATTATGTTTCAATAAATGTGTTTGTGTGTAACAGGTGCAAGAACTATGAACAGTTTTGGACATGCTCTCAATATTGAAACATTAGTTGTTGTAGCTAAAAGACGGGATACTCCAATTAAGGTGTGTCATGTACCCAAACCATTAAAAATGGGTTCACGTGGAAATGAAAGATCCTAACCTTGGGTGCTTGCATTCTCCAAATGACAATTCAATAGCTGAAGAAAATAACTTGTGATCATTTAATATGTTTTCATTTTTGGTTTTTTCCTTTGTGAGATTTATGATAATGTAGATGTGATTGGTACTGACAATGAACTATTGTCTATCCATGTGGATATGCAGGCACCTGCCTCAGATGTTAAGGATAAGACAGCTTTCTTGATCAATAACATTTCAACCTCCAACCTGGAGGCTAAATCCAAAGAGTTTTTAGTCATTTTGAAAGAGCCACACTATGCATGGTTTGCTCAGTATATGGTGATGAAAAGGTGAATATGATCTTATGTATTTGACTGTTCTTGGTCATGTAATTTTAGTTTGAAACTGTGCTTGATAAAAGAGATGAAAGAGCCTGAACAGTTCTTGGCCATTGATATTTCCTTTTGAAACTCTGCTTTAAAAAAGAGATGAAAGAGCCTTGGCGCTTCTTTTTCATTTATGCTTCCCTTTGAAACTGTGCTTAATTGCTGGTGTCTTTTCTATTTTACTAATTTGTCCACATTTAATCTGCAAGGCTATCATTGAACCCAATTTCCATGATTTTTACTTGAAATTATTAGACAAGATTAATTCAGAAGAATTGCACAAGGAAGTCATCAAAGCTACCTACGAGAACTGCAAGCTTGTAGTTTTAGCTTGTTTGTGTCATTGACTGTTTGGTGTTTCGGCAAATTGTTTTACTTTTCAGACTAATCTATATCTTATTGGCAGGTGCTCTTAAGGTCCGAACTCATTAAATCTAGTTCAGAAGAACGATCTCTACTAAGAAATTTGGGGAGTTGGCTTGGGAAACTTACCATTGGTAGAAATCAAGCATTAAGAGCTCGAGAAATCAATCCAAAATTGTTAATTATTGAGGTTGTTTTCACTTGCTCCTGGTTACACGAGAATAGTTTCCAATGCAGATGTGAATGATAGCTCAAGGACATGGGTTTATTAATCAAATATATTAATTGATGGTCGATAATATTTGAAGGGATTTTATCCTGTTATGGCTTGGCAGAATGCTTTTTTTCTTCATTGTTATGTTTCAATAAATGTGTTTGTGTGTAACAGGTGCAAGAACTATGAACAGTTTTGGACATGCTCTCAATATTGAAACATTAATTGCTGCAGCTGAAATACGGGATACTCCAATTGAGGTGTGTCATGTACCCAAACCATTAAGAAGGGGTTCACGTGGAAATGATAGATCCTAACCTTGGGTGCTTGCATTCTCCAAATGACAATTCAATAGCTGAAGAAAATAACTTGTGATCATTTAATATGTTTTCATATTTGGTTTTTTCCTTTGTGAGATTTATGATAATGTAGATGTGATCGGTACTGACAGTGAAATATTGTCTATCCATGTGGAAATGCAGGCACCTGCCTTAGATGTTCAGGATAAGACAACTTTCTTGATCAATAACATTTCAACCTCCAACCTGGAGGCTAAATCCAAAGAGTTTTTAGTGGTTTTGAAAGAGCCACACTATGCATGGTTTGCTCAGTATATGGTGATGAAAAGGTCAATATGATGTTATGTATTTGACTGTTCTTGGTCATATATTTTTAGTTTGAAATTGTGCTTGATAAAAAAGATGAAAGAGCCTTGGCACTTCTTGGCCATTGATATTTCCTTTTGAAACTCTGCTTTAAAAAAGAGATGAAAGAGCCTTGGCGCTTCTTTGTCATTTATGCTTCCTTTTGAAACTGTGCTTACTTGCTGGTGTCTTTTCTATTTTACTAATTTGTCCACATTTAATCTGCAGGAATAGCATTGAACCCAATTTCCATGATTTGTACTTGAAATTATTAGACAAGGTTAATTCAAAAGCATTGCACAAGGAAGTCATCAAAGCTACCTATGAGAACTGCAAGGTTGTAGTTTTAGCTTGTTTGTGTCATTGACTGTTTGGTGTTTCGGCAAATTGGTTTACTTTTCAAACTAATCTATATCTTATTGGCAGGTTCTCTTAAGGTCCGAGCTCATTAAATCTAGTTCAGAAGAACGATCTCTACTAAAAAATTTGGGGGGTTCGCTTGGGAAACTTACCATTGGTAGAAATCAAGCATTAAGAGCTCGAGAAATCAATCTGAAATTGTTAATTATTGAGGTTGTTTTGACTTGCTCCTGGTTACACGAGAATAGTTGCCAATGTAGATGTGAATGATAGCTCAAGGACATGGGTTTATTAATCAAATCTATTAATTGATGGTCGATAAGATTTGAAGGGATTGTATCCTATTATGGCTTGGCAGAATGCTTTTTTTCTTCATTGTTATGTTTCAATAAATGTGTTTGTGTGTAACAGGTGCAAGAACTATGAACAGTTTTGGACATGCTCTCAATATTGAAACATTAGTTGCTGTAGCTAAAAGACGGGATACTCCAATTGAGGTGTGTCATGTACCAAAACCATTAAGAATGGGTTCACGTGGAAATGAACGATCCTAACCTTGGGTGCTTGCATTCTCCAAATGACAATTCAATAGCTGAAGAAAATAACTTGTGCTCGTTTAATATGTTTTCATTTTTTGTTTTTTCCTTTGTGAGATTTATGATAATGTAGATGTGATTGGTACTGACAATGAACTATTGTCTATCCATGTGGAAATGCAGGCACCTGCCTCAGATGTTCAGGATAAGACAACTTTCTTGATCAATAACATTTCAACCTCCAACCTGGAGGCTAAATCCAAAGAGTTTTTAGTGGTTTTGAAAGAGCCACACTATGCATGGTTTGCTCAGTATATGGTGATGAAAAGGTCAATATGATTTTATGTATTTGACTGTTCTTGGTCATATATTTTTAGTTTGAAACTGTGCTTGATAAAAGAGATGAAAGACCCTTGGCACTTCTTGGCCATTGATATTTCCTTTTGAAACTCTTCTTTAAAAAAGAGATGAAAGAGCCTTGGCGCTTCTTTGTCATTTATGCTTCCCTTTGAAACTGTGCTTAATTGCTGGTGTCTTTTCTATTTTACTAATTTGTCCACATTTAATCTTCAGGGCTAGCATTGAACCCAATTTCCATGATTTGTACTTGAAATTATTAGACAAGATTAATTCAAAAGCATTGCACAAGGAAGTCATCAAAGCTACCTATGAGAACTGCAAGGTTGTAGTTTTAGCTTGTTTGTGTCATTGACTATTTGGTGTTTCGGAAAATTGGTTTACTTTTCAGACTAATATATATCTTATTGGCAGGTTCTCTTAAGGTCTGAGCTCATTAAATCTAGTTCAGAAGAATGATCTCTACTAAAAAATTTGGGGAGTTGGCTTGGGAAACTTACCATTGGTAGAAATCAAGCATTAAGAGCTCGAGAAATCAATTCCAAATTGTTAATTATTGAGGTTGTTTTGACTTGCTCCTGGTTACACGAGAATAGTTTCCAATGCAGATGTGAATGATAGCTCAAGGACATGGGTTTATTAATCAAATCTATTAATTGATGGTCGATAAGATTTGAAGGGATTGTATCCTGTTATGGCTTGGCAGAATGCTTTTTTTCTTCATTATTATGTTTCAATAAATGTGTTTGTGTGTAATAGGTGCAAGAACTATGAACAGTTTTGGACATGCTCTCAATATTGAAACATTAGTTACTGTAGCTAAAAGACGGGATACTCCAATTGAGGTGTGTCATGTAACCAAACCATTAAGAATGGGTTCACGTGGAAATGAAAGATCCTAACCTTGGGTGCTTGCATTCTCCAAATGACAATTCAATAGCTGAGGAAAATAACTTGTGATCATTTAATATGTTTTCATTTTTGGTTTTTTCCTTTGTGAGATTTATAATAATGTAGATGTGATTGGTACTGAAAATGAACTATTGTCTATCCATGTGGATATGCAGGCACCTGCCTCAGATGTTAAGGATAAGACAACTTTCTTGATCAATAAAATTTCAACCTCCAACCTGGAGGCTAAATCCAAAGAGTTTTTAGTGGTTTTGAAAGAGCCACACTATGCATGGTTTGCTCAGTATATGGTGATGAAAAGGTCAATATGATGTTATGTATTTGACTGTTCTTGGTCATGTATCTTTAGTTTGAAACTGTGCTTGATAAAAGAGATGAAAGAGCCTTAACACTTCTTGGCCATTGATATTTCCTTTTGAAACTCTGCTTTAAAAAAGAGATGAAAGAGCCTTGGCGCTTCTTTTTCATTTATGCTTCCCTTTGAAACTGTGCTTAATTGCTGGTGTCTTTTCTATTTTACTAATTTGTCCACATTTAATCTGCAAGGCTAGCATTGAACCCAATTTCCATGATTTTTACTTGAAATTATTAGACAAGATTAATTCAAAAGAATTGCACAAGGAAGTCATCAAAGCTACCTATGAGAACTGCAAGGTTGTAGTTTTAGCTTGTTTGTGTCATTGACTATTTGGTGTTTCGGCAAATTGGTTTACTTTTCAGACTAATCTATATCTTATTGGCAGGTGCTCTTAAGGTCTAAACTCATTAAATCTAGTTCAGAAGAACGATCTCTACTAAGAAATTTGGGGAGTTGGCTTGGGAAACTTACCATTGGTAGAAATCAAGCATTAAGAGCTCGAGAAATCAATCCAAAATTGTTAATTATTGAGGTTTTTTTGACTTGCTCCTGGTTACACGAGAATAGTTTCCAATGCAGATGTGAATGATAGCTCAAGGACATGGGTTTATTAATCAAATCTATTAATTGATGGTCGGTAAGATTTGAAGGGATTTTATCCTGTTATGGCTTGGCAGAATGCTTTTTTTCTTCATTGTTATGTTTCAATAAATGTGTTTGTGTGTAACAGGTGCAAGAACTATGAACAGTTTTGGACATGCTCTCAATATTGAAACATTAGTTGCTGTAGCTGAAATACGAGATACTCCAATTGAGGTGTGTCATGTACCCAAACCATTAAGAAGGGGTTCACGTGGAAATGACAGATCGTAACCTTGGGTGCTTGCATTCTCCAAATGACAATTCAATAGCTGAAGAAAATAACTTGTGATCATTTAATATGTTTTCATTTTTGGTTTTTTCCTTTGTGAGATTTATGATAATGTAGATGTGATTGGTACTGACAGTGAACTATTGTCTATCCATGTGGAAATGCAGGCACCTGCCTCAGATGTTCAGGATAAGACAACTTTCTTGATCAATAACATTTCAACCTCCAACCTGGAGGCTAAATCCAAAGAGTTTTTAGTGGTTTTGAAAGAGCCACACTATGCATGGTTTGCTCAGTATATGGTGATGAAAAGGTCAATATGATGTTATGTATTTGACTGTTCTTGGTCATATATTTTTAGTTTGAAACTGTGCTTGATAAAAGAGATGAAAGAGCCTTGGCACTTCTTGGCCATTGATATTTCCTTTTGAAACTCTGCTTTAAAAAAGAGATGAAAGAGCCTTGGTGCTTCTTTGTCATTTATGCTTCATTTTGAAACTGTGCTTAATTGCTGGTGTCTTTTCTATTTTACTAATTTTTCCACATTTAATCTGCAGGAATAGCATTGAACCCAATTTCCATGATTTGTACTTGAAATTATTAGACAAGATTAATTCAAAAGCATTGCACAAGGAAGTCATCAAAGCTACCTATGAGAACTGCAAGGTTGTAGTTTTAGCTTGTTTGTGTCATGGACTGTTTGGTGTTTCGGAAAATTGGTTTACTTTTCAGACTAATCTATATCTTATTGGCAGGTTCTCTTAAGGTCCGAGCTCATTAAATCTAGTTCAGAAGAACGATATCTACTAAAAAGTTTGGGGGGTTGGCTTGGGAAACTTACCATTGGTAGAAATCAAGCATTAAGAGCTCCAGAAATCAATCCGAAATTGTTAATTATTGAGGTTGTTTTGACTTGCTCCTGGTTACACGAGAATAGTTTCCAATGTAGATGTGAATGATAGCTCAAGGACATGGGTTTATTAATCAAATCTATTAATTGATGGTCGATAAGATTTGAAGGGATTGTATCCTATTATGGCTTGGCAGAATGCTTTTTTTCTTCATTGTTATGTTTCAATAAATGTGTTTGTGTGTAACAGGTGCAAGAACTATGAACAGTTTTGGACATGCTCTCAATATTGAAACATTAGTTGTTGTAGCTAAAAGACGGGATACTCCAATTGAGGTGTGTCATGTACCAAAACCATTAAGAATGGGTTCACGTGGAAATGAAGGATCCTAACCTTGGGTGCTTGCATTCTCCAAATGACAATTCAATAGCTGAAGAAAATAGCTTGTGATCGTTTAATATGTTTTCAGTTTTGGTTTTTTCCTTTGTGAGATTTATGATAATGTAGATGTGACTGGTACTGACAATGAAATATTGTCTGTCCATGTGGAAATTCAAGCACCTGCCTCAGATGTTCAGGATAAGACAGCTTTCTTGATCAATAACATTTCAACCTCCAACCTGGAGGCTAAGTCCAAAGAGTTTTTAGAGGTTTTTAAAGAGCCACACTATGCATGGTTTACTCATTATATGGTGATGAAAAGGTCAATATGATGTTATGTATTTGACTGTACTTGGTCATATATTTTTAGTTTGAAATTGTGCTTGATAAAAGAGATGAAAGAGCCTTGGCACTTCTTGGTGATTGGTATTTCCTTTTGAAACTCTGGTTTAAAAAAGAGATGAAAGAGCCTTGGTGCTTCTTTGTCATTTATGCTTCCCTTTGAAACTGTGCTTAATTGCTGTTGTCTTTTCTATTTTACTAATTTGTCCACATTTAATCTGCAGGGCTAGCATTGAACCCAATTTCCATGATTTGTACTTGAAATTATTAGACAAGATTAATTCAAAAGCATTGCAAAAGGAAGTCATCAAAGCTACCTATGAGAACTGCAAGGTTGTAGTTTTAGCTTGTTTGTGTCATTGACTGTTTGGTGTTTCTGCAAATTGGTTTACTTTTCAGACTAATCTATATCTTATTGGTAGTTTCTCTTAAGGTCCGAGCTCATTAAATCTAGTTCAGAAGAACGATCTCTACTGAAAATTTTGGGGAGTTGGCTTGGGAAACTTACCATTGGTAGAAATCAAGCATTAAGAGCTCGAGAAATCATTCCAAAATTGTTAATTATTGAGGTTGTTTTGACTTGCTCCTGGTGTTTTTTATTCCCTAGAAAGTAAGGTGGTGCTTTGAGAGTTCTTATTTCATGAGAGTTCTATGGTCTTCCTTTTTACTGGGAAATTTGTGGGAGTTCTTATTTCATGAGAGTTCTATGGTCTTCCTTTTTTTATTCCCTAGAAAGTAAGGTGTTACTTTGAGAGTTCTTATTTCATGAGAGTTCTATGGTCTTCCATTCCTTAGTGCTTTAATCTGTTGGGGGTTAATGTTACCGGGTTGGCTTGCTAATCCTTTCGAGTTCTCCAATAAATTTGATACAAAGGTTTCCACCTTCATGTACTTTCCCTCATCTTCTTCGATTTCCATAGGAGGGAGCTGGATGAAGCGGATATCTAAACCCTGTGAGGACTTTATGCTTTCAGGACTGGATAAAATCCATTTGCATGTAATGAACGCAACAGTGAATCCATGGTGTGCTAAAAGGCGCTGGGAAAACTCAGTGAATGGGATAAGATGGCCCATTCCTCCGCTGGGAAAAATGGCGACATGAAGCTTTCGGCTTCCCATTCTCACTGCACTTATCTTCATAGGACAACACTGCTGCAGCTATGCTTCACGACAGTTGCCTGCCATTATCATTTAGCATGGATCGATGTTCGAGCGCATATGGAGATAAAATTGCACCCTTATAGAACTATGATAGGGAGAGTCTGTATGGATACGTTTGAGACGTATTTTTTTTATCTTATTTCTATGATTTTTATTGTTAAAATTTCAAAGGATTTAAACTTGTATACTGAATTTTTCTGATCTTATCAATAAAATTGTTTTTCTCAACTTAATATGTTTCCTCTTTGACTTGCAAAAAAGGAATGTCATGCAATACTTGACTATGCCCTACCTCTTCTCTAAACAGGTCGATCTCCCCTTACTTATAACAAATTGCAATCATTCCACTCAAATGGTCTCTATGAATGACACACAAGAGATATGAATCTATTTAGGCTATATGGCTTATTCCGAGGTTCTGGCCAATCTAACAAGGTTTTTTTTTCATTGTGGAAATTCTCTTTGAACTGGAATATGAGAAAAACAGGCATGACCAGGCTCCCCGTAGCAATTTATTGTTGTAATAAATTTTGCATGCAGTAAATTGTGTCTATTATAAACCCTAATTTATAACAACAATCATTAAATTAAAAGTATCATGTATTTGGGATCTAATTGAGCATTTCTAGTACTATCTTAGCCCTCTAGTACTTGGGAGCTTTCTTCAATCTGCAAACATGGGTTTCCTTGTCATGTTCCTCAAAGCCCTGTGGTTGTCATGACTTGGCTGAGATTATTGACCTCGTACATCCCAATCAATTTATCATACATCTCCTTTGACTTCTTCGGCTTGGACACATAGGTGATGAAATGGCCTCTAAGAGAGTCAATGATGAGCTTTTTGGCCTTGATCTCACCTTTCTTGTACTTGTATATGAGACTGGCATTGAAATTCTCAGGAGTTTCAGCTACTTGGCCCTGCACATATTCCATCACATCATTCTCTTCAAGGGTAAGATCCAATCTAGCCCTCCATGCCGCAAGGTATCATTTAGTTTCTCTTCAACCTTGAAGTAGGAGTAAGTCATCTTGCCAAGAAAGTTGATCACCAATCAACAATAAAAATGTCTTAAAGGGGTGTTCTCTGGTCTCCAGTAGCTCCATGGTGTAGGTGACTAAATTTTGCAAAGGCTCTTCCAGCTTGTGACTGTTATGCACTAAAGCACCATTTTTCATTGGATCCACAAGAAAACTATATGGGCCCACCTTCTTGCACACATTTGGCCAAAAATCGACTATCCGTTTGGTTGCAAATTTTTATGACGACTCACTTTATCATCAATCTTGGCTACACAGCTAAGGTCTGCCTTGGTTGAAACTGAAAGAATATTTTTTGTCAAGCGAAGAACATTTAAAGGTATCATCTGGCTATAGAATATCGTCTGATACCTTTTAGGATTGTAAGAACTTACCAAGGGGAACCATGCTGCCCTTTCCTAGTATCCATTTATAAAGATTGGAAACCAAATGACAGATTCTGAAAGTCCGAGCATAATTACCCCCTAGTCTATTTCAAATTTTCAACTTTCAAGTTCTCTTTGGCATCTTGATGTTATCAATTCTAAGTTAAACCTGTTAATATAGATGTTTTAGTATATCAGAGAAATGGGTCTGTCAACTATTGAATTATTGAAGGGATTAGTCACTAAGTACGATATAGGAATAAAATGTATCTGTTCCTGCCAATTTGCAAGTTTTGGTTCCTTTTGTGGCAAAGATCTGTTAAGGCAATGTTTTACTTTTGACTTGCAACTGCAGGTGGGAAACCACTCAACTTTTACTTAAAGTAACATGACACGTGTGAAAATATTATCAAGGATGCCAAATGTAAACACGAAAATATATTGCATGAAAGAGCCATCGATTCCTTTCTATAGATGAAGTTCAGTTTTATATCCTGACTCCTTGCTTTGCTTTTCTTTTATCATAAAAATATGTTGGAGACTTGGGCTCTAAATATCTACAGGATGCTTCTTTGTATATGAATGCATTGCACTCTTTTGAACATTTAAAAGTAGTACTCTCTGTGTGCACACTTCACATATGTTATTAGATGATATTTTTTGACATGAGTGGATAAATAGACAATGATTAAGAAAACATCACTTTTGATTGTTTTGAATTATTAAACTTCTACTCTTTGAATTAACTTTCTTACTAACAGGGATGATAATGCTAAGAAAGCTAGGCAGCAAGACCTTTTTGGTGCCAGCATCGATGAGATCTTGGAGGCAACAAGTTATGGATTAGGTCGCAAGGGGCGTAGAAAAGAGGTGTTAATTTATATCTTTCATTCACACATGGAAAAAAATTCAAGATGTTCAAGAATAATAATAGTGTATAATGGTTAGATGAGTTGTCAAGCCTTTGGATAGTAAGCATGATACAAACATTAATTTATTTGGAGGTTGCAGTGCCAAGTGGTCCTTAATTTTTTTTTCACATCTCTTGATATTTCCCTCCTTGTTGTCTCGTGTGATAGTACAAGAAGAGGAGTCATAGAAATGGGGATGGGCCAAAGTTAAGTCCTGAAGTGACAAAGAAACTACGTGATGCTAATCTTCTTTAAGCCACAAGTCATTATGATGAGGTAAATATTCTCCTTGAATTTATTAATTCAACTCGCTTTGTTGTTTGGCTTTTCTAGGTAAGACATTTGGATTTAGCATGTTCTTGCACATGATACTTCTATTGATTACAAAAATTAGCATAATACAAATATATCTTCAGCCCCTGAAATCTGGAGGGATTTATGGGGAAGTTCACACTGTGCGAATTGGATAAACCAGAGGACAACATCCTACTTAAACTCCTAAACTGCAACTCCACAGTGTGAAAGAGCCAAAACAATGCTGACCCTACTATACAGAAATTAACCAAAATTGGGACTAATTCCAATATCCATGAGTCCAGCATCATAAAAACCAAATTAATCCCTTTAAGGGTGGTTAACTGTACTGCAAATAGCAGAGAATCTTGGTGGGGGGCATAGGATTTTTCTACATTGGTTGAATCATTACCTCACCCTGTCAACATCTCTCTGCCTGTCTAACAAGGATTTTTTTTCATTGTGGAAATGTTGTTTGAACTGGAATATGAGAAATACAAGCATGACCAGGCTCCCCGTAGCAAGTTATTGTTGTCATAAATTTTGCATGCAGTAAATTGTGTCTATTATAAACCCTAATTTATAAAAGCAATCATTAAATTAAAAGTATCTTGTATTTGGGATCTAATTGAGCATTTCTAGTACTATCTTAGCCCTCTAGACTTAGCCATAGGTCCTTCAAATTTATTCCCTCATCTAACTCGGAGCCCGACCTTATCGAATATATCCTTGGAATTTGGTGTGTATTTAGTAGAACCCTTGAAAGGTATTTAGCCTAAGAATTCTCGGGTTACTTAATCTCCAAGATTTTCTAAGATAGCCTCCGTTGTGGGGACATCCATCCACAGAATAGTAGAGGAGCAACTACTAAGGTGAAAGTGGTGACTGATCCCTATGTTGCCCTTGAGCTAGAGTACTTAGTGAAGCTTTGCACTAAAGTGTTACATTTTGCTGTAGCAAGCCCTGAAGAATCCTATTTTACCTTAAGTACTATCCTTGGAATGAGGGGAGTGCCTAGTGGGTTTCCCCAGGATATGTATTTCAAGGAAACAGACAAGAGAATATAAGCTCCCTTTTATATATCCTTCTGCTTTTTGTTCTGCTTTTGTAATTCTTGTATATATAAGATGTATTTTTCTATTAAAACCAAGCAGAGAGTAGTTAAGATGTCTACACAAAAAAATCCATTAACAAAACCAAGCAGAGAGTAACTGGTCACTTGCTTACATAGGGCACCCTGAGTGAGATAAACCCTCCTTAACATCATTGATACTATTCATATGCAAATAGACATAAAAAAAGATTATGTTTAGACAAATAAACCAATACAATAAGAAGAGTAAAAGGAGACTATTTCGATATCATGGACTATAAAATGGAATCGAAATGAATCTGAATCCCATCCTATAGCCAACATACTCACAAAGTGATAAATAGGAACTAAGCTACTTTAAAACAGCAAAAGGGAGGATCACTAACCTTCAACTTGCTTGTATTTAAAATCCCTTGGATAAGCAAGCACCAATGCATTTGCTACCAACAGGATATGAGTGATATTCAAACTCTTTTTGAGGCTGCTCCAACAGAACCAAGAAATAGTCCCTGCAAAACAAATAAAAGGTTACTTTTGTCCCATATATGCCCAAAGCTTGAAAGTGGTCTCTTAAAGAATTCCATTTTCAGTGTCCTTTTATTTCAACATTGAATTCCTCTCCAAATCAGAGACAACATACAATATGTAAAGTGTTGCTGATAACAAGGTCATGAAAAATGGCAAAACATTTCACCCATAGTAGATTATTAAGACAGAGTAACATAATTGGACAACTAAAAGAAATTCTTACTAAGCATTAAAATTTAAAAGTCATTAACTTCCATCACAATTTTCCTAATCAACTACAGTTTGAATGTGTTAAATTGTCTAATCCCGACAACTTGACTAATTATTTCCTGCCAGAATATTACGCAGATCTACTGAATTGAAAGCACAACTAAGATTTTATGATCTAGATGGATTTTACAAACCCGAAAAACTTATATCTTCAAAAGTTGATGCAAAGGTTTCCATGTCAAAGAGCTCATCGAGCGCTTTCCAACGATTCTTGAATGAAGTCAAACGGACGTCGTGTGAAATAGATGTTCTTCAATAGGTCTGCTAGATATATTCACTGTAAAATAAACTCAATACTGCTCCTCTCAATACTTCTCTGTAATTTTATTCCAAAAACAGAGATCTGCAGGTCTGAATTTGTCTTCAAAACTACCACTATAGATTCGAATTACAAGACTGTTACAAGGTCACATATTTCACCACAGGTCCAAATTAGAAGGGTCTGAGTTGCAGAGAATAGTCTCAGGTCCGAGCTTCTAGAAAGGCCAAAGTTAGAGGCCTGTTAGGGCCGAAATTCCAGGCTTTGATAGGGCCGGAATTTCAGGCCTGAATTCAATTCTGAAAAAATTTATTTCCATAGGTGAAAATAGGTCTGCAACAGATATATCCTTCTAGTCCAAAATGTTGTAATTATGATCTCCCTTTTAATATCCTTGGCCTCCTATTTTATCTCTGAATTCTCACTGTATTTTTCACTGAAATTTTCATTCCAAAATGATGAGCATGACTAGTTAGTTATAGTTGTTTGTGTATGAACTAAACAGTCGTGTCTTTTGATTAAGAAACCGACATACCGATTTGAGCCAACCTGTGCATCATTTTTGGCATTTATTTAAACCAATTTTAAGACTGATACAGGGGGAAATTTTATGGTTAAGTTTGGGTCTCAGTGCTTGATAGGAACACTATACAATATAGCGGTACTTGCTATATGTTCTGCTATAGTGCAGACCTGTTTTAACACCTCCTTTTCTGAACACTTGATAGTTGTAGGGGATCAACAAAATTATGTTAGATCCCTCCATTGTGGCTCAAAGAATCTTTTTTTCATATAAAATTTTGCATGTCAAAGCCTCTCTGCTCCTTCACTTCCCACAAGACATGTCAGATTGTCAAAGCCTCTCAGCCCTCCTGTATTCATTCAGATCACCAAACTACACATATGTTACCTGAAATAGTAGTGCTCTAGACCTCCAAAAACAAACATACATATACAGAAAAAGAGAGATTTTATTCCTGAGTAGTAGTCATTATAGGGCTCTAGTTAGCTGGATAAAACATGCATGCAGAATAGAAAAGCCAGATTTTCACCATGGAGTGTGTTGTTGCCATCATTCTTAGGCAGCTGATATGTTTTCTAATTTAGTGTGAATTCTCCATCCTTGATACGGTTGGCTACACGACCCACCAAGGCACCAAAGTAAGGTCTACTGGAGCTCATGTTTTGCAATAATAAACAATCTCATATTCCCCATTGTAACACATACATTTGAGATCCATTCCAATATGTGAGTAGAAACTGTAAATTTATATTAAAATTCTAGCATATGATGGCAGTACTAATTTCCAAAGGGAAATGCAAATACATACCATGTATGAGGCAATATTGTCATAGCCAAGAAGTACGTCTGCTAGATGGCCTAAATGCATAAATACCAATACTTAATGAGCTAGCTCCCTCTTAGTAAATGATGGTAAAGCATTTGAAGGGTAGGGTTTAGGGATGATTACCTTTAGCATCAAGGAGAGTGAGGGAGACGAGGGTGGCTCCATAGTTGGTTAGATTTATATATAGATTGCCTCTGCGAAGTTGAAAGAAACTTGGGGCATTGATATTTCTGTAGGGATGACCATAATGAGCCAACTTGCCTTTCCCTTCCAAATTTCTTGGATTCAATTCCCATTTGTGCCCTTGATTGCTAGCATGGAATTTGCAGAGGTGAATGAAAACCTGAATGCACCAAAAATGCAAGAGAATGGATGACACTTTCACCATCATTGATTGATTGACTGATCAAGGGATGGATGGATAAGCTAAAGCAGAACATTTAATGATATATATAGAGAGACTCACATAGTCAATACTAGACTAGGGTGTGTTTGTATGCCTTAAGATAAGGTCACGGTGTAATACATAACATGGATTGTGTGCAACTATAGACAACCCATGCACTGTGGCTACCAAAAAATGTAATCTTTGGAATCTAAACTTGTTACATTTTTGAGTTTTTGTCTTATTACCCCAAATTTTTTTCTGGCCAAATCTTAATTTTGTGATTTAAAATGGAATTTTGAGTACATATATGGATTCAACACCTTGAAAAAACCCTAGAGTAGTACATTTTTGTTGTTTCTAGATTGAAGGACCTAAACTAATGCAACATGGTTTTGTGGATGCCATTTCTAATGTTGGGCTGGCCAAATTCCTTTTTGACCTTTCTACCACCTATATAGCCAAGTAGTTTTCTATCACCTGTATAACCTTGCCTTTTTATAAAAAAAAAGAGGTTCCTACACTCAAAGAATTGGCTTTTCCTGGCCATGGGGCAATTAGAATGTTGAAATTCTATAACCTTTTGGATGATTAGAAGTTCCAATTTTTCCACTGCTAGCCTGAACTATGTTCAAATT
The DNA here is from genome assembly GCA_034641835.2 of Pinus albicaulis. NCBI lineage: Eukaryota > Viridiplantae > Streptophyta > Pinopsida > Pinales > Pinaceae > Pinus > Pinus albicaulis. Next base: position 35,897,922 of record MU968480.1, read on the forward strand.
GCGGTTTTGGGTGGAAACTGTTGGTCAGTTGAAACCCATTTATCAACTACACTGTCTGAGTAAAGCCTAGATAATATCTAAGATGAGGAGGTTGGACCTATTTCAGGCTGTTGTAATCAAGCTAACGATCAAACATAAGGTTATGCATATACATGTGGTTCAAGGTCTCCTTTTCCTCACGTTATTCTCTATGAATTAAGGAATGTATGTTGCCAAGGAGGAACACCTGCTAGTCTAGGATCTGATACAACCAACAAGTTACTAGGAACACCCAATAGATTACTAGGATCTGATACATGCTTTAGATTTCTAGGATCTAGTCTAGGAACACCCAACAACGAGAGATATATCCACAAACGACTCCAAGTAAGATATGAAAAGGGCTCTTGAAATGCCTCTGAATACCAAGGCACTCCAATGTTTATAATGACATACTAATGTCCAATTCAAATGCTACCTAAGGATTTCACAAAGGTTCTAGTGCCTTTGTTCAAGGGTTCGTTGTATGTTTCCAAGGGTTTCAAAAAAAAAAACTTTCACTAGATATTAACAACCCTTATGATATTTTTTACCACCACCATTTCTGCCACAAAATTTCTGTAAGGTGAAGACACATGAAGATTTAAATTGGTTCATGTTTGAAAGAAAGATGAACTATTCCGATTGATGGGTATTTAGAGTTTTATTGTTGGCTATAATTTTCTTACAATGACCCCAGATGTATTCACAAACAAGTAATAAAGATTATTGTTGTTCACAAGGCTGAAAAGTTGTCTTAAATCCCTCAAATTATCCCACAAAAAGCTTCCCAAAAACCCCACATCATTGTTGGAAACATTTGTTGATTTCACCTTTATTTTTATACTTGTTTTCATGCTGCCCTATTTGTCCAAACATTGGTATCAGATCCATAACATTGTTGTCATTAACCCTAGTTCTATTTGTTGATGAAAATTTACCACAGTTGGAGGTATCAACCATTGGAAAGACCAACACTATTGGGTTCCATAGAACCACCAATCAAAGGATATATCTACTGTTGTATCTTCTGTTTAGGGCTCTTCACATGCTGCCATCGAATCTGCGATCATTTTCTTCTATATATCATCTTCATATTGCCTCATAATCCTATAAGAGTATGTTACATGACCTCGCATGCTCCCAGCAAAAGGTGATCTTAAATGCCGAGTTATATTTATGCTTGGATGGTGATCTGTTTGCTTTGTTTGGAGACCATGGAGGATGACAAGATTATTGATGTCAAACTTTTCATTGAGGCTAAATCCAAATACTGCAATAAGGGAGACTTTCCCAGATATTTTTGGAACCTTTAAACCATGTTAAAACTGTTTGAAACATGAGCCCTAAAACTAAAACAAATGCTACAACAAAATCACTATAATGTGATGGAAGTTCTATTATAGGACTTCTCTACTGCTGCTCATACGCTGTCTCAAATAATCAGGTTGAAATTTAGAACCTAACTATCGCTAGTCTAGTATGCAAAATCCAATTCCTGGCATGAGGCATATGATGAAGCCATTGGCTAGGTTACATGTTGGCAGTGTATGTTATGTTGATCTATTACTTTTTCTTTTGGTTAGAAACTGGGAACTTCACCACAACATCATACCAACATGTAAAATCTGAATTAATTGTTGTGAGACAACTAGCATCTAGGATATTTGTTTCTATCCCATACTTTTCCATCAACATCTAAGTTGTATTACCTATGCATGTGTTGAATGGAGTAGCTATTGTGGCATATTTATGATTGTCCGTGTCAAACATACTATTCTGACATGTCTTCTCTATGTGGGGAAGGTATTGCTACATTGTATTTGCTAAGGACGCATGTTCACCAAGACAAGTCAAATACTTCAAAATGTTGGATGTGTTTTGTATTATTGTTCTAGAACATATTCTCTTTGTCTTTTTTTTGTATTATTGTTCGAGAAGATATTCTCTTTTTCTTTGTCTTTATTTCACACGTTGTTTTAGGATATTTGAGTGTTTTAGGTTATTTAGGTTTTTGGCCCTAAAATTAGTGATTGAAATGCCAAATAATCACTTTATAATTGTGGATTTGCTTGTCTATTTGAGTTATTTTACATAAGCAATCTTCATAAGTAGATCTTAAGTAGATATTCTACCCTTAGCTCTATTTCAAAGTGTTGTAAGAATTTTTGAGGACCTCTTCTATTCCTTGACTCGAGGTGGTGGATTCCCCATCCTGCTGAGGCCTTTCTCTTTCATCTAGTCCTTCATTTTCCATTGAATCTGATTCAAGAGATTCTCCCACTGGATCTCTCTTGGGGGATTCTTGTGGTGGTAGTCCATGCATAATTTTTAAAATTCTAATTCTTCCCTTCACCTACTTTTCATAACTTTCATAACCATTAGGTAGGGACCTGCAATGTCGATGGTGTTTTGTTTGTTTAGTAAAAGATTGTCGAGACTTTAATTTATTGAAGTCGTATAATTTACAATCTATGAAGTTTCAAGATATAATTTTTAAAAGTCTAATTCTTTAAAGGGTGCTAGCTCAATGGAAGAGCACCTACTTTACAAGCAGGAGGTTGGTGGTTCGATTCCATCGTGCCTTGATATTCATATATAGGGAATGACGAAGATCAGTTTTTGGTGACGGATGCTCTTTTGACCATTACCAATGAGCTTATGGTGACATTTTTCGACCCTCACCAAAATATGAAATGGTGACGGTCAACGAACGCCACCATATATACGCATCAATAGTGACGACCATTAAAGGTCCGTCACCATAAATCATTGTTGTTGATATGAAATGGTGAGGGTCACTGTTTGTCATTATAGTCATTATTCGTGACGGACCTTGATGTCACCAATGAGTTTATGGTGACGGTCAATGAACGTCACCATATATATGCACCAATAGTGACGGCCATGAAAGGTCCATCACAAAAATTCGTTGCTATTCATATGAAATGGTGACGGTCACTATCCGTCATTATAATCAATATTCGTGACGGACCTTGAATGTCACCACAACACATACTTTCTGCGACGCCACCTTTGGTGACGTTCAGTTTTTTGGTGACGGAGGCTATTGTCCGTCACCATTGCCCATATGAAATGGTGACGGTCACTATCCGTCACTATAAATCATTATTGGTGACGGATCTTGAATGTCACCACAACACTTATACTTTCGGCGACGCCACCTTTGGTGACGTTCAGTTTTTTGGTGACGGAGGCTATTGTCCGTCACCATTGCTCGTATGAAATGGTGACGGTCACTATTCGTCACTATAAATTATTATTGGTGACGGACCTTGAATGTCACCACAACACCTATACTTTCGGCGACGCCACCTTTGGTGACGTTTAGTTTTTGGTGACGAAGGCTCTTTTGACCCTCACTAATGAGCTTATGGTGACCATTTTCGCCCCTCACCAATGTGCTTTTTTCTTGTAGTGTAACACAGAAATTTCCACCTGATGTATTATTTAGGTTAGATGGAATCCATACCTAATATGCATTTATGAATCCACAAAACTTCTCTCGCTTTTTCCATCTGTACCATAATCCATACTGGGTAGTGCCTTTGAGGTGCTGTAAGGCATTCTTAGTTTCCTTCCTATATAATTTTTTCATCTTAACCATAGCTTGGATTAGTTGGTTCACCACATAATAGATATGTTGTCGTGTGTTCAGAGAATATAAAAATTAACCCACTGCCTATCTGTAAATTGTAGCATGCACGTCTTCACCTTAATCCTTCCTCCGGTTGGTCGATAGAGGTGTCTCCATGGGATTACAACTCTGCATGTAAAATCTATGTAGTATGTAGTTGACATAATTTGCTTGAGACAAGAAAATTCCCCATCACCTTGTCATACTTATAGCTAGAGGAAATATTGCATGTGACCCATGTACTTCATATCAAATTTTATTGAAAGGTCCTCCTTGCAAGATATGATCAACTAATCATCACATGTTAATATTAAATAATCCACATATAAATAAATGATAAGAAATTTACTTTCTACGAAAATATGTTAGAGGTTCATGTCTACTTCAATTTTGGTGAAGCCCAAACCACTGAGATAATTTTTTATCCTAGTGTACGAAGAATGACATGTCTCTTTGAGACGTTACAATAATTTCTTGGGTCTACACATATGAGACTCTCGATCAAATGTCTCAAAAAGTTATATTTACTCGATGTACATCTCCTCCTCAATAACACCATTGATAAATGTTGGTTTTAAATCCATTTGGTGGATCTTCAATGCCATGTATGTAGCCAATGCAAGGATCGATCTAATGGATGAATACCTTGGTACAAGAGGAAAGGTTTCCTCATAGTCAATTGCATCAAATAGAGAGAATCCTTTGGCAAAAAATATACCCTTATATTTCTATATGATTCCATATGTTGCATGCATAACTTTGAAGATACATCTCGAACCCACAAATGATTTACTTACAAATCTTGGGACAACTTCCCAAACAATATTCTTCATGATGGATTCATATTCTTGAAAAATTACATGAACCCAAACTGGTTGCTAAATTTCTTCTTTGAAGGAGGATGGCTTAGTTTCTACAAGCTCAGTTATTGGAGCCATGTACCCAGCCTACCTCTTAGGTAACCTCTTTTTCCTACAGTGATTTAAATTACCTCACACATTCTCCCTCGCATCATTCTCTAATAAATCATCTTCCCTAGTTATTTTTTTACCTTCTCTAGATGGTTCTTCTTGATTTGATGTCTACACTCTTTTCTCCTATATTTTTCATATCTCGAAAACATCCAGAGGCTCAAAAATATACTATTCTTGTGCAATCTGAAGCACTCTCTCAAGAGAGCATCGCATCACTTTCTCCTCATCAAACATTACATCCCTTTTCATAATTTGCATTCGAAAGCAACATAATTACACATGGGAATTATGTGGAGTTTCGGTATAACCCAAAAAATCTAACAAATATGTTATTGGATCAAGCTTATTCATAAAATATTTGGAGACATGGTAGTAAGAAGAGGCTCCAAAAATCTTGAAGTGAGACAGATCCAGGTTTCTCCTCAAGGAAGCCTCCTATATTGTAATCATACCAATAATCTGATGGGGACTTTTTTTCTACGAGTATACTATTGGGTTACATTCCTCTATCTACAAATTTAGTTCTATTCCTTGTCCATGTATCATATCTCTCGTAGCTCCAATAATGTTTTGGTTATTTCTCTCAGGTAACCCATTTTAGTGTGGTTTGTGGGATGTTTTCATCTCTCTTTGAATTTCTTCTATCACATAGAATTAATTGAATCCATTCGAAGCATACTCACCTATATTGTCATGCCTAAGAGCCTTCACCTTCTTGTTAATATATTTCTCAACTGATACCTTGAATTGTAGAAACTTTAATAATTTCTCATCCTTATTTTGCATGAAGAAAATCTATCACTTCTTTGAGAAATAATCGATTAAAATAAAAATAAAATTGTGTCTGGTACAACCCTGCTAGGCATCATATTGCTTGATTTCCCATTTAAGAAGGCTAGTGGTTATTTTCTACATAATTTTTAGAGTTCCCAACATCTTGTGCCAAATTTCACTGACATTGTGGCTATATACTTTCTCTTCCTTACTGCTTAATGCAACACAATCTTCCACATCTGAGTTGTATAGGTTCTTCTCCTGAACCCCAAAATGCTTCACCTGTATAGTGGCTATTTGTCTTAGGAATGATTTCCCTTTGCTAAATATCATATCATCACCACACTGTTCCAAAAATGCTATGGAAATGAGATTCTTCTTTAGGCCTGGAACAAACATGACATCTTAGAGAAAAATAGGAGATCCCAACTCGTTCTAAAAGGTTACTATACAGATCCTAGTATAATTTTACCTTTCGTCAGCCCCAAGCACAATATACATCTCAAGATATTTCTTCTTTAGGTAAGTGAAAAATATCTACGCCTTATCATGTGGAATGCGACACCGAAGTCTATGTACGACACACTCCCCATCATAATGTTGGTCAAAGCAAGAGATAATGGTGAAGTCTATCTCCAAATGCGAAGTAAATGTCTTGCTTACTTCTCCTCCTAAGTTCTTGTTACAAACATTTTTGTGTCGAAACTTTGTAGCATAGTGTGTGAAATCATGACATTAGAGTCATTTTATTTTTGAAAAATATTTTTTCTTACCCCTTCGATGGATTCTAGTTTGGTTTGACATTTCTTTCCTTTTCCATTCTTCCCATTTCCAACAATGCAAAATTTTGTTCATCCTCACCCTTGGATTAATTTCTATCTCTGGTATTTTTCGTGATCTCTTCTTGTACCAAATCCAAATACAAGCATTCCCAATTTGGTAATTTATCCTTCCTACTCATTGAGTCCTGGTAGCTATACCAACTTTTGGGAATACCTATAGTAGATAGGCTCACCAGGTCATCTTCTAAAACATTCACACAAACCCCTCTAATCTCATCATGAAATTATGCAAATATACTGAGATACTACAAAATAGTAAAATTCTTTTTCATATTTATGTTTCGAAGTTTTCCTTTTGAGTGCTAGTTTTCTATGATCGCAAATATTCTCGAAAAATTTTGTCAGTGCCTTCCAAATTGTGAAAGGAGGTTCTTTTTGGGGAATATTTGAGACAATGTGGTCTTACACTCCCTCTAATATTATTCTACTTTCCTTGGCTACATATTTTTTCCATTGAGATAGGGTCTAGGAATCAACTGCTCCTAGTTTTGTAATGTCTATCTTGACATATTCCAGTATTTCATTGTTATCAAACACCATCTCCATGTGATCCTTACATGAAATTAAATTCGATATTCCTTCCATGTAATACTCTAATATCATTTTTTTGAAGGTTATTTTCCCAACTCTGAAGATATCTTGCTACACTGATGCTGAAAATTTGAACCGATTGATAAACAAATTCGAAATTCCTTCTCTACTATGAATCCTGCTCTAATACCATGTATAAATTTGGCGATATAATTGAAACTTCTCAAGAAATTATTAATCTAAATAAAGAGACACAATTATAATCTATTGATATGTGGAAATCAATTCACAATTTAGAAAAACGATCTTAGACATGCAATAAGAAATAAGACACATGCACAATATTTTTTTTAGGGGAACCCGACTAGGAAAAACCCCTCAAGCATCTTTGCATTAATTAGATGATTAAAGACATATTACAATTGCTAGCTATTCCTAAGATAAACCTCAATTAGAAGCACTGACCGAGACTTAGTCAAATTATACCACTACTTGAGCTCCTATTTCATTTTGAAATTCATAGAAAAGTAGCCCATATTTTCTAGGCATTTTCCTCCAATTGATTGCATAATTCCCAAGGTTTGATCATCTGAATGCCTACAACACTTGTACACACAAGATAATTTACAATTCCCTGTTACACTACCTTGGAATGTTTATGGCTTCCTCCCAATATCCCCCAATTCTAATTGCAATCAAAATCTACAGTGAACACCTCAACCGAGTAGAATTATAGTTTCAAGAGTCAAAAGAAAACCCATTTTCCTTAGAGTGCATTGTATTTATAGGCCGAGGATGAAATTTTTAGATCCATTAAGGTAGGTGGTTGATCCAAAATGCATGGGATATTATTTATTATGGTAGGGATGAGATCCATTATGGTAGGATTTTGAGCTCATTATATCCACTACTTGGATATATACCTTGAAGAGGCTTCTAGAAAGGAATCTTGGTAATTATTTTTATTTTTAACTATGTTAATATATTGTCGCACCTTTGGTGAAGACAACTTGCGTCAACATTGCAAAAAATTTACTGTGGAACATGCAATGTCACATGTTTAATACTAGACACTTGTGATCATCTAAATATATGTTTTTTTTATTGTATTTTATCTAGGATTATTATATTTCATGACAGGTAATTCTTCCATATTTCTTTCAGATTCATGACAATAATTGTTCGATGGTGAAAGATTTATATTTGGTGAAATTTTGAAGGAGATGACAAATTGATGTGTAATAGGTACCTGGAAGAATTTAAATTTAATCTAATTTTAAAAAGACACCTTCCTTTTGGGTACTCTAATATTACTATAAAAATACACTTTAACTTCTCATTTACTAACGTACTCATCACTCACATTTTTCTCTCTCTCACATCTTGGAGGTAATCTGAGGAAGAGGTTGTAGTTTCTAAGGAAATTAATCTCAAAGATAGTCAATGTTTGAACAATTGAATTTTCTGAGTGTAATTACTCAATCATTTTCCAAAGTGTGTTCAATTAACATCATATATCATTAGATGTAATTATCAGTTTCATAAAATTATTCTTGTCAAACTAGCACTAGAAAATAAACATGGTATCAGAGACATGGTTAAGAAAGACCATGAATATTATCCCTTGAAGAAACCTATTATTTAATTTGAATTGTAACCAAATTATTTAGTAGATTTCTCCCACTATCAAGCTTGAAGATAGGCTAGAAGGTACAACAAATTTTAGGCCGTGGAGGACTAGAATGGATCTCATTGTTTAATAGAATGATGGAAAACGTATTTGGAAGGAATAATTACTCAACCTCAATATGATGAGAGCAAGTCCAAGCACAAGAGGATGTAAACTAAGGCTAATGTAATTCTTGTTGACTTGATCAATGACCATTTTACTGCATTTGTTGCTTGTTTGAATATTTTAAAGAAAATATATTAAAATCAACAAAATTGGTCAAAAGATGACCTTGAGGAATCAAATTCATGAAATTTAGATGTCTCTATCAAATATTGTAAGTTTCTACTTCATTATTATCTCTAATTTGATATATTAACTCAAGGCCATTGAAGAAAATATTGATAAATCAGAACTTGTGGTTGTGACCCTTAATGGGTTTCTAGATTCATGGGGCTCATTTTTATCAAGAATTTGTGACATAACATAAATTATGATCAATTATGGGCTTCTTATACCAAAGAGGAGTCTATGCTAGTATCAAATGGGAATATTCAAAGACCTCAATATGTTGAGTCCCAAGAATTTGTAGCTCATATGAAGAATGGTAAATAAAGAAGAAATTTTGGAACATTTCATTAAAGAAATACATGTACAAGGTCTACTTTAGCTCATAATTAGATAAATAAGAATATTTAAATAATTATTTCTTTCTTTGTCATAATTTTGGTCACTATAAAAGCATGTGTCCTGAAGGGATTAATGATAGAAAGAGAAAGGAAAAGAAGATGCTTCAGAAGTATACATTGATGATGATAAGAATGCACATCATAAGAGATTAATTGATGATAATACAGATGATATATATTACTTCTTATTTTATTCCCTTACAGGAACTGTTTCATATCATGGTGATTTTCTTAGTGGATAGTGGTTCCTCCAGACATATGACAAGTTATCTTGAAAGTCTCACTGAATTGGTTGAGAGGAAGTCAAAGGTTTTGGGTAGACTTCTTTCTAGGTAGATTCAAGAGAAAACATTCATACAAATGATGTGTCATATATACCAAGTATGTAAAATAAACTCATATCTACTTCATCCATTGAAGAAAAATGGTATAAAGTTTCATTTAATGATGGGAAAGTCCATGTATGGAATAAGGACTCAAGAATAAATTCTCCATAAGTGATTGGTGTTTTAGAGGGAATATTGTAGAGACTCTTGGGAAGATCAACCCAGGAATTGGTACATGGTAACATCAACATATATGAGTTATGGCATCAAATATTTTCTCACATACACTACAAATATTTTCCAACATTGTGAAATATTGTTACAAGTATTCTAGAGCTCCACATAGATCATGAAGGAGTTTGCAAGGATTCTGCACTTGACAATAATGGCATGGGATATTTTTTGACGAGTGAAAATAGTTCTAAGGGAATTTTTTATTTAATAAATTCATATGTATGCATACCTATGAAAATATCATAGCACATAGCCTGATAGAGATATAATATTTACATATGCCATTAAATTTTGCTTAAATTAAAGATAGTGTTTTATGGCCTCATGGCATTAAGAAGCCAATAGTATTGCACATGGTATAGTATGGTTTTCATTTTAGTACTATACTCAGTATATTATTTATTATTTCATTAGATATATGTATGCATGTATTTTTAGAATTTTTTATTGTTATTAATTTTATAAATTTTATAGTGTTGATAATACTTTTGTATATTATTTATTGTATAATATATCTTACTATATATTATATATAGCAAGAGAGTGGTTTTCAGAGAGAAATTGGGAGGAGAGATACATATAGGTAGGAAGAGAGAGAGGGAATGAGAGGGATGGACGAAGAGAGTGAGGGAGAGGGTGTGATAGGGAGGGATGAAAGAAAGGAAGGAGTGTGATGGAAAGAGACATGGATGTATGGAGAGAGAAAGTGGGGAAGGGAGAGTGACAAAGAGATGGAGATAGTGTGAGGAAAATAAAATGGGAATGGGTGGAGGGAGAGATGGAAGGGGATGGGTAGGAGGATATATACATGTGTAGCAAGAGAGAGAGAGAGAGAGAGAGAGAGAGAGAGAGAGAGAGAGAGAGAGAGAGTTGGGAAGATAAAAGGATCTCTCCAAGGATCATACACCTAAACACTTGCACACATCCCAATGCAAGGTGAAATACATATTGATCTAGTGCATTCTCATTGAATAAGGAACACCTTTCGGTATCACATGAGCTTCGAGATAGAGGGCTTGGTCAAGATAGCTTGTAGTGTTGATTCATAATAAAATCACTAACTATTTATAGTAATATCATAGTTAGGTTGGATCTAACATCTAGGTAGTTTTTCACCAAATTTAATTCCAAGGAAGACACATCATTGGGTTATAGGTGACACATACATTTATGATTAGGAATGGCTTAGGTATTCTGAAACACGTTCATGTTGCATTAAAATTCAAATTTCCCTGATTTATATCTCCTGTAAAAAAACTATTCTTTAAAATTTCTTATGTGATTTAAAGAAATACAAAACATGTGCATGATTTAAAGAAATATAAAACACACTCACAAATTGTGGAACAAGAAATATACCACCCTCTATCACCAAGTCCTCATAATAAAATGACGCTCAGGTCATCTTCCCTCAATCCCCTCCACTTCTAGATTCCTCTATGACGCACCTTGCTTCCTTGTGAAATAGGGCACATAATTTTTGAGCTTTGATACCATGCTATTACATTTACTTGTCTCATTTTTGTCTCATGTAGAGGCTTGAAGATCCATATAAAATTTTGCAAGCATCATTGAGATTTCTTCCATATTCATAAACCACATCATCATCCTTCCATATTACCAGGTGGTCATTCTACACTATCGTGACCTTTACTTAGGATCATTCCTTCCATCACTAAAATATATTATGTTCTAGTGCATTCCCCAAACACCATAGCAATATAATGGTAGCGTGAGATCTTAAAACTAAATGACCATGGCGTTGATAGAGCCATAATTCCTCCGAAAAATACCAATTTTATCCTTGATGTCTATTCCTTTTATTAGCCAACAATTTTAGCCTATAGTGTGAAATCATGACTTGGTGACTAGTACCTTAACCTATTGGTTTCCATCATCCATAATTCTCCTCGAGCCTCCTAGCATTTTGGGGAAAGGGATTCCTTAATGACCCTCCCTAATGGTCCCTTTCCAATATATGTTTGCTTATTAAATCAACCATATCCTTTCCCCCCATATGATTCTTATTCGGTTCACACCACCTTAATGTCATTTCCAATTAAATCGTCCATTCGCTTCTATGGTTGGCTTGGAAAAATCTTATGAGAAAATATTCCTCGAGGGGGGTATGGCTATATAACCTTCCACATGATTGAATTTCTAGTTGGATTACATCATGTTGGTCTCACTAGGTATTGACTCTTTTAATTGACCTTTCCTATTGGTTGATGTCACCATGTCATCAGGTCCAACTATCAGCACTTGTTAATGGAGGTAGGAAAAATATTCCTCGAAGGGATGTATTTAATGGAACTTCCTTGATGGCTTTATCTACTTTAACCCTCTAAAAATGAAATTTTAAAGACTGCATTGTGTCTAAACTCAAGGCCTCTTAACGCTTAAATTAATTCTTCATTCCTTAGTAAACTCACTTTCCACATGTTCACCATATTATTTTCAATATGGCACTACTCTATCATTGCATGACCCATATTTTGGGTCCATGTGTTGTTTTCTTCTTCTTCCATGCATCCTCTACTAAAATTATCAACAAACATAATCCTTCCCATCAATATGGTATCGTGATTATCCATCACAATTTCTCGTTGGTGTTTTCCATAAGCTAGGGGTAATGATTCTCTGAATGGACTACTCAATGGGAAAAATCCACAATTTTGGATGTAAACTTAAAAATCCTGACTAAAACCACTTTTTAATTCATCATTAGGTCCAAAACCCAAATTTTTTCACACTTGATTGATTTATTTCCAATGTTTTCAATGCAACTCATGTGCCACACAACTACCCCCTACTCCACCATGTTACTCTCCATGTCACATCCTAGTACTAACACTAGGTCCACATATAAACCACATATCACTACCATGCATATCCATTACTTGAACTTCCTCAATGCATTATCTCTAAAATTAACCGTTCCTATCAAGAAATCTCACTAAAATAACAAATACCAAAAACCAATTATCACCCAAATATGAAATTGGAGGAAGGGTAAGATAAGACTCGCAATTTCTCCACTTCCTTAAGAATATTATCCTTAAATAAGGGGAAACTTCCCCTTGCACGTGATCCACCTCTTTATCATACTATTATGGAGGTAAGGATTCTTTATTCTTCCTCTACATGAATCATGACCATAGTTCCATATTTGAGGAAGCGTCAGTTGACCATTCCTCTTCATTTGCATCATTGACAGTATTATCCTAGAGGATGTATTAGACTATTATTTATGTGATCCACCTCCACAATAATACTATCATGGGGAAAGGTTTGGTAGACCGACCCTTGACATAGATCATCACATAAAGACCATTTTGGAGGAGGGATAAACTAACCCTTATAACTTTTCTATATCCCTGAGAATGTTATCTTAGAAGATGGTTTTGTCAACTATGTCATGTTATCCACCTCACTAATCATACTATCTTAGGTGAAGGGTCAACTGGCCCTTCATTTACATCAATGATGAGTAAAATCCAATATATGTGCAATTGTTGGATAAACTTTCCTCTTAACATATGTCCTTGAGATTACTATCCTATATGAGAGGAGTACCAATGCTAACATAGAATATTTTTCTAATATTATAATATTTGAGGTCATTAACATGAAGGAAGTGTATACACCAACCATTCTAATTCAATGTAATTATTTTTCGCTTCCATTTTATTTTCCTCCATGAGAGTATTTTCCTAGAGGAAGGGTCGACCAACCATCCCCTAGAATATTTCTGAAGGATTATAATATTTTACGTCATTATCTTGGTGGAAGGGTTGGGTGACCCTTATAAGTGATCCATATCCTTAGTCATACTATCATAAATATATGTTTTCTCTATTCTTCCTCTAGAATATGAAAGAGAAAATACCATATTTTCGGAAGGGTTAGCCAACAATTCCTCTTTCTCATCATTTTCAATAAAATTCTATCTTGGTGGAAGGGTCAGCTGACCCTTCCATGTTTCAATAAACGATTCCTTTATGTGAATAATATTATTGTATAGGAAGTGATAATCAACCCTTACTATATATGAATCATTTCCAAAATATCATATTTGATGAAGGCTTGATCAATCTTCAAAATGATTTTCCTCCTTGAGGGTGTTTTTATTTAAGGGTGTGATAGGCAGTGAGAAAATTTCTAAAAAATATTTAAGGATGAACAATACAGATGTTTTCAAATGAATTGTGAGTTTTATTTTTTCAATATTTCATAATAAAAAAATTTAAGGACATCTAAGAATTTTCAATTACACAAAAATTTTATAATAAGAGTAGATTCTAGAACATAATAAGACTATGCCACTGTATACATAGTAAAGTAATAACATAATAAAAGAACCAAAGTTTTAACATAGAATAAAATCGTGCCCAATTTATGCTTAATGAAGTAGTAACATAATAAACATAGACATGACCCATTCAAACAACACATGATATAGTAGTAGAGTTACTTATCAATTTGTTGACATGAGTCTTTTGAAATTAATTGATTACTAGGTATTTCATTACCTATTCTTACACGGACCATTATGGTATACAACTGTTGAATCATTTTCATGAATCTGCTAGTTTGGTGCATTGTTCCACATTTAGCTGCACCCACATTTCTGGATTCACTTCCAGATTTTGCAGGGGATCAACTCCCGCTACTGGTCTAGCTGAGATGTGACCTCTAATTCCTCTTTTCATTGTTCACTTCCTTAATGGCTAGTTACTTTGTAAAATCCAACACATATCATTATTAGAATTCAGTTTTCCCATTCAGGCCACAATGTGGAAATATTTCACTTTGATACCACCTGTAACATCCCCTACTAAAATTGTTTTTGATATAGTTACCAAATTACTATACGAAGCAGGGTTCGTGGCCATTAAAATATAAGTGAAAGGGTTTTCCTTATTGATGTTATTTAAATATACTTTGTCACTTTAAGCAGGAAATTTTATTCCTATAAATCACGTGATCCCTGACACAACATATCCATATGTATTTCGAAACTATCTTCAAATTAAATTTAGTATAAATCAACATATTGGCTTCCTAAACATTCCATTAAGGGTCTTGTTCTAGTCTTTGTCCTTGTAATTAATAATCCATCAGCTTGATTTTCCCTGCAGTTAATGATTAACGTTGTAAGAGGGTATTCTCAATATTTTATTGGGGCCAATTGTTACCAATAATTCCCGGTCTTATTTAAATCCCTTTGTACATTACGTGACTTTACTAACCCAATTAAATATGATCATATGCCAACTACGAACTTATCCTTTGGAGTATTTGAGAATTGGAATATTATTATTAGTCCCTGACTAAAGTGCTGACAGGGACTGTTGTAATCAAAATTCTTTGAAATATGAACCAGCTAAAAATAAATCATATGTAAATCATATGGTTAAACAGAAACTAGCCTATGTTTTCTTGCACATTCGTTTTTTCACATTTTCATCAGACTATTAAATATTGAGGAGGGTTTCAGTTGACCAATCAAAATCTTCCAAATCTTGGAGGTATTATTTGGACCCTTTTAGAGGTCGGGAGAGGCATTTTGTATCGAAAATTTTGTTTTACAAAACTCGTTTCCAACTCATTTTTTCATATTCGACTAATTCTAGGTTTAAAAATTTACACACTAGCTTTAAAACATTCTACATTATATGTTTCAGAGGACAAAGGCTATCGGCCTGCACTCCAACCACCTATTATTATCTCTACCCACTAGGGGTTTAAATATTAAATCATCGGAAAAGTGACTTAACTGAGTGAGAGAAAATTCTTATAAGTCCTTGCACACATTTCTTTCTTCCTTGTATACACGTTTCTTCTGCCACACCAAAAAACCCTATATGGTAGACTATGGTAGCCTGCAAGGAGTCTGTAGTTTTGCAGAACCCTCATCACTAAAGCCCAACTGTATCTTGTCATGTCCCCTTGATTCACATTCAATAAAACGGTAGTACTCTTTGTCACAAACTCATTTTCAAAACCGAAACACCATTATGCTTTGAAAAAATGTGGTCTTCCAAAAAAAATATCAAAAACTAATCTAAATTACTATTATTTTTGCAATCTTACTCTGGTTATCTAGTGTTGTAATATTAATCTAGTTTACTATTGTTCACTAATAATTCTGGTATTTCTTAAATTTAATGGAACTAAAAATGGTTCTCTATAAATTTTTAGTGGATTTATGGGTTGGGAAACCTAGTAGCAAACGATTCTGATCGGTTGTACATTGTATGTTGAGTTATACAATTTTTCAGAGAACAATACCTGTACGTTGTAGGTTGAGCTATACAATTGTTCAGAGAACAGTACCTGGCCTTTTTCCTCTGTTTTGGTTAGCAAAAATGTGACTCTCGCTCCAACAAAATTCACATTGGACGATATGCTACCCAAATGTAGTTAAACTAAAATCCAATTACTCATATGATGTGATTAGGGTGACGCAGTAGTTGCAGTTCCAAAATATGTTAGAGGCACCATTTTTTTTTGCAGAAAAGCATCCCAGTCCTCTTCATGATCTTTTGCGTTTCATAGGAAACGGGCATATGATCCGAGAACATTTCTAGAAAATACAGCCAATTAGTTAGATAACATCATCCTGAATTGTTTCATATATAAAAATATATATAAATCTAGCGCACTTTGATAACCATCTGAAATATCAGCTTTCCTCCCTTTTACATCCACCCAATCCTCAAATATTCATCTCTAAACTTAATATGATAAAATGGAAATAAAGTACTCAATTGAGCAAGCGAAGGATATTTAAAACGACTGATGAACATGAGCTGGGATGTTTGGAGGAACTTCAACAGCTTGATCAAAGTAGCATTTGGAATGAGATCCATCTTTGTGAACATCATATTATCTTTGTGAACATCCCATATGAGACTATCATAAAGAGAGAGGATATCTCCATCAATGGACTCGCTAGTATGGCCCTCCCATAATATTCCTCATCTCTTTCCAAATCATGTTAGAGATAAATATGCACAAAACCAACAATACTAAATTTTTTTACTCAGAAATATATAACTTGTAAATAATGACTCGATATATAAGATCGATATATGATACACAGTAGATGATCAACTTGATTTATCCCAATTCAATAACAAAAAACATAGTATTAGATTATAACAAAGCTCAACTAGATGAAATTTTTTCGACGGAAAGAACTATAACTATTTGAAAAAATATTGAGGGCTCCAGATTGAGTCATGTTACCCTATAATGAAATAAGACAAAGTTGAATGAAAAAACATATATAAGTAAAATAACTCAGAAATATGAGTAATTCGATTTAAGAATCACATAACTTACTCTGTAAAGGAGGAGAGCAATGAACAGGCCTTGCCTTTTGTGGTTCAGAGGCTCCAACATGTAAGACCAATCATTTTTTGTTTCCTTTAAAATCGTATTTCTCCAATGCCATGTCAAGTTCAGAATCGTTCTCCTTGCACTACATCATTGTTTTATAGCAACGATAGCCCGACCTTTTGCTCTTCTCGATTAAATATGGTTTGGGGTTTTCTGCAACACTTTAATCCTTATTTCCTTCACCACTGGTTTTAGAGGCTATTAGATCTCCAACAGATTGGAATAAATTTTCACATGAGGGGGCATGGTAAGCCTTGGAAGTTCTTTGGTTCCTTGAGTTGGCGGTCTGTTTTCTTCCTTCTATTGATTGCAGGCTTAAATTCATTTTGGTAGTCTGAAATTCTATGCTCAAATTTCCCATGATGGACCATGAAACCCATTGTGACTTCATATTCCTAGGAGAATCACTTTGTAGGTAGTTCCTTGTTAAATTCCCATAGATATGACACAAATCACATTTAAAGGGTCACCATTCATAATTGAAATCTTGATGAAAAACCATAGGGATCATTCATCGCTCTCTTGAACAAACTTGTTTCAGCTTGATTTCTTGGAAAGATTCCAAGACTGGTTCTACAGGAACAAATCCCAAATAACTTAAGCTCCTGCAAGAAGAGTAATGTATGATAATTATAAAAAATAAGTTTCATACAAAGCAAAAATAAAAAAAGGGATTGGAATAAATACTGGGCAGAAGAAATAGGAAACTTGCAAAAGAAGAAGTTTTCATATGAGAATTTGAACCCAAGAAAGAAGGGAACCATTAACCAAACATACGGCACAGAGAAGAAACTGCTAGCTAATAAAAACCTACCTGCAAATATTATAACCATAAAATAACCCAATTATTGATGCAATAAGCCAGAAGAAATAAAAAACAACTCCAGAAAGAACTAACAATGAAACCCTCATACCTGGAGAATTGTAGAACTGAGAAAGGGACCTCGGTCTTCTATTAAAGGAGTAATAATAAATAAAATTCCAATAAAAGGGGGCAAGAAAATTAAGAAATAACTATAATCAAGACTAAATATGTTTTTCTTCTTTTTCGTTTACCTATACCTAGTAGGTGCTGAGCGAAATGAGCTGTGCACTAGCACTATAATGAAACATCATCTCTATAGTCACTATGCCAGACAACCAAAATTTATAACAGAAGGAGATTAGTCATAGTCACCTGCAATGTCTTTGTGGTAGTCGTAAAATATTCATGTAATTTGAGTTAATATTTGGGTAAATGCGGTAGATATTTTTTCATACAACGCTCGGGGGCATTGTACATTATAATTTGATTCATAGCTTCTCGGTTTGATCTTGTCATTAAGAATATATTTTGTAGTGGGAAGTCATGAGTAATGTGACCCACCTCATTACCATTATAGCATCTAATAGGCTCAGACCTTCCATAATTCCTACCTCTTCTATACCCTCACAGAGAAAATGACATTAAGGAGTGCAATGGGGTGTAGGGTAGTTACCCCCCAAAAAACAACAATGTATATTGATCATTGGATCAAATCCCAGAAATCCAATGGTGGATCTGTCGATGGATACCATCACTAGTGCAAGCCACGTACTAGCATTGTGTGCCTAAGTCAAGTTGTGTGTCATCACTAGAACTTTAAAAGGATTCTCACAATATAACCTAGGTTAAGAGAGAAGAGTAATAACTACACTTAATCTCCCTTAAATTACTCATTAAATTTGTATTCTTTTTGTTTCTGGCATAAATTCATATAAGTTCATCTCAAAACAAATACATAGAAGTGTATTATTTATATCATAGTCTTTGTATGTTTGAATATAAGGCACCAATTTGGTGTGATATTTACACTAATTAAAAGCATTGTAATAAATTCACAGTTCTTGAGTGAATGCCTAAGATTGTGTAGAATAGTTACGAGTGCACTAATGGCATTGCCTTTCTCCTGCATTAATGCATCTTTGGCAACCTTTATTATAAAAAAACATGTTACTACACCAAATTCCAATCAAAAGGGTGAGTTTTACTGTGCATAATTTATCCATATATATTTCTTTCAGTGTATGGCTTTTTATATGATTTTTGTATAGAATATTATATGTACTAATTTTAAATACATTCGAATTAAGATTATGTAACATGTATACCACAATCTCCACAATCATTTTTTGTAGGTTTAACATTGATTCATCTACATTAAATGGATTTAATATATTCATTCTAATCCACCAAAGTGGTAATACCTATATCATATTACATAGAATGGTTTAATAAATTTGACATACACTCTTAAGAGTCTAATTTTTGCAGGTCACCGCATACGTATTATATGAATTCATGTCATAATCCATGTAATAATTTAATTTCCTCTCACGACACATGTATTAATTAATTTTGGTTTTAAACAAAATGTACCTCACGGTAATAGTATTAAGTTCCTGCCATATGTCTCTTGGCATATGAAACAGAAAATTGTGTCCACCTTCCAACTGGTAGCTATAAACTAAACGTTCTTCTTTGGAACATTATCAATCATCCTGAGTGCTAGAGTTGCCAGTCGGCGAAAGGACACATGGATTGATTTCCACTGTGGATCTCTTAGCGTATGATCGGGCAGTGAAAACTCCCTCCTGGGCAGTTAGGGTAATTACACCCTACCACCTCACTCCATTTCCCATTATTTCACACTAGAGGGCCGAACAACTGAGCTCTCTAACTTGGTGCCCAAAATTCAAGTCTGAAAGTGGCTAGCAGTCTGTCTTGTTGAACAGGTGTTAACCGACATCCCCAACACTTACATTCATAAGGTTTACGTGATCTTCTATTTGATTTATGGATTATAATACTGATAGGTGACATATTCATCTTGTTTACAAGGTCTACATATTAATCTTCATTCTGATTCGAATAAAGATCAAAGGATCAAACTAGCATGAGGTAAGTTCAGCAAAAATTAGCTACTATCCATTAATTCCATTTACTATTTGATTCCTCTCTCACATTTTTTCATTGTGTCATGGCTAGGGTACTTCTTCCACCCTCCAGGGATATGTCTACATTGTGGGGGTTTACACCATTCCCACTAGACTACATGGTTACTTACAGGTTATATTAATTGTACCACATTTCTCTAGGTAAGCTTCATATGTCTTGGTCTTTTGCATTATTAATATTATCCAGGGATATTGAACAACTCTGTAACCTTGCGTAGGCACCCAAGGCATTTGATGTGGGCCTCTAAATTCGGATTTTCAAGACCATGCATATAGCGAGGGTTCTTTTTTAGGGTTTTAATTTCATACTGCTATGATGTCACTTAGGGTTTCTAATTTTTGTTTGACTGTACTTAAAAATGGAATTTGGTCTCCCATCATTAATTTGAATAATTATATGAATTTTGGTTATTATATTACCTCTAGTCTCCTAATGTCAATCATTATGCGGTTTATGCTTTTGTATCATATCATCCCTCAAACACATGGGGTTTTAATATATTATTTCCTTGGCTTTGTACATGATTTTTCCGTAATTGATTACTACAGTATTCTACATGAATGCTTGATGATATTCAACAAGACTTTAATTACTGAGAGGTTTGTTACTCATTTTTCTTGCATAATCCATGGAGGGTCATTCTAAAATGTATATTCATGATTAAATCCCTTAGTATATCCATAGTGGTATTACTAAATATGTCTTCGGTTGTCTCTGTTCTTGACTCTACATATGCATATATGATTAGAAAGTATTTCTTCACTATGATGTTTTATACATCTTTGTAATCTTCAGGAATCTACAGTTAACCATGTTCTGCATCAAATCCAGCTTACCCTCAAGTCATTGTGGCTTAATTGTTGTTATTCATGTACATCTGTGTGTTCCTTGTCTTACTAATAGGCTAAGGGAACGTCCTCATCTGCCAATCGGATTGGCCACAGGACCAACCTGAAGCCTGACAGAGAGAGAGAAAATTTAACCTTGTTATTAATTTAATAATAATGCTAGCTACCTTTTCAAGATTTACAAAGCTTATTTTAATTATATGATTATTGTTCATGTTTTCATAGAAACAATTTCCTTTTATTCTATACTCCTATACCTATTTACGAGTATAGTTATTAATTTCCTCATATTTAATTTAGTAGACTTAGTTGATACAGTAGAAATTTCTAGAAAATATCCAATTATTTAATTTAGTAAACTTATTCCATACAGTAGAAATTTCCAACAAATATCATCGTATTTCATTTAGTAAACTTATTCCGTATAGTATAAATTTCCAGCAAATATCCTCATATTTAATTTAGTAAAATTATTCCATACAGTATAAATTTACATAAAACATCCTTGTATTTAATTTAGTAAACGTATTCCAGACAGTAGAAATTTCTAGCAAATATCTAGTAAGTCACAGTTCTGATATTAGCATGAAATTTACATGACATTCATGGAAGTAATTATTAGTTTACTTCTTACAGAACCAAATTATCTATTCATCAATCTGCAACTTATTACCTAATATCTAATTCAAGCATAGTGCACATAAAAACTATATACATATATGTTTTTAAGCAGTATTTCTTCGAGAAGATCTCACCGCCCAACCTCGAGACTGGCTATAACGTTTAGTCTCTCCCCTGAGCTCTTCTCCTCTACACACTACTTACAGATTGAAGAGTCTGAAAATCTAGACTTGTAGTCCAATTCAAATATTCTTGTTTCAAGGTTCAGTCAAAAAATCAGTCTGAACATCAAGACTTACAGTCTAGTTCAGATATCCCCTTTCTACGGTTCAATCCAAGAGTCAGTCTGAACATCAAGACATACAGTCTAATCCATATATTCCCTTTATACAGTTAAATCTAAGAATCTCCATTGGTTTATTGCACCCAGCTCAGGAAAATTCTTCGGCAGCGTCTTGTTGAGCCCTCAATTGCTTTTATTGGTCTTCTTGTTTCTTTCTTTCTTAGAATCCTTTTTTTTAAATCAAGGATTACATAACTGCCTATAACTATCTAGGATGTTTATTTAACTAACTTCTTTTTAAAGTAAAACTAATTTTCCATGTCATTAAAATCATATCACCGAGAGTTTTAGTTCCCAAGTTATTGGTAAAAGTAAATGTAAAATGTTAACATACTGAACATGGTAATTTCTGAGTGTGTTACATCTTCCCCCCCCCCCCTCAAGAAAAACATTTTCCTCAGTGTTTCTTAGCTCTTAAAATAGGTTGTTATATTCCCCCTTGCATAATTTTTTTTTAATACTTGTCACCCTCGGCAAATTTTCCCGACTAAAGTGTTGTGATGAAACTTAACCTGGTGATCAGTTGATTTTCTTACTTTTCTCCCCGGACAACTTCTCCCTACTGAAGTGTTTTTACGGCACATAACCTGGTGATCAATTTATTTTGTAGAAACATATATATATAATCTAATTCTTGATTGAAAGTGCAAAAAGTATGAACGAGTCTCCTTTCGTCCGAGTTCAACCTACATCCATAATCATTACGGTCCTTAGCTTCCCATCAATTAAGAATACATACATACATACATATATATATATATATATATATATATATATATATATATATCTAAGTGTGTGTGTGTGTGTGTGTGTGTGTGTGTGTGTGTACACACACAGAGACGCACGCACAAACACCGTAAATCATTATTACAAAATCAATCAGTTATTTTTTATCTCCACCCATCAAGAATCACTAGCCTGCATCACAACCTGAAAAGGGTTAGTAACCTATATTCAATAAGAGTTAGAAACAATTTTTAGTTTTATTTTTTAATAACAATATTTTGTAGCTAATACACCATTGCATACTTATTACACTTTGCATTATTACACCTATATCAGATTGGTTTCTATTTTACTTAGGAAACTTATTGATTCCTAACATGGGCTGCTTTGCAAATTTATTTATCAGCAACCAAGGATCCATTTGTCATCATTTATTATGAGTTATTAATATTACAAGTTATTACTGTAAATCATATGCAATTTGGCTTCCCTGTACAATCACAGGGTATCTCCTTTTAGTACTTGTATTCGTATTGGTTGTTCATAGTCACTGTCTCGTCCCATTTTTTTATTATTAAAAACATGACTTGTTATCCACTTTATTTAATCAAAAATTATCTAATAAATTTTACATATAATATCTGGTGGTTCATTAATAAAAAATAGCTTTATTCCAATTTAGAAATAATTGGTTATATTATTATACCCATGAGTCACACTTTTTATCGTCTCGAGGAAGTGCTCCTTTCCTTGTTCCAACGATGGATTGCAATTAATGGCATACTCCTGAGGTATTCCATACTACCATGACACCATATATGTCATAATAAAATATTACCACATTCCAGAGTAGTCACCTCATCTCACTACTTCTAGGTTGAATATTATCTTATCCATGTAAAAGAGAAATATAATTATGTTTATGCTACTTTCATGGGTTGTTTCAGGCATAGATTAGGCCTTTTACCCAAACATGGGAATTTAGATAATGGGAAATTACATAACTATCTTATCAAATTGTTCCCATAGTAGTCACATTTATTTTCATCATTTATTTCTTTATTTAAATTCAAGGAATATTTTTATCCATTTTCTTTCCTCCTTCCTCTTCTTGTAAATCTTCCAATATATCATCCAAGCTTTAAGGTACAAGGTAATACATAAATAAGATTCTATAAAAATTCAAAAACACAACCGAGGGTATTACCTTCACACTTACAATTATTATAGATACTAACTTACATTACAAATTTTATACTGCATTATTCTGACACTCATTACCTAAGTGTTTCCAAAACCCCCAACTTGTGTTTACATCCCCTTCCAGTACTATAATTCACTTATTAAGATATCTAGGACACATATTATTAATTAAAAATAGGTTCATTCTGATCAGCCACTTGACCAACTCAACCTGCGTCTGTAATATTCATGATAGAATTCCTTAAGACACATATATGGTTAGCATGGATTGTTGTCACATTGCATCTTCCATGTTAGCGCATCACCGGATAACAAGAATAGGAACATGTGCGCTAATGTGCTACCCACATTCTCTTGTCCCATATCAATTTTTTGCACGATTATATGTCACATCAATTTTGTTTTCTACCTCACTCAATTTCTTGCCAATTATTGGCTACACTCTGTATGTACATACTTTAAGTAAACAAATTCATAGTAGTATTTGATATCGTTGTTCTTTTAAACATCAAACCAGCAAGGATCTAGTTAATAATTTCCTTATTACAATTTACGGCAGTATCATTTGGTCCCTTATCTCAAATCTTCTGATATTAGATTTACAACTAATAGTCATTTCAATGAGTCACAATTATTTTGTTTGTTTCAATCCTATTTAACATTTCACTTTTGAGGTGATTATGATAATAATAATTTAGCGAATTATTCAGTGATTTAGCATTGGGAGTTTGTGACTCACAAATTCTTAAGCCCTCTACATCCGCAAAGTGAAATAATTTCAAACACTAATTGGATCTATATTTGAAGCTCATGATATGCTTCTAGACTATTCCTTATTCAAATTTGAAAATATAATAACTGTAATATACCATAATATCTTATTTACAATAGAAAACATTAAAAAATTAAAAATGGTATACATTTATGTATAATCCACTATGTTGATGGTGTATGCCCATCATTCTACTATGGTAATTAGTATTTCAATGGATCAATTACTTACAAGACTATTCGAGTGAAATCTCATTAAATACCTTATAACCTTAGAATTTATTTTCTTGTGCCAGTTATTATTACTGCATCGGATTTATTTATACAATAATTTATATTGTAGGCATATATATATATTTCTGTTTTTTGTAGCATTACTATATCTATTTGTCATTTCAAATACTGGAGCTTTAACTCAGTAATAGTGAATCCTCCCCTTCCTATCAATCACCCAATATTTATGAATCATAAGAGTCATTGGTCAACATCAAACATGTGTGCTAGAAATTAATTATACCAATCAAAAATTTATCTTTCTGACTGCATATTACGAATTTTTGGGCCACTAGTATCCTTTACCCCTTTTGTACTCATCTCGTTCCTAAAAAATCTGAATTAGAATATATTTTAACATGTCTCTAGTATTTATCGTTTAGTAGAAACACGAAATCAATATAAAAATAACCTTGGACCTTTCAAGATGCAACAATCTAGCTTTCCTATTTTCATAACCATTTGACATTTTATTTTAAGAGCATATGAATTGGTGCTTGATTTTTCGTGCTAGTTTTACATGTATATCTCCTTATGGTCACGAACCATCAATTTCTTTTCTATTCACTACCCATAACTCAAGGGATGTGATATACAACTAAGCTACTCGTGCTTATTCATATTAGCAATGTTAGTCATAAATATGCATGGTGTAAACAACTATTCACTTTCATAATCCTTTTGGTTTCATACACACAACATTGTTATGCATAAAAGTATATACAAATATTCATTCACATCTAAATGTAAATAACAATTAGGGTAACAAAATACACATTTCAAAACTCCCCCAACATATTCCCACCAACAGACCAACTGCCACCAATAGATCAACACACAAAGTAACTACCTTGATTAGTTTTATACAAGTTGTAATAAGATTTAATCAAAACTGATATCCATTTAAGTTTTTTTTTTTTAAGCTAGTCTTGAAACACTAATCAATCACTACTACCAACCATATAAATGCGACCATGACATTACTTAATCAACCACTAGTTATTACTATCATGTCTCACTACCTGTCGCATTGTTTATTTTATTTTACATTTAAATTTTTTTTCATTCAATTTCATTTTAAAACACACTGTTGTCCTATTTAGACACATTTCCCATATTTACATTCCTGCATTAATTTCTCACACCATCATTATACGCATTTATCATGAATAATGATCATTAAATGAATCAGTAATTTGTCATATATGAAAACATTGATGGTCAAATATTACTTTCACTAGTGAGTGTTCATAAAAGCAACAAAGAATTTATTGTAATTTTCCTTAACATATCATGAGCATAGTTTTACAACAGAATTTATTGCTTGCTACTCCTCAATGCCATTATAAGCATAAATATCATGTGTCATGTAAGAAGTAGGCTATGTAAGAGTAGGCTACTACATATATCGATATGTAAACTGTTATAATCACACCTTAGTTGATGCCTACTAGTAGCATACCTCGATTTATTTTCTGCTTAACAATTCCCAAACGTGCCAGTGCTGCAACCTTTAGCTCTGATACCACTTCTGACATGTATACCACAATCTACAGAATTATTTTCTTGTAGGAGTAACATTGACTCATCTACATTAAATGGGTTTAATATATTCATTATAATCCACAAAAGGGATAATATCTATATCATATTACATGGAAGGGTTTAGTACATCTGACATATACCCCAAAGAGTCTAATTGTTGCAGGTTGCTGGATACGTATTATATGAATTCATGTCATAATCCATGTAATAATTTAATTTCTTGTCATGATACATGTATTAATTTTTTTTTAACCATAATGTACCTTACGGTAATAGTATTAAGTGTATCCCATATGTGTCTTGGAATCCAAAAGAGAAAACTAGGTCCACCTTACAACTAGTAGCTATGAACTGAACTATCTCCGACGGAACCTTCTGGGTCATCCTGGCACCTACACTTGTCGGTCCCCGCAAGGACACATGGATTGATTTCAGCTGTGGATCTCTTAGCTTCTAATCATGTGGTGAAAATTTTCTCTTAGGCAGTTATGGTAATGATGCCCTACCACCTCACTCCATTTCCCATTCTTTCGCACAAGAGGGATGAGCAACTGAGCTCTGCAACCTGATGCCCCAAGGTCGAGACTGAAAGTGGCTAGCATTTTGTCTTCTTGAAGAGGTCTTAACCGACATCCACATCACTTACATTCACAAGGTTTATGTGATCTTATAATTGTTTCAGGGATTATAATATTGATAGTTGACATATACAGCTTGTTTGCAAGGTCTACATCTTAATCTTTGATATGATTTGAATAAAGATAAAAGGATCAAACCAGCATGAGGTGGGTTCGGAAAAAAACAGCTAGGGTCCATTAATTCTATTTACTATTTGATTCCTCTCTCGTAGTTTGTCTTTGCGTCATGGCTAGGGTACTTCTTCCACCTTGTAGGGATATGTCTACGTTGTGGGGGTTTACACCTTTCCCACCAGACTACACAGTTGCTTCCAGGTTATATCAATTGTACTACATTTCTCTAGGTAAGCTTCATATGTCTCGTTATTTTTCATTTTTAACATTATCCAGGGATACCGAACAACTCTTTAACCTTTCAGAGGCACCCAATGCAGTTGATGCTAGGCGCTGACCTCTAAATTTGGATTTTTTTGACCATATGTATAGTGATGGTTATTTATGAGGGTTTTAATTTCATTCTTCTATGATGTCACTTAGGGATTCTAATTTTTTTTTACAGTACGTAAAACTAGAATCTAGTCTCCCGTTAGTAATTTGAATAATTATACAAATTATGGTAATTAGATTACGTCCAGTTTCTTAATGTGAATCGTTATGCGGTAAATGCTTTTTATTGTCTAAACCCTCAAACATATTGGCTTGTAATATATTCTTGCATTGGATTTGTACATGATTGTTCCCGTAATTGATTACTACAATATTCTACATGTATGCCTGATGATATTCAACAAGACTTTTACTATTGAGATGTTCATTACTCATTTTTATTGCATACTCTGTGGAGGTTTATTCTAAAATGTATATTCATTATTACAGTCCCTTACTCAATCCAGAGTGGTCTTACTAAATATGTCTTGGGTTCTCTCTATCCTTGACACTGCATATGCATATATTATTAGAATGTATTTATTCACTGCAATGCTTTATACATATTTTTAATCATTGGGAATCTACATTTAGCCATGTTCTACATCAACTCCAGTTTACCATTAGGTCGTTGTGGATTAATTGTTTCTATTCTAGTAAATCTTGTGTTCTTTCTCCTACTAAGAGGCTAAGGGACCATCCTCATCTTTCAATTGGCTTGGCCATAGGACCAACCCGAAGCTTGGCACAAAGAGAGAAAAAATAACATTTTTATTCTTTTAATAATAATGCTAGCTATGTTTTGAAGGTTTAAGAAGCTTCTTTTAATTTTATGCATATTGTTCCTATTTTCAGAGAAACAGTGTCCTTTTATTCTATACTCCTATAATTATTTACGAGTATAGTTATTAATTGCCTCATATTTAATTTAGTAAACTTATTCCATAGAACAGACATTTTAAGAAAATACCCTACTATTTAATTTAGTAAACTCATTCCATACAGTAGAATTTTCCAACAAATATCCTCGTATTTAATTTAGTAAACTTATTCCATACAGTAAAAATTTCCAGAAAATATCCTCATATTATTTTAGTAAACTTATTCCATATAGCAGAAATTTTTATCAAATAACCTTGTATTTAATTATTAAACTTATTCCACACAATACATATTTCCAGCAAATATCTGGTAAGTCACAGTTCTGATTTTAACATGAGATTTACATGGCATTCATGGAAATACTTAGCATTTTACTTCTGACGGAAAAAAATAAATATTCATAAATCTGTAACTTATTACCTAAATATCTAATTCAGCGATGACACACATAAAATTTAGATAAATATATTTTTTTAAGCATTCCTTCTTCCAGAAGATTTCACCACCCAACCTCAAGAGAGGATATAACATCTAGTCTCTCACCCGAGCTCTTCTCCTCTAGACAGTGCTTAGAGATTGAAGATGCTGAAAATCTAGACTTACATTCCAATTCAGATATTCAAGTTCCAGGGTTCTGTCCAAAAATCAGTCAGAACATCAAAACGTGCAATCCAATTATGACATCCCCTTTCTATGGTTCACTCCAAGAATCAGTCTGAACACCAAGACTTACAATCCAGTTCAAATATTCCCTTTCTAGGGTTCAGTCCATGAATATCCACTGGTTTATTTCACTCAACTTTGGAAAAATTTTCGGCAGCATCCTACCGAGCCTTCAGTGACTTTTCATACTCTTGTTGTTTCTTTCTCCCTTTTATTTCTTTCTTGGAATATTTTTTTTTTAAATCAATGATTACATAACTGCCAGTAACTATCTAGGAGGTTTGTTTAACTAAATTATTTTGAAAGTAAAATTTTTTTTCCATGTCATTAAAATGATATCACTGAGAATTTTTGTTTCCAAGTTGTTATCACTCGGATTGAACCTCGGGCTGAAGAAGGAAAATCCGAGGTAACAAAAAACCACACTTGGCCAAGTAGCTAGTCCTACTAGGCAGGGAGAGGGATATCTCCATAAGGATCACATGCAATATGACTGGATAATGAAAGTATAAGTCTAGGTATAGTAGTTGAGGGTTTTGATTGTTTCGAATTGGTTGTGCTGGATCAGAAGGAGCAAAACAGTTTAGGGCAAAAGAAAATAGGTCAAAATCTGCAGGGTGTTCTATGGGGCAAGGTTGGCACAATGATTTAGCACTCTAGGATTTCAGGGGACCCCTTACTTACAAGACTTTTCCGAGTGAAATCTCATTAAATACCTTATAACCTTGGAATTTATTTTCTTGTGCCAGTTATTATTTTTTCATAGGATTTATTTATACTATAATTTATATTGTAGGCATATATGTATTTGTGCTTTTGGTAACATTACTACATATATTTATCATTTCAACTACTATAGCTTTAACTCAGTAATAGGGAATCCTCCCATTCCTATCAATCACCAAATAATTATGAATCATAAGAGTCATTGGTCAACATCCAACATGTGCGCCAAAAAGTAATTATACGAATCAAATATTTATCTTTCTGACTACATATTACCATCTTTTGGGCCACTAGTACCCTTTACCCCTTTTGTACCAATCTCCTTCCTCAAAAATCTGAATTAGAATATATTTTAACATGTCTCTAGTATTTATCTTTTAGTAGAAACAATAAATTGTTATACAAATAACCCTGAACCTTTCAAGCTGTAACAATCTAACTTTCCTATTTTCATAACCATTTGACATTTTATTTTAAGAGCATATGAATTGGTGCTTGATTTTTCATGCTAGTTTCACATGTATATTTCCTTATGGTCACGAACCATAAATTTCTTTTTTATTCACTACCCATAAGTCACAGGATGTGATATACTACTAAGCTACTCTTGCTTATTCATATCAGCAATGTTAGTAACAAATATGCATGGTGTAAATAACTATTCACTTTCATAATCCTCTTGGTTTCATGCACACAGTATTGTTATGCATACAAGTATATACAAATATTCATTCACATGTAAATGTTAATAACAATTAGGGTAAAAAAACATACATTTGAAAACTCCCCCGGTGTATTCCCACCAATAGACCAACTGCCACCAATAGATCAACACACAAAGTGATTACCTTGATTACTTTTTTACAAGTTGTAATAAGCTTTAATCAAAACCCATATCCATCTAAGTTTTTTTTTTTTTTTTAAGCTATTCATGTAACACTAATCAATCACTTATACCAACCATCTAAATGCAGCCATGACATGGCTTAATCAACCACTAGTTATTATAGTGATGTCTCACTACCTGTCGCATTGTTTATTTTATTTTACATTTAATTTTTTTTTCATTCAATTTCATTTTAAAGCACTACGTTGTCCTCTTCAGACACATTTACCATCTTCTACATTCCTCCATTAATTTCACACACCATCATTATACGCATTTATCATGAATAATGTTCATTAAATGAATGCGTAATATGTCATATATGAAAATATTGATGGTCAAATATTACTTTCACTAGTGGGTGTTCATAAAAGCAACAAAGATTTATTGACATTTTCCTTAACATATCATCAGCATAGTTTTACAATAGAATTTATTGCTTACTACTCTTCAATGACATTATAAGCATAAATCTCACATGTCATGTAAGAAGTAGGGTATGTAAGAGTAGGCTACTACATATATCAATATGTAAATTTTTAGCATACCTCGATTTATTTTCTGCTTAACAGTTCCCAAATGTTCCAGTGCTGCAACCTTTAGCTCTGATACCACTTGTGACATGTATACCACAATCTACACAATTATTTTTTTGTAGGAGTAACATTTACTCATATACATTAAATGGGTTTAATATATTCGTTATAATCCAAAAAAGGGATAATATATATATCATATATTATGGAAGGGTTTAGAAAATTTTACATATACCCCAAAGAGTCTAATTGTTGCGGGTTGCTGCATACGTATTATATGAATTTATCTCATAATCCATGTAATAATTTAATTTCCTATCATGGTACATGTATTCATTATTTTTTTTTAACCATAATGTACCTTACGGTAATAGTATTAAGTGTCTCCCATATGTCTCTTTGAATCTGAAAGAGCAAACCAGGTCCACCTTATAACTAGTAGCTATGAACTGAATGATCTCTGCCAGAACCTTCTGGGTCATCCTGACACCTACACTTGTTGGTCGCCACAAGGACACATGGATTGATTTCCATTGTGGATCTCTTAGCTTTTAATCATGCGGTGAAAAATTTCTCTTATAAAGTTAGGGTAATGACACCCTAGCACCTCCATTTCCCATTCTTTTGCGCCAGAGGGATGAGCAACTGAGCTCTGCAACTTGGTGCCCCAAAGTCAGACTGAAAGTGGCTAGCATTTTGTCTCCTTGAATAGGTGTTAACCGACATCCACATCACTTACATTCACAAGGTTTATGTGATCTTCTAATTGTTTCAGGGATTATAATATTGATTGGTGACATATTTAGCTTTTTTGCAAGGTCTACATATTAATCTTTGTTACTAGTCGAATAAAGATAAAATGATCAAACCAGCATGAGGTGGGTTCGGAAAAAAGCAACGAGGGTCCATTAATTCTATTTACTGTTTGATTCCTTTCTCTTAGTTTGTCTTCGTGTCATGGCTAGGGTACTTCTTCCACCCTACAGGGATATGTCTACGTTTTCGGGGTTTACACCATTTCCACCAAACTACACGGTTGCTTCCAGGTTATATCAATTTTACCAGCTTTCTCTAGGTAAGCTTCATATGTCTCGGTCTTTTGCATTTTTAACATTATCTAGGGATACCGAACAAATATTTAACCTTGCAGAGGCACCCAATGTAGTTGATGTTGGGGCTCGACCTCTAAATTTGGATTTTTTTGACCATGCGTATAGTGATGGTTCTTTATGAAGGTATTAATTTCATTCTTCTATGAAGTCACTTAGCATCTCTAATTTTTGTTTGACTGTATGTAAAATTTGAATCTAGTCTCATGTTAGTAATTTGAATAATTATACAAGTTATGGTAATTATATTACCTCCAGTTTCCTAATGTGAATCATTATGCGGTCTATGCTTTTGTATCCTCTAAACCCTCAAACATATTGGCTTTTAAAATATTCTTGCCTTGTACTTGTACATGATTGTGCCCGTAATTTATTACTAGAGTTTCTACATGTATACTTGATGATATTCAATAAGACTTTTACTATTGAGATGTTCATTACTCATTTTTCTTGCATACTCTGTGGAGGTTCATTGTAAAATGTATATTCATTATTATAGTCCCTTACTCAATCCAGAGTGGTTTTAATAAATATGTCTTGGGTTATCTCTGTTCTTGACTCTGCATATGCATATATTATTAGAACGTATTTCTTCACTGCAATGCTTTATACGTATTTTTAATCATCAGGAATCTACAGTTAGCCATGTTCTACATCAACTCCAGTTTACCCTCAGGTCGTTGTGGCTTAATTTTTTCTATTCCAGTAAACCTTATGTTCCTTGTCCTACTAAGAGGCTAAGGGACCATCCTCATCTTCCAATTGGCTTGGCCATAGGACCAACCCAAAGCTTGGCACAAAGAAAGAAAATTTAACCTTCTTATTCTTTTAATAATGATGCTAGATATGTTTTTAAGGTTTAGGAATCTTCTTTTAATTGTATGCATATTGTTCCTACTTTCAGAGAAACAGTGTCCTTTTCTTCTATACTCCTATAATTATATACAAGTATAGTTATTAATTTCCTCGTATTTAATTTAGTAAACATATTCCATACAGTAGACATTTTAAGCAAATACGCTACTATTTAATTTAGTAAAATTATTCCATATAGTAGAAATTTCAAGCAAATATCCTCGTATTTAATTTAGTAAACTTATTCCATACACTGGAAATTTCCAGCAAATATCCTCGTATTTAATTTAGTAAACTTATTCCATATAGTAGAAATTTATATCAAATAACCTTGTATTTAATTAGTGAACTTATTCCACACAGTATAAATTTCCAGCAAATATCTAGTAAGTCACAGATCTGATTTTAACATGAGATTTACATGCCATTCATGGAAATACTTAGTATTTTACTTCTGACAGAAAAAAAATTAAATATTCATAGATCTGCAACTTATTACCTAAATATCTAATGGAAGCATGACACACATAAAAATTAGATACATATATTTTTTTAAGCATTCTTTCTTGCAGAAGATTTCATCGCCCAACCTCAAGAGAGGATATAGCATCTAGTCTCTCCCCCGAGCTCTTCTCCTCTAGACAGTGCTTACAGATTGAAGATGCTAAAAATCTAGACTTACAGTCCAGTTCAGATATTCATGTTCTGAGGTTTTGTCTAGAAATCAGTCAGAACATCAAAACTTACAGTCTAATTATGATATCCCCTTTCTAGGGTTTAGTCTAAGAATCAATCTTAACATCAAGACTGACAATCCAATTCAGATATTCCCTTTCTAGGGTTCAGTCCATGAAGATCCACTATTTTATTTCACTTAGCTCAAGAAAATTCTTCAACAACGTCCTACCAAGCCTTGAATGACTTTTCATACTCTTCTTGTTTCTTTCTCCGTTTTATTTTATTCTCAGAATCTTTTTTTTTTTAAATCAAGGATTACATAATTGCAGGTAACTATCTAGGAGGTTTGTTTAACTAACTTATTTTGAAAGTAAATTTATTTTCCATGTCATTAAAATCATATCATTGAGAGTTTTAATTTCCAAGTTGCTATCACTCGAATTGAACCTCAGGCTGAAGAAGGCAAATCTGAGGTAACAAAAAACCATGCTTAGCCAAGTAGCTATCCCTACTAGGCAGGGGGAGGGATATCTCCATAAGGATCGCATGCAATATGACTGGATAATGAAAGTATAAGGATAGGTATATTACCTGAGGGTTTTTATTGTTTTGATTTGGTTGTACTAGATCAGAAGGAAAAAAACAGTTTAGGGCAAAGGAAATTAAGTCAAAATTTGCAGGGTATTCTATGAGGAAAGGTAGGCATAGCGATTTAGCACTTTATGATTTCAATGGGCCCCTTAATTACAAGAATTTTTCTAGTGAAATATCATTAAATACCTTATAACCTTGGAATTTATTTTCTTGTGCCACTTATTATTACTGCATAGGATTTATTTATACTATTAATTATATTATGGGCATATGCATATATATATATATATATATATATATATATATATATATATATATATATATATATATATTATATATATATATCTATTTGTGTTTTTGGTAGCATTACTTTATCTATTTATCATTTCAACTACTAGTGCTTTAACTGAGTAATAGGGAATCCTCCCATTCCTATAAATCACCCAAGATTTATGAATCATAAGAGTCATTGGTCAACATCCAACATGTGTGCCAGAAAGTAATTATACCAATCAAATATTTATCTTTCTGACTGCATATTACCAAATTTTGGGCAACTAGTATCCTTTACCCCTTTTGTACCCGTCTCCTTCCTCAAAAATCTGAATTAGAATATATTTTAACAAGTCTCTAGTATTTATCTTTTAGTAGAAACAAGAAATCATTATACAAATAACCCTGAACCTTTCAAGATACAATAATCTAACTTCCCTGTTTTCATAACCATTTGACAATTTATTTTAAGAGCATATGATTTGGTGCTTGATTTTTCATGCTAGTTTTACATGTATATTTCCTTATGGGCACGAATCAAAAATTTATTTTCTATTCACTACCCATAAATCACGGGATGCGATATACTACTAAGATACTCGTTCTTATTCATATCAGCAATGTTAGTCATAAATATGCATGGTGTAAACAAATAGTCACTTTCATAATCCTTTTGGTTTCATGCACAAAACATTGTTATGCATAAAAGTATATAATAATATTCACTCACATGTAAATGTCAATAACAGTTAGGGTAAAAAAACACACATTTTGAAACTCCCCCAACATATTCCCACCAATAGACCAACTACCACCAATAGATCAACACACAAAGTAACTACCTTGATTACTTGTTTACAAGTTGTAATAAGCTTTAATAAAAACCGATATCCATTCAAGTTTTTTTTTTTAAGTTAGTCATGAAACACTAATCAATCACTGCTACCAACCATCTAAATGTAGCCATGACATGACTTAATCAACCAATAGTTATAACAGTCATGTCTCACTACATGTCGCATTGTTTATTTTATTTTACATTTAAAGTTTTTCATTTTAAAACACTTGGTTGTCCTCTTCAAAAACATTTCCAATCTTTTACATTCATGCATTAATTTCACACACCATCATTATACACATTTATCATGAATAATGTTCATTAAATGAAGCAGTAATATGTCATATATGAAAAAATTGATGGTCAAATATTTCTTTCACTAGTGAGTGTTCATAAAAGCAACAAATGATTTATTGTCATTTTCCTTAACATATCGTGA
The DNA here is from genome assembly GCA_034641835.2 of Pinus albicaulis. NCBI lineage: Eukaryota > Viridiplantae > Streptophyta > Pinopsida > Pinales > Pinaceae > Pinus > Pinus albicaulis. Next base: position 35,933,894 of record MU968480.1, read on the forward strand.
GCACAGTTTTACAACAGAATTTATTGCTTACTACTCTTCAATGCCATTATAAGCATAAATCTCACGTGTCATGTAAGAATTAGGCTTTGTAAGAGTAGGCTACTACATATATCAATATTTAAATTTTTAGAATCATACCTTATCTGATGGCTACTAGTAGCATACCTCGATTTATTTTCTTCTTAACAATTCCCAAACGTGCCAGTTCTGCAACCTTTAGCTCTGATACCAGTTGTGACATGTATACCACAATCTACACAATTATTTTTTATATGAGATACATTGACTCATCTAAATTGAACGGGTTTAATATATTCATTATAATCCACAAAAGGGATAATATCTATATCATATTATATGGAAGGGTTTAGTACATTTGGCATATACCCCAAAGAGTCTAATTGTTGCGGGTTGTTTGATACGTATTATATGAATTCATGTCATAATCCATGCAATAATTTAATTTCCTATCATGATACATGTATTCATTATTTTTTTTTAGCCATAATTTACCTTATGGTAATGGTATTAAGTGTCTCCCATATGTCTCTTGGAGTCTGAAGGAGAAAACCAGGTCCAGCTTACAACTAGTAGCTATGAACTGAACGATCTCTACCGAAAATTTCTGGGTCATCCTGGTACCTACACTTGTCGGTTGCTGTAACGACACATGGATTGATTTCCATCATTGATCTCTTAGCTTCTAATCATGTGGTGAAAAATTTCTCTTAGAAAGTTATGGTAATGACACCCTACCACCTCACTCCATTTCCCGTTCTTTTTCGCCAAAGGGATGAGCAACTAAGCTTTGCAAACTGGTGCCGCAAAGTCGAGAATGAAAGTGGCTAGCATTTTGTCTCCTTGAATAGGTGTTAACCAACATCCACATCGCTTAATTTCAAAAGTTTTATGTGATATTATAATTGTTTCAGGGATTATAATATTGAAAAGTGACATATTCATCTTGTTTGAAAGGTCTACATCTTAATCTTTGTTGGGATTCGAATAAAGATAAAAGGATCAAACCAGCATGAGGTGGGTTCAGAAAAAAGGAGCTATGGTCCATTAATTCTATTTACTGTTTGATTCCTCTATTGTATTTTGTCTTTATGTCATGGCTAGGGTACTTCTTCCACCCTGTAGGGATATGTCTACGTTGTGGGGGTTTACACTATTCCCACCAGACTACACGGTTGCTTCCAGGTTATATCCATTGTACCACATTTCTCTAGGTAAGCTTCATATGTCTCGGTATTTTGCATTTTAAACATTAGCCAGGGATACCAAACAACTCTTTAACCTTGCGGAGGCACCTAATGTAGTTGATGTTGGGCCCCGACCTCTAAATTTGGATTTTTTTGACCATGCGTATAACAATGGTTCTTTATGAGGGTTTCAATTTCATTATTCTATGATGTCACTTAGGGTTTCTATTTTTTGTTTGACTGTGCGTAAAACTGAAATCTTCTCTTCCGTTAGTAATTTAAATATTTATACAAATTATAGCAATTAGATTACCTCCAGTTTCCTAATGTGAATCATTATGCGGTTTATGCTTTTATATCATCTAAACCCTCAAAAATCTTGGCTTTTAATATATTCTTCCCTTGGATTTGTACGTGATTGTGCCCGTAATTGATTACTACAGTATTCTACACGTACACTTGATGATATTCAACAATACTTTTACTATTGAGATGTTCATTACTCATTTTTATTGCATACTTTGTGAAGGTTCATTCTAAAATCTATATTCATTATTATAGTCCCTTTCTCAATCCAGAGTGGTCTTACTAAATATGTCTTGGTTTCTCTCTGTTATTAACTCTGCATATGCATATATTATTAGAACGTATTTCTTCACTGCAATGTTTTAAACATATTTTTAATCATCGAGAATCTATAGCTAACCATGTTATACATTAACTCCAGTTTACCCTCAGGTCGTTGTGGCTTAATTGTTTCTATTCTAGTAAATCTTGTGTTCCTTGTCCTACTAAGAGGCTAAGGGACCATCCTCATCTTCCAATTGGCCTGGCCATAGGACCAACCCAAAGCTTGGCACAAAGAGAGAAAATTTAACCTTGTTATTCTTTTAATAATAATTCTAGCTATGTTTTGAAGGTTTAAGAAGCTTCTTTTAATTGTATACATATTGTTCATGTTTTCAGAGAAACGATGTCCTTTTATTCTATACTCCTATAATTATTTACGAGTATAGTTATTAATTGCCTCGTATTTAATTTAGTAAACTTATTCCATACAATAGACATTTTAAGAAAATACCCTACTATTTAATTTAGTAAACTTATTCCATACAGTATAAATTTCGAGCAAATATCCTTGTATTTAATTTAGTAAACTTATTTGATATAGTAGAAATTTCGAGACAATATCCTCGTATTTAATTTAGTAAAATTATTCCATATAGTAGAAATTTATATCAAATAGCCTTGTATTTAATTAGTAAACTTATTCCACAAAGTAGAAATTTGCAGCAAATATCTAGTAAGTCATAGTTCTGATTTTAACATGAGATTTACATGCCATTCATGGAAATACTTAGTATTTTACTTTTGACAGAAAAAAATTAAATATTCATAAATCTGCAACTTATTACCTAAATATCAAATTGAAGCATGACACACATAAAAATTAGATACGTATATGTTTTTAAGCATTCTTTCTTTCAGAAGATTTCGCTGCCCAACCTCAAGAGAGGATATAACATCTAGTCTCTCCACCGAGCTCTTCTCCTCTAGACAGTGCTTACAGATTGAAGATGCTGAAAATATAGACTTATAGTCCAGTTCAGATATTCATGTTCCAAGGTTACGTCCAAAAATCAGTCAGAACATCAAAACTTACAGTCCAATTATGATATCCCTTTTCTAGGGTTCATTCCAAGAATCAGCTTGAACATCAAGACTCACAATCTAGTTCAGATATTCCCTTTATAGGGTTTAATCCATGAATATCCATTGGTTTATTTCACTCAGCTTAGGAAAATTCTTCGGTAGCGTCCTACTGAGCCTTCAATGAATTTTCATACTCTTCTTGTTTCTTTCTTCCTTTTATTTCTTTCTTGGAATATTTTCTTTTAAATCAAGGATTACATAACTGTCGGTAACTATCTAGGACATTTTTCTAACTAACTTATTTTGAAAGTAAAATTTATTTTCCATGTCATTAAAATCATATCACTGAGAGTCTTAGTTTCCAATTTTTTATCACTCGGATTGAACGTGAGGCTGAAGAAGGCAAATCCGAGGTAACAACAAACCATGCTTAGCCAAGTAAGTAGCCCTACTAGGCAGGAGGAGGGATATCTCCATAAGGATCACATGCAATATGAATAGATAATGAAAGTATAAGGCTAGGTATAGTAGCTGAGGGTTTTGATTTGGTTGTGCTAGATCAGAAGGAGAAAATTTTTTTAGGGAAAATGAAATTAGGTCAAAATTTGTAGGTTTTTCTATGGGGCAAGGTAGGCATAGTCATTTAGCACTTTAGGATTTCAATGGGTCCCTTACTTACAAGACATTTTTTTGAGTGAAATCTCATTAAATACCTTATAACCTTGGAATTTATTTTCTTGTGCCAATTATTATTACTGCATAGAATTTATTTATACTATAATTTATATTGTAGGAACATATATATTTGTGTTTTTGGTAGCATTAATATATCTATTTATCATTTCAATTACTAGAGATTTAACTCAGTAATAGGGAATCCTCCCCTTCCTATCAATCACCCAAGATTTATGAATCATAAGAGTCATTGGAAAACATCCAACATGTGCGCTAGAAAGTAATTATTCCAATCAAATATTTATCTTTCTGACTGCATATTACCAACTTTTGGGCACTAGTATCCTTTACCCCTTTTGTACCTATCTCCTTCCTCAAAAATTTGAATTAGAATATATTTTAACATGTCTCTAGTATATATCTTTTAGTAGAAACAAGAAATCATTATACAAATAACCTTGAACCTTTCAAGCTGCAACAATCTAACTTCCCTATTTCCCTAACCATTCGACATTTTATTTTAAGAGCATATGAATTGGTGCTTGATTTTTCCTGCTAGTTTTACATGTATATTTCCTTATGGTCACGAACCATAAATTTCTTTTCTATTCACTACCCATAAGTCACGGGATGTGATATACTACTAAGCTACTCGTGGTTATTCATATTAGCAATTTTAGTCATAAATATGCATGGTGTAAAAAACTATTCACTTTCATAATCCTTTATGTTTCATGCACACAACATTGTTATGCATAAAAGTATATACAAATATTCGTTCACATGTAAATTTCAATAAGAGTTAGGGTAACAAAACACACATTTCAAAACTCCCCCAATGTATTCCCACCAATAGACCAACTGCCACCAATAGACCAACACACAAAGTAAATACCTTGATTACTTGTTTACAAGTTGTAATAAGCTTTAATCAAAACCAATATCCATCTAAGTTTTTTTTTTTTTAAGCTAGTCATGCAACACTAATCAATCATTACTACCAACCATATAAATGTAGCCATGACATGACTTAATTAACCACTGGTTATTACAGTCATGTCTCACTACCTGTCGCATTGTTTATTTTATTTTACATTTAATTTTTTTTTTCATTCAATTTCATTTTAAAACACTTTGTTGTCCTCTTCAAACACATTTCCCATCTCTTACATTCCTGCATTAATTTTTCACACCATAATTATACACATTTATCATGAATAATTTTTATTAAATGAATCAGTAATAAGCAGATATGAAAACATTGATTACCACAAGGATCCCATAAAAATAGCTGCAAATTTGATTAATATTCTTACTCAGAACTGATACAAAGTATGTCTCTTCCAAGGCCAAGCATCCAATTGAGTCCAACCCTTACTAATGAGAAAGAAGAAGAATATATAGACCTAAAAACAACTCACCCTAGCATCAGGCAGTTGAATCCATGAGATGAGGATCAGTTTCCAACAAATGTTGAACAAGAATATGAAGACTAGGAAGACCAAACAACTTGCTTCTCAAAAGAGAGGAAACAGATTCATTTGATCTCTAGAGGACTCAAGCTATTGAATATAACTATAGTAAACTAATCCTTATCATAATTACATTCATATTTATTAATTAACTGAATGAAAATCCCAACTAGTGAGGTAAAAATAAAAAATTATGTGAAGAATAGAGAAAACTCCAAAAGAGACAAAATTTGTCCTATGCGCAACACCAAGGAGGAAAAAATAGCCCTTATTGTAGGTCATTTGTGACTGGTTTCTCGGTGTCTAAATTGACCTCATGATAGCTCATTGGAAATATTGTCCTATATACTTTCTAGATCTTCTGATGGTTTCTAATTTGGAGTTATTTTGACCCCTCAAAAGTGCAATCTCCCAACACTGCCTCTATGCGCAACGCCACCCTGAAAGAGAGGCAGAAACATGATTATTTGGGTGTTTTTGTCCTTTTTCCTAACAATTTTTGCTCCAAATGCTTAGAAAAAGTACAAGGGGAATTTACTCATCATTATGAATCAACATATGTCTTCAATTTGTTTAATTGATTCTCCAAAAGAGTGCGCAGCGCGAAGGTGTTGTGCATAGAGCTAGTTTTTCTGTGTTTTTTTAAATTTGTCCAAAAATTCAAAAATTTCAAAAAAATTTCAGAATTGTTCAGATTTTGTGGGATAGGCACACAACCATATGTTAAGTTAAGCTAAGGAGGCATTTACAAGTATATTGAGTTTCTCACCTCCTTTCTTGCCCTTCCAGATCTCCTTCATTTTATCCTTCATCTATTTGACCTTGATATTGCAAATTTTGTTTCGGGTCTAATAGTGATGGGCGTTGTGCCTGAGCATCTGATTGTCTCTCTTCGCCTTCATTAGCAGCTTCTCCAATTGAATGTTGACTCTCTCAAGCCAAAATTCTCTATTATCTTCAACCTCCTTTGCCAACTGTTGTTCAAAGCTTAGACTTTGGGCTTCTTGCTTTTATTTCTCCAATGCTCTTTTGAGGCCCCTTGTCTTTGGCCATTTCCTAATGATTTCAACCTTTTCAAGATCTTCCATGGGTGATTTATCAATCATGTTTTTCATCCTATCCTGTAGCAACTTCATCTCTAAAAGAGTTTTCTTGTCTGTCAACTATTTGTTCTCTTGCTCTAGGGAAGAGATGATGAATTTTCCCTCCCAAGATTTGTTTTTAGCTCTATGATATGTGCCTCCTCCCCTTTGATGGAAATGCTTGATGTGGTAGTGTCATCAAAATCTTCAAGTTCTACTAGCTCAAAATCAACCTCTACTTCATGGGCATCTTCCTACTCTTGATTTGTTTCTCCATGGCTGAGCTCTATGATTTTCTCTTTTCCCTTCAATGCCTGTTGTACCTGCTTTGTTGATGAATAAGGAAAAGCCTCTTCCACATCATGTGGATCAAGAATTTTCTCTATGTTGATGAAGAAGGAAAGGCCCCTTCCACACCATGTGGAGCAAGTATTTGCCTCTGTGCTGCAAACAATTTTCTAAGCCCTCTTTGATATGTTACACTTCATTCTTTGACTTGCCTGGGTGGTTTGACTTTATGCTTCCTTGTTTTTGCAGATGCAGGGCTAGTAGATGTCTCTCTTATCTCTTCAAGAATTGGTGGAGAAACTTGGAAGGTGAATATGTCATTAGAAATAAAATTATCCCAAGAGATGTTGCGTAGATTAAGATGAAGCACGATGAGTTTGATGAGGGAGTGATGATAGAGGTTGTTCATTTGCTTATGATATTCTTTCTTTGCGACCAAGTATGTCATCTTATCAATATTTTGAAGAAATAAATATGGGATGTTCAACATCCTCAACCTAGTGAAATGCATGAGAAACATGATATGATATGTGTACAATATGGAGAATTTTCCCTCACAAGTGAAGAATCTCATGATAATCTTCATCATCGGTGCATGCTCGCTGAGGAGGAAACTAAAGAGAAAAAACTTCCTCTTTTCATTCTTGTACCTGGTCTTGAGGTAAGGCTCAAAATACTAATCACCCAGGTCTTGTGATTTGTACCATACCTCCCCTAAATTTGGTATCCCTAAGCATCAGCAATAATGGAAGTGGAAACGGAAAAATTTACACATGCGAGAGTTACCCTGTTATCATGGAGGTTCAGTATGAAAAGCCTAGTCAACTCAGGGTGATGCTAAACTCTTTCCACCTTTTCACAAAACTCATAGCACTCGACATATCTAAAACAGGACACAGCTAAAGGTGAAACCTATAGCTCTCTAAGGTTTACTAGTTCTTTATTGATAACCTTGCCTCCCTTATGTGGCCCCCACTGTTATGCAATCTCATCTTCCTCAAATGCATCATCACTATGTTCCTTGCTTTTGTAATATATGTCTTCTCTCTCCATTCTTATTCCCTTGGAACTTTAGAAACCCTAGGGGAGAGGAAAGAAAGAGAGAATGAGTGAGGGAGTTAAGGGAATGGGAGAGGGGAAGGAAATGATGAAATTAGGGCTTTAGGAGATACGGATAGGGTCACAAAAATTAAGGGAGATGGGGAAAAAGGTTAAGAAACCTTTTGAGGTGATTGGAGGTGAATAGATGAAGGGAGATGAAAATGAGAATTTAATTACAGGTTAAAGGTAGGAGGGAAATCTAGGAAAAAAAAGTGAAATTCCTAGAAATTATGGTTTTAATGGAAAGGGATGAGGATGTACAGGTAGTTTTAGTGTTTTTAGAAGTATGAGGTGATGTGGTAGGGTCTAGGGAAAATTAATTTGCGGCAAGGGGGTTTTGGGAAAGTTGTGAGGGGGATGGGGATTTTGGGAGTGACAAAGGAAAACTAGGGTTTATTTGGTATTTTTTCCAACACAAAACTCACACACAAGCATAAAATTGATAAAGAGGGAGTTACAAGGGCTCACTTACTTGTTTTTTATTTGAAGAGGCAACCTTGAGGTGTCTGGAGAAGTTTGGGGGAGTTTTTGGCCCTGTGCACAACGCCTTACCCAGGTGCACAACGCCCTCTCTCTATGTGTAGCGTTGTGTAATTTTGCACTGGAAAAATGCTCTATGTGCAGCGCCAAAGCTCTATGCACATCGCCAAACTCCTATGTGCAACACCACCCAGTTTTTGTAGTTTTTTCCTTTTTTGAACCTCTTCTTCTCGAAATGGCATTTTCTCTTTAACACAAGAACAAATGAGGAAATACCTTTGGAAAATGAGCTTTTTATACTATGAATGACTTTTGGAATTTAATGATTGGGACCCACACTTATTTCTTCCTTATTTCACTTGATTTCTTGATGCTTTTTCGATGACTTGATAATGACAGGGCCTTTGTATATTCTCATGAAATTGTCTCTAGATAGGAACAAGTAGCTTTCAGAGTTTATTACATAAAACTTTGACTTTAAAATCACATAAAACTAGAACATTAAAAATATATCTGTTTTTTAATCTCAAAAATGAGATTTTTGAGATGAAAAGTTACAAAATTAAATGTAAGTTTACATGGAAAATTTGACTGAAGAAAATCATGAGTTTATTTTGGGTCACCTTCATGCCTTTTACTACCCTTTATTGAAAATGAGACAATGCAATGATTTGACCTAATGAAACCCTATTTTTCTAATGAGAAATCAAATAATCTTACTCAATGAGTGACTTTGACTAAAAGTGGAATGATAGAAGACTTTTTTTCAGCATTATGGAGACATGGAAGAGGTTCAACATTCATATACTTGTGAGGGAAAGTGGGACACTTGACAAGGACAATCACTAGTGGAACAATTTTATATCATGACCTAATGGAATGATTGAAATTTTTTTAGAATGGGACACGTAAGATGCACATGCAAAAAAAATTTTGATCCCTGGTGAAAGTATGCAAATACTGACACTAACATTTTCTCCAGCTAGGGATGGTAGCTCCTTCGGAGGTTCCAAGAACACTGTAGATCAAGTTCCTTTTCATTGGGAAATGGAGTCAAAAGTTAAATACTAACTGAATACTAAAAACTTGACTCAATAAATTGACTCAAGACTAAATCAAGACTGACTCAAGAATGACTAAAAAATATGCTCATAATTGATCTTATTCAACAAAACCTATTCTAACTGATCCATTCATTACTTGATCAAGTGAAATGGAATGACCAATGCAACCATGTAAGCATTCTAGTTGTTGTTTTAATTCTTCCCAATTTCTTGCTTATAAACAAGAATAAAAAAACTACTAAAAGGAAACTCCCATGAAAAATTGTCAACATATTGAATCTTGATGAAATTGCAAAGCATGAGCCCACCAGTTGACCCCAAGAATTCTGTGAAAGGACCTTCATAGGAATACATATTGATTTCCAGCCCATCTAATACATTAGTACTCTGCTCTAGGTAGTCTTTGTACCTTGGTTTTAAAATTTTACCGACATATGTGCTTTCTTTCTTTGACGATTGTAGCAAGTTGACAAAAGGATCCTGAAACTCGTGAATAACTATTTTTTCCTGATCATAAAAAATAAAAATAAAAATCTTCTTCATTACTCTCTTGATATGATATTTGTAATGAAACTCTTGGTGAACAAGATAATGAAGTTGGCTGTCGGATAAATTTTATATCAACACTCTTTTCAAGCTCATAGTTAGCTAATGGAGAAGGAATTTTATTCCAGGTTTTCATCTAACACATCAGCTATTAGGTCAGGAAAAAATTGAAAATACTATTGAAACGTATCCATGGGTTTTAATGAGATTGAATGACACTCCACAGGCCGATCATCCTTTTCTTTACAGATATTATGAAAATTTTTCTTTAAAAATTGAAATTATTCGAAACATAGTGGTACAAAATCATCTTGCATCATTTGATCATTTGTTTCAACTTCCAAGCCTTCATCTGCAACCTGACATTCAATGGCATTCGGTGGCTGCAAATCTGGAGCTATGGAGGATTGTATGTCACGAATGATTTTCTCAACCAATTTAGGATAATGTTCATCATTTATAGTATTTATCACTCACTTATCTGCTTGCTTATGGTTCTCTCTTATTTTTTCAAATGAGGAGAAACACAAGGGTAAGGAGCTCTGACAAACAGACTTGATTGAATTTGGCAAAAAAATGTTGTACTATATCCCCTCACTATCTTTTCAGCTGGTCATACACTTTTGGAATTAGGAAAGGGTTTATTTTTACCACCCACCTGTCAAGGAAAGCTTTGACGAACTGCAGGAAATCTGAGGTGCTTGTGACAGGAAATTTTTTGAACCAACTCTTTACTTTTCCTTGTAAAGAAATACCAAATATCCTGATACTGGAATCCTATTTTCCAACTTCCAAAAGGTCTAGGAAAGTATCAAAATTATTCATATGTCTCTCAGTAGTGATGTTGGCATATTCACCATAAAACCTCGACAAATCTAGGTAATTATTTTCAAGGAAAGTATGGAGTATAGGAGGTAAGATGAGTGGTTTGTATCGTTCTGGAATTTTACAAGGTGTAGGAGTATGTACAGAAGTTGCAGGATTAGTATTGATCTCTTTAGGCTCATCAATTTGAAGATGGTCAACATAAGATTCAAAAAAAGGATGTGGACCAAGATTAAAGGAAAAAAAAGTATTTACACTTTTTGAATAGGTAGAATCAAGATTTTGATCATGTTTATCATACAAAAAAATTCGGAAAACTTTCAGGATCGTTTCGGGAAAAAAAAAGAAGTAATTTACAAGAAAGCTTATTATATCTTCAATACAATTCCACTTTGAATACTTGACCTTTGTGTAAGATCCTTCCGATTCTTGCTGGCAAGGTCGATCCTCTAATGGAGTCTTTAGATCAAGTTGGAGTCACCAGGTGCGGAGTTCAGCCTTCATATACATCGGACTGTTGTCCACCATCAGCAATGAGATCTAAAATTTGTCATTATTTCCCAGGGAATATATGATCTTTCATCTTTCCTAGTATTGTCGGTAATATATTATCACTCAGATTGAACCTTAGGCTAAAGAAGGCAATTCCGAGGTAACCTCAAACTACACTTAGCCAAGTATGTAGCCCTACTAGGCAAGGAGAGGGCTCTCTCTATAAGGATCATAGCCAAGATGACTGGATAGTGAAAGTATTAGGCTAGGTATAGTAGCTCAAGGTTTTTATTGTTCTGATTTCGTTGTGCTGGATCAGAAGGAGAAAAAGAATTTAGGGCAAAGGAAATTAGGTTAAAATTTGCAGAGCGTTCTAAGAGGCAAGGTAGGCACAATGATTTAGCACTTTAGGATTTCAATGGGAGGGATGATCAAGATAGGTGAGGAGCTAGAAAGACCATGGTGAAATCATGGGTTTTCTCTACATTGAATAAATTACGAAGTATGAATGTGTACAAACAATGGAGCATACGAGAATGGATTCTACTTATCTAACTTGCATACATTCACTTATAAGTTATGAAATGATGGAGAAACTTAACAATACATTTCAACAAATGAAAGAAAAAAGAGAAACTTAACAAAACACCATACCATAGGGATCCCATAAAACTATCTGCAAATTTGATTAATATTCCTGCTCAGAACTGATACAAAGTATGTCTCTTCCAAGGCCAAACATCCAACTGAGTCCAACCACTACTAATGAGAAAGAAGAAGAATATATATACCTCAAAACAACTCACCCTAGCCTCAAGGAGTGAAATCCATGAGATGAGGATTAGATTCCAACAAATGATGAAGAAGAATTTGAAGGCTAGGAAGACCCAAGAACTTGCCTCTAAAAGAGAGGAAACTGATTCATTTGACTTGTAGAGGACTCAAGCTAATGAATCTACCAATAGTAAGCTAATCCTCATCATCATTAAATTCATCTTTATCAATTACATCAGTGACAATCCTAAATAGTGAGATAAAATTCAAAAATTATGTGAAAAATAGAGCAAACTCCAAAACAGGTATAATTTGTCCTATGTGCAGCGCCAAGGAGGAAACAATAGCCCTTTTTGCAGGTCATGTTTGACGGACTTCCCAGTGTCCAAATTGAGGTCATGATAGCTCATTTTAAAGCTTGTCCTGTCTAATTTCCAGAGCATCTTGTGGATTCTGATGTGGAGATTTTTTTATCCCTAGAAGGTTAAATCTTCTAGGACTACCTCTATCCGCAGCACCACCCTGCAAAAGAGGCAGAAACATGATTTTTTGGGTGTTTTTGGCCCTTTTTCCTGAACATTTTTGCTCCAAATGCTTAGAAAAAGTACAAGGGGCACTTCCTCATCATTATGAACACATTTATTTCTTATATTTGTCCATTTGATGCCCCAAAAGAGTGTGTAGCACCATGGCGCTACCCATAGAGCTAGCTTTTTTGTGTTTTTTAAAATTTGCCCAAAAACTCAAAAAATTCCAAAAATTTTCAAAATTGTTCAAATTTTGTGGGATAGGCCCACAATCACATGTCAACTTGAGCTAAGGAGGCATCATCAAGTATCTTGAGTTTTTCACCTCCTTTATTTCCCTTCCAGATCTCCTTGAATTCATCCTTCATATGTTTGACCTTGATATTGCAAATTTTGTTCCGGGTCTGATAGTGATGGGCCATGTGCCTGAGCATCTGATTGTCTCTTTTGGCCTTCAATAGAAGCTTCTCTAAGTGAATTTTTACTCTCTCAAGCCAGACTTCTTTTTTATCTTCAATCTCCTTTGCCAACTGCTAGTCAAAACTCAGACTTTGGGATTCTTGCTTTTATTTCTCAAATGCTCTTTTGCGGCCTCTTGTATTTGTCCTTTTCCTGATGTTTTCTACCTCCTCAATATCTTCCATGGGTGCTTGATCAATCATGTTTTTCCTCCTCTCCTACAGAAAATTAATCTCTAAAATATTTTTCTTGTATATCAACTATTTGTTCTCTTTCTCTAGGGAAGAGATGATGAATTTTTCCCTCCCAAGATTTGTTTGCAGCTCTCTGATCTGTGCCTCCATTTATTTGATGGAAATGCTTGATGTGGTTGTGTCATAAACCTATTCAAGCTCTACTAGCTCATAATCAGCCTCTACCTCATGGGCATCTTTATGCTCTTGATCAATTTCTCCATGGATGACCTCTATGATTTTATCTTTTCCCTTCATTGCCTATTGTACTTACTTTGTTGTTGAAGAAGGAAAAGCTCCTTCCACACCATGTGGAGAAAGAATTTGGCTCTTTTCAATGAAGAGGCAGGGCCCCCTCCACACCATGCGGAGCAAGCATTTGCCTCTCTGTTGAAAATAGTTTTCTAATCCCTCTTTGATATGTTACACTACATTCGTTGACTTTCCTAGGGTTTTTGACTTTATGCTTCCTTGTTTTTATAGCTGCAGGGCTAGTAGATGTCCCTCTTCTCTCTTGTGGCATTGGTGGAGGAACTTGGGAGGTGAATATTTCATTAGAAATAAAAGTATCCCAAGAGATATTGAGTAGATTGAGATGATGAAGCACAATGAGTTTGATTATGGAGTGATAATAGAGGTTTTTCATCTGTTGATGATCTTCTTTCTTTGCCACCAAGTATGCCATCATCTCAATGTTCAGAAGAAAGAAATATGTGATGTTCGACATCATCACCCTAGTTAAATGCATGAGCAACCTGATATGATATGTGTACAATCTAGATAATCTGCCCTCACAAGTGAAGTATCTCATGATAATCTTCATTGTCGGTGCATACTTGTTGAGGAGGAAACTGAAGGGGAAAAACTTTATTTTTTCATTCTTGTCCCTGATCTTGGGGTAAGGCTCAAAATAGTGATCACAGAGGTCATGTGCTTTGTACCATATCTCCCCTACATTTGGAATCCCTATAGCATCAGCAATAATATAAGTGGAAATGGCAAAAGTTACACCTGAGAGAGTTACCCTGTTATCATGGAGGTTCAGTATGAATAGCCTAGTCAATTCAGGGTGATGCTGAAATCTTTCCAACTTTTCACAAAAATCATAGCACCCGACATATCTGAAATATGACACAGCTAAAGGTGAAGCCTCTAGCTCTCTAAGGTTTACTGGCTCTTCTCTGATAATCCTGCCTCCCTTGTGTGGCCTCCTCTCTTGTGCAATCTCATCTTCCTCAAATTCATCATCACTATGTTCCTCCTATTTTTAATATTTGTATTCTCTCTCCATGATTCTTTCTTTGGAACTTTAGAAACCCTAGGGGAGAGGAAAGAAAGGGAGAGTGAGTGAGGGAGTGAAGGGAATGGGAGCAGGGAAGGAAATGATTATATGAGGGCTTTAGGGGATATGGATAATGTCAAAAAAAATTAAGGGAGATGGGGAAAGTGGTTAAGAAACCTTGTGAGGTGATGTGAGGTGAAAAGACGAAGGGAGATAAAAATGAGAATTTAATTATAGGTCAAAGGTAGAGGGGAAATCTAGGAAAAAATAGTGAAATTCCTAGAAATTAGGGTTTTAATGGAAAGGGATGAGGATGTAGGGGTATATTTAGTGTTTTTATAAGTATGAGGTGATGTGGTAGTGTCTAGGGACAATGAATTTGGGACAAGGGGGTTTTGGGAAATTTTTGAGGGGGATGGGGATTTTGGGAGTGACAAATGAAAACTAGGGTTTCTTTGTAATTTTTTCCAACATAAAACTCACACACAAGAATAAAATGGATAAAGAGGGAGTTACAAGGGATCACTTAATTGTTTTGGAGGTGAAAAGGAAACTTTGAGGTGTCTGGAGAATTTTAGGAGAGTTTTTGGTCCTTTTCACAACGCCTCACCCAAGTTCGCAGTGCCCTCTCTCTATGCGAAATGCTCTATAATTTTGCACTTTAAAAAACTCTCTATGCGTAGCACCAAAGCTCTATGCGCAACGCCAAACTCCTATGCATAGTGCCACCCAGGTTTTGCATTTTTTTCCTTGTTTGAACCTCTTCTGCTCCAAAATCACATTTTCTCTTTAACAAGTGAACAAATGAGGACATCTCTTTGGCACATGAGATTTTTATACTATGAATGAATTTTGGATTTTAATGATTGGGAGCCAAAATTATTTGTTCTTTCTTTCACTTCATTTCTTGATGCTTTTTGGATGAATTCATAATGAAAAGGCCTTTTTAACTTTTCATGAAATTTTCTTTAGCTAGGAACAAGAAACTTTCAAATTTTATTACATATAATGACTTTAAAATTACATAAAACTCGAAAAGAAAAAATATCTCTATTTTTTTAATCTCAAAAATGAGATTTTTGAGATCAAAACTTACAAAATGAAATGCAACATTACATGGAAAACCTGACTGAAGAAAATCATGATTTTATTCTAGGTCACCTTCACATCTTTTGCTGCCCTTTATTAAAAATGAGACAATGCAATGATTTTACCTAGTGAAACCCTAGTGATCTAATGATAAATTAGAGAAAATAACTGAATGCGTGAGTTTAACTAAAAGTGGAATGAGAGGAGAATTTTTTTCACCATGATAAAGACATGGAAGAGGGTCAGAAGACATATACTTGTGAAGGAAAATGGGACAGTTGACAAGGATGACCACCAGTGGAACAATTTTATATCATGACCTAATGAAATGACTGAAAATTATTTAGAATGGGACACCTAAGATGCACATGAAAAATGTGTTTTGATCCTTGGTGGAAGTATGAAAATACTGACACTAACACAACTTAATGGTAAAAGTAAAAGTAAAATGGTAACTTACTGAACACAGTAATTTCTTAAGGTGTTACATCTCCCCCCCCCCTCAAGAAAAACACCATCCTCAGTGTTTCTTAGCGCTTAAAATAGTTTGTAATATGCCCCCATGCATAATTTTTTTTATACTTGTCTCCCCAAATAACCTTTCCCAACTGAATTGGTGTAGCGATATATAAATTTCATAATTATTGTTAAGTTACTTTAATAGATTTTTTTATACATGGAAAAATTAAAAACAAAATCAAAACTCTACATGTGCATTTTTGCACCTTCTTTGCTTGAAGCCTAATAATTTTCAATTTTTTCTTCACATTGTTCAATCCAACATTCTTTGGAAAAGATATGAGCTTGCACCATACTACATGGGGATCCATCTTAACTAAGATAAGTGATTCAACCCAACTAAGTTGCTTTGAAATTTTATTATATGAAGGTACTAATGGTTAAAAATTCCCACACATCATATCACATGAGTAAAAGACTACCCTAATTATTGATTCCTCTAAACATTAAAGAAAAAAAACCATAAAAATTAATTAAATAAAAAGTTATTTTGCATTATGTAACCATAGATAGATGTTCTAGCCCTAAACCAGGCAATCACTAAGGACAAAACCTATAATGAACATGCTTTTCCATGTTGGCTAATCTACCTTCCAAATGGCTAGACCTTTCCTGAAGACATCCTTGTCCCCCTTTGTAGAATTGCTAGTATTTCCTACATGTGCTATGGTGTTTCAACTTATGACCACTTATCAAGAAACACATACTCTTAATAATTAAGCCTACTAAAATTTTATATACTTGCCACAATTTTTTTTGCTGGTCTTTGTAGCCCTATTCGATTATGTTTGATGCTCAATATTTGGATTTTTTGTATGGGATTTTCCTGTTCGCCTATGCTATATTTTAGTTTTTTGATGATTACTCTGAGGCCTTTTTGTTTTTCTAAATATTTTTGAGGTTCTTGACCTATTATGTCAATTTTGCAAACTCATCTTTGAGATTGTTTTTTCTATTTTTTATTGTTTTTTTCTATTATTTTAGATTAATTTTTCTAAATGCCACTTCTTTTAGGGTGGTAAAATTCCATTTCTTGAATGCATTCAACGTATACAAAATGTAGCTTTATTCTTGTTTTGGATGAATAAAGGCAACTTTATTCTTTTTTGAATTGACTAAGAAATTGTATTTTTGAATATAAGAAAATGGATAAATGGCCCAAAACCAAAATAAATTTAGTGGGGGTTAGGACTGCAAATTTTCGAATATGATATGGTTTTCATTGAATAAATATGATTATTTAGCTCACATTTGATGGTTTTCATTGAATAACTATGATGTTTATCCCACATTTGTTGAGTAAATTCGATAGTGGTAATATGTTATGGTTTTCATTGAATAATTATGATGATTTAACCCACATTATTTTAGAAGAAGTAAAATTGTAGTTGATTTACTAAGAGCTCATCTTATATGGATGTAAAGACATAATTTAATGAGTAAGGACCTAAAGACATCTAACAAGAGTGAAAATCTACTTCCTTATAAATTGTCATTAAATTATTTTAGATGATATATTGTTTATTTATTTATTTTTATTTTATTTAATTACAATTGTAATAATAAATCAACCTACATTAACTAATAAAAATCAATAATAATCTTTTCCTATTAAAAATCAATAATATTTTTTTACAATTAGTTAATAACTAGATTATAATATACTTTGTCAAAAAATATTATAAAATAATTTCCTACTAATATAATAAAACAATATGAAATAAATATTCTAAATACCAATTTGATTCTATTAATATAAATATGCACAATTAATAATTATAAATAATAGAAAATATATTATTTTTTATATATAATTACTAAAAATGTAATATTATAATGAGTGAGAGAAATCTTGCAAAACAAATTTTTAGTATTTAAATGGTAAAAATGATAACTAAAATTGGTTTATAAAATTTGAAAAGATAAAAAATTAGTAATTTATTTTAAATATAAATTATTAGTAACCTCAAATAATATGAATATCTCATATAAATAATCTTACTGGATTTTTTTAATATAAATACAAAAATGTACATGTTTTAAAATTACTTCCGCTTTTGTTTTTTATATATATCATATAATAGCTATATTTATTAATGTTATTTGGGGAACAAATTTTTTTTTGAAAAAGTGGTGATTTTTCGTGCAGAAACAATGACAACCCAACATTGAATCCATTGGATGCATGATGGAGATCGGTGTCTAAGAAGCATCTGTCCTTCAACAACAATATTCATGGAATCGCTGGAACGAGTAGATTCGAGCTCCATATTTATGCAAACGAATATGAAAGTAATCACATCTTCAATTAAAGTCAATGTGGATTTCATTATGCAAAAACTGTTTCGAAAAGGGGGAGATGTTTTTCCACAGCTACAATTTTACCACTGAGCCAGAGGAGGTGAGTATTATTAGTGTTAATAACTTTATCAAAAGGTGTGGGGTTGTTATGGATAATTATCACTTGGAAATAGTTGCATGCTGAGAAGCACGATGATTTTGTACATGTTCATCGTCATGGGAACCTGTCTTAGTTCTCAGAGCAGACTTGGAAAGGAAAGACAAATATATTGCCTTCGCTCTCCTTGATCTCGTACCAAGGTGACAATGAAGAAGATGTAGTCTCAAAATGGCGTATCACTATCGTTTTGCAAACAAGTATAGTTTGCTTGCTTGTTTTATGAAGATGATATTACAGTTATCAAGGAATTTTAGGGCCAAGTTCATTGAAATAATTTTTCACTCGAATGAATTTTTTAATTGCAAATTATATATTCATTAAATGAAATATTAATTAATTTGTTATTATTATTTAAATAGGTGAAAACGTTAAGTAAATTTCATTTTAATAAATAGAATATATATTTTCACTTAATTAGTTCATCCTAATCATATATTCTAATGTCATAATAATAACCATAAAATATTAAGTAAAGATATCAAAAAACTAATTTGAGAAGACAAGTACGGTTGTAATTACATGGAATAAAAATAGTAGTGGCGCTTATTACTCGATAAATCAAAATAGTGATATCAATTTTTGGGTTTCAATTTGAAAAACAAGATTTACATGTAGCAAATGTAAATCTTGCTGCCTTGTTTGTTGCAAACTTTCTTGTCCTTGTCACTTTATTAGTAAATAAAGTGGTCCTTACACCACCACTCACAATATGTGAAAATATTGGGCCCTTTCATCTACTATATAAACAAATTCAAAACTTTAACTTAACAATCAAGACATTTCTTTGGTGAATTCTTCAGGTGTGTAGGGCTTATTCTAAGTCTTACCACTTAGACTCCCCCAGTCCTAAAAATATATCAAACAACAAAAAAAATACTAAAACACTTTCAATATCATCCCTTACCACTTCCCCGACAACAACGCTAAAATGTTGAGTTAAATTATAGACTTATAATTTGGCAACATAAATTATCAACCCACCGAAGGTAAGCTTGTGATATGTTCTACAAAGTATATGCGGTCTTAATACCTCAAGTGCTCCCTAATTAAACTAATCATGCATGCACAAAACTAATGTCTCTTTTCTCCATCAACACTTGGCAACAAAGGCAACTAAGTGGATGTAAACATCCCTCTGTAGCGCTAAGTACTGCTACTGTTGATCTGAAAAGATAAAAGATCAAAATCACAACAATAAAAAAATCAATATCACATTTCAAAATTGAAATCTGATAAGATGAATTTAACATATTAACACAAAAACTGAATCATTTAATCATTTAACATCTGCTGCTAAAATATCATAAAAAGAACACTATTTGTGAAAATGAATTATTACTGAATAAAAATAATTAAAACACACACACTATTGCAACTAATGGAATTGAGAGAAAAAGGGCCCTCTGTTACTCACAACCCTTCAATATTAAAAGGGTTTTCTCACTAGAATGAATAGAACACAAAATATTGTACTAATATGGAACATAGAATGTCAAATTTAAATTCTAAGAATATTCTAAGATTTTATTTTAAAAAATAGTCATTTTAGAATATATTTTGATGGGATTCATAAAATTGTCACACATTAGGATCTAAGTAACTATATAAATTAAATAATGAGTAGCTTTTAGTTCTTTCCCATGCATCAATCACTCCAATCAAATTATAAATTAAATAATTATTAGTTTTTTATTCCTTCACAAGCATCAATCACTCCATTAAAATTAGTAAATTTTAAATTTTAATGTTAAGAATATTCTAAGATTTGATTTTAAAAATTAAAATAAATTATTAAAACATATTTCAATTTTATTCATACTATTATTATGTTATGGCATATTTTGGCAAGAATAATAGTATAAATTAAATGGTTGATAAATCTAGATAATCATTAAAATATTTATGGACAATTTGTAATTTTAAGAATTCATAACATCAAAATAAAAGCTCCAAGTTAACTTGTTTTTTCTTGTTACAATATTATATAGAATATATTTGTTTTTAATCCTACCTAAATTTATGAAAATAATTATGGTGGAAAATTATTACTCTTAAAAATGTTTAACTGGCAAATGTTCCAATGGAAACACAGTAAAGCATAATCAATCTTCAAATATTCTCTTTCAAGTTCCAATAGCAAATATTTGATAAAAAAGATGATAAGGTAGTCAATCTTCTGAGCTTCTCTTTTGACTCATTTGATTATAGTATTCTATAAAAAGGCTTTAATTTTCCTTAGCTCCTAGAAAAATCCCTATTCAGCGGTAATATTTAAGCCAAGCCCCAAGCCAAGTAAGCCCAAGTTTGAGCCTTTAAAATCCTTAAATAATAATAAGGATATTCTTGTTCTTAAGCTAAAAAAAAGGCTTCACTGTCATTATTAATAAAGATAAATACAAGAGGAAAATGTTAGACCATTTGGAGAATAGTGGGAGCTACAAGAAACTTTTTAAAAATCCCTTAAAAAATTTCTCTAGAGCTATCATTGATGCCATTAAATCCACCAACTCGGTGAGCTCCCTAAGTAAGAAGTTGATTGAAAGAAACCCTCCTACTCCAGGAATCTATGGTCTTCCAAAAATCCATAAAGATGGTGCCTCCCTTCATCCCATTTTTAATACCATAGGTGGGCTGACTTATCTTCTCATCAAGTATTTATCCCATAAGATTAAGCCTCTCGTACGTCATACTGACACCTTTTTTAAAGATTCTTTCTCTTTTGTTAAGGAGTTAAAGGATGTTAGAATGGATCTTAAGGATAGACTCGTTAGTTCGATGTTGTTTCTCTTTACATCAATATATCCATTAATGATGCTATTGGTGTCATTAATTGCATTACTGATCTAGATAAGGCTCATTTAGTTATGATATGCTTAACCTCTACTTTATTTAGTTTTTAAGGGGAATTTTATGAGAAAAAATGTGGTGTTGCCATGGGTTCTCCCCTATCCCTGATTGTTGCTAATCTATTTATAGAGGACTTTGAATCCAAGGATATTTCTTCAACTCTTTTCCAGCAAAAGCTTTGGAAAACGTTTGTAGATGATACTTGTGTTTTCTGGCCTCATGGAAAGGAAAAACTAGATATATTTTTCCTTCATCTTAATAGACAATCTTGCTCCATAAAATTCACCATGGAATATGATGTGGATGGTAGCCTTCCTTTCCTTAATGTTATTATTTCAAGAACGGATGATGGTTCTTTCTCTCATCAAGTTTTTCGAAAGAAAACTCATATTCAGGAATATCTTCGTCCTAGTTCTCATCATTTCCCTGCTGATAAATTACTAGTTCTCAACACCCTAGCCACTAGTGCACTGAGAATGTTTGATGAGTCTCGAAGGAAAAAATACCCATCTCCTGAATGTCTTTTGCAAAAATCGTTATAGTAGGTCATAGGACCTTAAATCTTTCCTCAAAGCAGAAAAAGGACCTTTAGTTAAAAATATAAAAGAGCCCAGTGAATGGTCCTGCAGTGTGCGCCTTCTTTTCATTCAGGGAAAAATTGATAGGATTGGTAGGATCCTTAGGAAACATCAGTTTTATTCTTCTTTCAATCCCCTTAACACTGTTCGCAATTCTCTCAAATCTGTTAAAGATATGGTACTGTTAAACACATGCATGGTGCATGAGAAACTAAACACACAAGAAAAACGATAAGCATGAGTTATTTTACTATTAACTATAGATGTTATTTTATAGTAGATTAGGTGACCCTTGGATTCATCTTCCAAGTGGTCTCTTGGACTCCTTTTGTCCATTCGCCTTCCACACCTACCCATTGAGGATTAGGTGTCCAACATCCCCCTCTTAATCCGAAGGTGTATGTGTGATTCCAAGAAGAGAGTTGTATGACAAGTTTGAATTCACTGAGATATCAATTCCATAATTCATACCAATAAGCACTTGACTTCATTGTTGACATCTCTAACTTCATTATCATCATTGTAGTGTGTGTTTTGGTCTTACTTTTCCTACTCAAAAAGATTAAAACTCGGTGATTTATTTCTTCAAAAAAATCTTAAAGACAAGAGC
Organism: Pinus albicaulis; assembly: GCA_034641835.2. Classification (NCBI taxonomy): domain Eukaryota; kingdom Viridiplantae; phylum Streptophyta; class Pinopsida; order Pinales; family Pinaceae; genus Pinus; species Pinus albicaulis. The sequence goes on from MU968480.1 coordinate 35,956,156, forward strand.
AAGAAATCAGATTCCAACAAAAACACCAAATAGTCTAAGGAAAATAATGTTTAAAAATTAGAAACTCAAATCATTTAACATTAAAATAAATCTCTCTCAAGAAACCCTCAAGAGAAACACATAAATTAATTAAATGAATTTCATTTTTTTTTCATGGGAAACATTAGTTATTAGAAATACTTCTAATTTGTTAAAAAAAAACCTTCTAATTTTTTATCTTAAAAAGGAGAAAGGAGAGTGTACTTATGTGTAAAACAAAAAAATTAGTTATTAAAACCATTCTAATTTATTAATAAAACCTTATAATTCCTTATCTATGTAGAAAAGGAGAAAGCAATTATTTCTAAAATAAATTCAAAACCATTTCTCTAGAACAAGAAGCACCCAGAGATGGAAATATATGTCCAAGCCATACCGTCGAGAGCCGAAAGCAGCAAAGGCTGGAGAACATCCAACTAGCCACCAGTCCTCGGCCTTATTAAGAGGTACACCTCAACCTCTAATAGTTCCCAAGAAGATAAAAATATAATGACGATGTAGATTTAGTGGAATGGATAAGACGGGTTATTCAATATTCTTGAGCCAACTTGTTGTATCATCTTTATGTTGTAGTTTTCACTTACCCAGTCGATTGCATATTCAACAGTTTTATTTTTTTTTACATATGAGTTTTTCGCAAAACAAAAATTACCGAATCAAATTCGAATTTCGTGTATTCATGGCCGAACTGAACAATATTACTGAATTTCCGAATTGTTTAGCATGATTCGGCCGAATTTGTTAACAATGGTAGCATGGCCGTAGGCAAGGGGTGATCCCCCGATACCTGCACTCGACGTCCAGTAGGCGTAACTGTTAGCGAAGTTGTGTTCTGCCATATCTTGGAGCAGGTTTCGGAGAGTATCGAAGTAGGGACTTCTGATTGGGATTTTCTGTACGCTACATAAGTTAGCCTGGATGGCATGAATATCCACGCCAAACACCATGACTAGTAACATTAGAGCAGTAAAGGCATGGCATATGGAATATGAATGTCACTGCATGCTGAACCAATGTATTAGTTTGAATATTATGTTACCAAGAGGAATACTTCCTCTAGTATGACTGCGTGCTTTAGTTGATTTAACTTTGGGCTGATTTCATGTTTCATTTCATCTCTATACTTACATTTCGATGACAGATTTCTTTATGAGTTGTAACTATATTAATATCACAAACCGTTGGAAGTCCTGCGATTTGAATTTGTTCGCATAAATCAAAATACTATTAATCAATGATTTATCTCTAAAGCATCATTCTAAATCTTCACGTTTACAATTATGTTTATATAGATATATTTTTATATCCATTACATATAACAACCCTACATCTATTATCCAACAATATGCCTAATTTATTCTCAAGCAAAAACGATGACCATTAACTGTAGCACAATCTATTCCTATATACCATCTACCTTAGGCTCACTTAGTTGACCTTGCTACCAGAAAAATTCATATTTAAATATGATAAATAAATCCTATTATCAAAGAAAAATTAACGATCTTAACTAAGTGTAACAGTATAATATTAAACCAATAATTTCCTTATTCTTCCTGGTGTAACAAATTCACAATAACAACATAAAAAATGGAATTTCTATAGTTGTTCACTTATTTCCGAAAGCAATTTAATATGATAAATATTCTCTTATAATATACTAATCATAATTGTAAATAAATTCATAATAAGCATGGTTGATAATTCACATACCAATTAAATATATTGTACATAGAAATAGTAACAACTTTATGAGTCACAATTCCACAAATTCATAGACACAAATTCATAGCAAGCACTATGATTAGAGCACACTGAAATTTTAGAGAGTAATCTCTACCCAACCACAGAATTATTTCTGCTCATTTCACCCCTTAGTTGAGACTTCTTTCCTTTGGCCTCTTCAACCTACTCATCCTTCAAATCGGCATTTTATGCCTTTATTCCATGAAATATTTTTCTTGTAGCTACGTGTTGCGTTTATGGCTTTTATAGCCAGTGGCCTAGGTTTGTTTTACAAAAAATCTCGGTTGTATCTCCAGCGAAGCTTTATTCCAATCATTTCTTAACATCTATCTCCAACTAAGCACTTAATGGATCTTTTTCTCCCATCCATTATGTTTATCTAGAATTCGCTCTATTAGAAATTGGAGAGAGCATCCATTGAACATGATTCACACACAATAATTAATTTCTATATCATAATGAAATGAATATATTACAATTTTTATAGTGCTGTTGAGATCCAAATAATTCCACTCTTAGAGGGAGAAGTTGAGAGAATCTCTCAACATCCTCCAACAAACCAAACCAATCCCTAATCTGTAGTACGCATCATAAATGAGGCATTATCTCAAACAACCCCCTTAATTCCTACATTACAGAAATGGAGAACACACTAATTTAATACAAACATTTGTCTGCCCTGGTCTTCATTAACATTTGTACCCACTCTGAGATTTCATAGACAACGCTCTTTTCTCCACCATTTTCGAGCTACCATTCAACCCATTTAAAATACATTTGTTTCTGACCAGAAATGCTGAATTTGTAAGATCAATGATTCTTGACACCCCCGAAGAAGAGTCTCGACACTGAACTATCCTATTGAAATATTTCCATCTGTGAAATAACCCCGAAGAATAAATTTCAACAGTCTATAGGAAAATATTCTAGGTATAGAATATGATCAACGATCAATCCTACAAAGTGACCTTTACACACAAGTGGATCTCGTACTGTAACCTGTAGTTGATGCTCTTGAAGCCCGAAGCACAACAAGACCCATCAACGTATAACAAATTCACATAATCAAATTAGCCAATTGTTCTCTCGGCACCGAAGAACATCGAGAACGACTAATTTAGATTATGCTAAATTGTTCAATAATTGGTTCGGCACTACACAACTCTCACCAATAAACCCACAAATCTAACGTAAATCAAACCAATAGCATACATAACCAACAATTTTAGCAATTTCGACCCACCACTGTCCAGCTCAAGAAAAGCTGGCCCATCGTCATCACGCAGAAACGCGATCAACTCTTTAATCTTACAAATCTGCAAGCTCACCAGACCAGTTGAGACAGGAACCTCAACCATTTATTGGAAAATAACTTTCTTGCACAGATAGCACCAATAACAAGTATCGTCATTCTCTGGCAATGGAACAGAGCTGGGCCTTAAAATTGAGGAGTGTGATTCAGACTGATCCATTACAAAATCCTGAACATGGATTCAAAAAACCAAGGTGGATGAAACCAGTTGATCGCTAAATCAGGTCTCAAAACTATGTGCGCTACGAAGGGTTCGATGCTCGATCATTGTCTTCATTTCAATTGCCCTTATCGAATTGATCCGTTTTACCGCGAGGCACAAGCAAAGTTCTGGACGTCGCTCCCACACGAACAACTACTGCTAATTTCAGCTTTAGGAAGCGCTGGCCTTGAGCAAACCAATGCGTTGCGAATGGCACACTCAGAAGATTCATTTCCAAGGCTATGAGCAGTGAGACTTGTGTGACCATGGGAAGCTGTATTTGGAGAAGATGGAATCACGTAACCTCGAAAAGAAAAAGCAGGTACCCTAGTAGAGAAACCTCCTCGGCAGAAACCTGTCGGACACCTTCACAGTCCATGTCCATGTCCATGTCCAACTCAACAATCGATAGAGTGATATCGCCGGTGGAGTTCACATAATATGTGGAAGGGGAAAAAGTGAATGTGCAGTCTAATGGAGGATCCTTTATCTCCAAATCGTCCTCTCATATTCGCACCATTGTTGCCATTGAAGGTCATAGCGCTGAGTTTCTTTGAATACACCATAACGTTGTCTTTATAAGCCTATACGCCTCCTCTATACCTTCCGGCCATTTCAATATTAAAATTGGTGAAAAATAAAAACAAAACAAATTCCACTGGCAAACATACCTACACTATACTCAATCTCACATTTTCCTGGCCATCCCGTGAGGGATTTAAGCTAGTAGTGGCTCTCATACCATATTAGAAATTGGAGAGAGCATCCATTGAACATGATTCACACACAATAATTAATTTCTATATCATAATCAAATGAATATATTACAATTTTTATAGTGCTGTTGAGATCCAACTAATTCCACTCTTGGAGGGAGAAGTTGAGATAATCTCTCAACATCCTCCAACAAACCAAACCAATCCCTAATCTGTAGTATGCATCATAAATGAGACATTATCTCAACCATTTTGGTCACGGAAATATTTCGTCGTTTAGAATCTCATTTACAAGTGTGTAGAATTTCCAAGTGTTTCTAATCCACATTCATTTATTAATATTTATTTATTTTCAACATTAGATTCATAAAATTCAAGACTTACATTACTTTATTGTCATCATTTAGTGTTTTTCAAACAACAAACGATAATATCACAAATAATATGTTTAATTCGGAGGGGTGTCACATCCTTCACCCCTTACATTTACACCGTCCTCGGTGTTATAATTTTATTTTTATTGTCTCTAAAATAAAACTTGGTACTTCTCTTTCATTTCAGTTTCAAGCTCCCAATTGGCCTTCTCATGAGTAAATTTCTTCCATTGGACTTTAACCTCCCATGCAAAATCTTGTTCTTGTCTAGTATTCGAAGAGTTTTCTGAAGGAAATTGTCTTCTCGTTCCACCTGTAGAAATTTCCAATCAGTAATATGAATATTATCATGCACATATTTATTAAGCAATGAAACATGAAAAAAAATGTCAACGTTAATGTGACTAGGTAATACTAATTGGTAAATACATGCCCAACTCGATCTAAAACCTAAAAAATTCTACAAATCCATGGATCTAATTTTGAGCACGTTCTTGTAATCAAGGTGATTTTCTTGTGCTTCACCATCAGATAAACATGGTCCCCAAATTTAAATTCTCTGTATCTTCTCTTCATGTCTACATAGGTCTTTTGTTAGTATTGTGGTTCTTTGATTTGTTGTTGAATCTTCCACACATTCTGTTCCATTTCCTGCAATAATTCTGGTACCAAAATTAATTTATCCTCATGTGCATGAATTTTATGAAAAATAAATATTTTTTCTTAAAATATTCATATGAACCTTCTTCATACAAGAAAAATAATGCATGCCTATTTCTTGAAAATATTATGTGCATTGAAATAAGGGTCATTGTTTTCGAAAAAAAACATATGTTGCATGCACAAAAGGGAAGTCATTGCGATATAGAAAATATGTTAATTTTTTTTTTGTATATAAAGAAATTTATCATGTTAATTTTATTTAAAATAATAATCTCAAATTGCTCGTCTAGATGAATTGTGTTAATTTCTTAATTTAGGTGTAAAAAAGGTTAAGTTAACCTTATTACTGTTTTATGGATTTTATGCATAAAAGATTGTTATCTATGGTAATTTCTTCAAGAAGGATGTATGAGAAACTTGCATGTAGAAAGATTGAAATAATATTTAAAATGATGGTATAATTCTAGAGAAGAGAATATGTGTTGTGTACATTAAATAAGAGCTATTATGATAAGATCTTGCATGCACACATAATAGTCATTATGTTATAGAGATATGTTATTTGCATGGATAGAAGAACTATTGAGCTATATCTCCTTAGGAAAAATATATGTGATTACATTTATGTTATCATAAATACTATGTTAGTTTCTTTTGGAATAAGATCATGTATATGCATGCAAGATTTGTATTAGCTTTCGCTGGAGAGAATAGACACTTATATGTGGTAAATGATAACATATTGTGTTAGCAAACATTGGAAAATATGCTTTGTGAAAAAAGATAAATTAAATGCACAAAAACCATAGTAATGTGTCGGTTTCCTTGGAATATATATATGGGTAATGCAAGTATAGTTTTTCGAAAATAAAACAAGTATTTGTATTCTCTATTTCATTAGTTGTATGGAAAAGAAAACATGTTTCTGCATTCCTATAATGCTATATTTCCTTGAAAAAGAAAAATGTTTTTACATGCTCTATTGTGTTAAGCATTATGTTTGGAAGATTCTTTTGGAAACTATATGGATTTGCCTGCATAGGAACAACATTCGTTGTGTTAGATTTAGTTATGTATTTGAATGCACCAAAATTAATAGTTGAAGGGTTAGTTATTTTGATAAAATTTATGTAATTCTCATGCACGAAGATCATAACTGATGTATCATTTTTCTTTAAAGAATGTCTTGACCATTGTAGAAATTTGTCTTACACGAAAGTGTGCTTATGCGAGGGAAATATTAGTTAATGTTGTATTTACTTTATAGACATGCTTTGATGGTTATATGCTTATAACTTGTGCATATGAAGTATTGCTAAAGGAAATATGTCGCAATATTTTGCTTGCAATTCATGAGTGTACATGAATAAATGGTGAAGTATCACTAGTACATATTTATGGATTCGTTGATTAAGTCTTCATGTAATCATAATATCAACACATGCTGACGATAACAATGACATGAAAGGATGGTTACTTGTGCAAAGGATATAATTGTATTTAACATCGTGGGAAGTAAAAAATTAATGGTCCATGCAGATGAGTGTGAGCTACACGATGATCCACTAAAAGAACAACTAGGCCAGAAAAATATAAAGATTGAATATTTGTGGGTAAACAATATCGTGATGATTGTAATAGATTTAAGCTACATATATTGTATTTAAATAACATTTATTTGTAATAATTTATGACAACAGTTAAGGAATAAACTCCCTTATAAGTCGTTGATTGAGGCGCGAACACCATCACAAGAATTTAAAAATAAAATTAAGTGTTTACTGGTTTTCACCCTACATGATTTTGAGTGGATATCTGTGTTTAATGATGTGATTGTCTGTTTTCCTACTTCTATGGTGGAGATTCCTTACATGAATATATGTTTATAATATTAAGTGTATGATAACGAATCTGGTTAAAAGAATCATGAAAATAAGTCAATATTACATCACAAAGTTTATATCAATATGTTACAATAGTGGCTATTAATGGTTACTACAAATGATGAATATTTAATATGATGGTTAATGAGAAATCTAGATTAGTAATTTGGACAGTTACCCGTAGGTAAATTGTGAAAACAAACATAATCTATAAATACTAGTAAGTTTTATTACATGTACAACGTGGTTTGGAAGAAAACAATTACAGTTTGTCAAACATATGATTAAACCAATATCCACTCCACAAAATTGGACTCTGGTTAAATCAAAGGAGGCCCATATTTAAATATGGTGAAAAGCAATAGTATCGACAGTGAGAAAAATCAATTTATGAATAAGAACTTGAGAACATTATTAAACATATTTGAAACATGTAATATGCCCAACTCGCCAAAATGATTAAATAATAAAGAGATATGATTAAATAATAAAGAGATAGATACATATTTTCTTATAGATTTTTTTTTAACAATAATTTTTATAGAGATATATAATATTAATGTTGCATTGAAAAACATTAATGACATTAAAAAAATTGTTACTTCTAAGTTCAAAGAAAAAATGTGGGGTGAGAAAGATCTAGCAGCTAAAAGAAAATTAAGATATTATAAGGAGGTTCTCAACCCTACCCTAGAAGATCAAAATTATCTCTTTGTTTTAACTAGCACAAAGAAGAAAATTAATATAGCCCAGATTAGAATGAAATCTCGTGATCTCCATTGTGAAACAAGTCATTAGAAAGTTCCTAAAACACCATGGATGAAAAGGATCTGTCATCTCTGTGAGAATATGAACATTGAGGATGAAAATCCCTTCCTCTTAGAGTGCCCTGCGTACAACCAGATTAGATCTCAATTCTATAATCTTTGTTGCAATACTGACCTTCCTAGCCTTTTAAGATGTCAAAATTATAGTGAGCTCGAGTGGCTTCTCTTTTCGTTTCTTTAGGTCCGATAGACCAAAAATTTGTCTCAGTGGATGTTAGCCATCATCATCATCATATGTTTCTATAAAGTATTCTTTTTAATATATATATATATATATATATATATATATATATATAACCTATTGCAATAAGGTTCAAATAAAGTAATACAAAAATATTTATATGTAAATATGACAGTAGGATACCCAAGAAAAGGGACCTTGGCCCATAGTGGAAGAACCGTGAAAAGGGAAAGAGCCCTCTCAAAAAGCTACTAAATCGAGACATTCGATGAGGTTGAATTAGAAGTTATATCTCCAATACAAAATCATAATTTGTTTTGGTCAATTATTTTGGTTTATTAGAGATTTTAAAATAAAAAATTAAATAAATAATTCTGAAAAAAGATTTTATACTTAATATATAGATTTTTTAGAGTAATTTAATTTAATAAAAAATATTATTTATACTAATAATTTATAATACTCACATTTTAATAAATATTTATTTTATGTGTATGGATCTTGGATAAACATTGATAATGTTATGTTAAGACACTAGTTGATATGAAGTCACTAATTAATTGTGATAATGAAATGAAATTAAATACAAATTAAAAAAAAAAAAAAATTTATACCCAATATATATATATATATATATATATTTCATAAAATATAAAATAATAATAGGAATTTTAAAATTAAATAATTTAACTTATATTAAAATATTATTTATACTAATCATTTATAATTTACTCACATTTTAATAAATATTTATTTTATGTATATGAGGTCTTGAATAAACTTCGTTAGAGTGTTATGTTAAGACACTTTTTAATATGAAATCACTAGTTAAGATGATAAAAATATGCTCGCACCACACTTACAAAAACCAAAAACAAAATTATTTTATATATTTTTAATAAATCCATATGAAAAATATAACACCATATAATTTAACATAATATATTATATAATACTATACTATAATCTTATAAAATATTATATCACATGTTATAAAAATTATTAAAAATATAAATAGAAATAATAAAATCATAACATTAAAAATATATCACCCATCTCAGCAGTCACTTTTTATTACGAAATCTGGCATTGATTTCCTAACACTCATTTCAGAAGCATATGAAAATGCCTTCCTCTACGAGTACGGGTGTAATACAAAGGGAAGTTTAGAATCCCATCCTACATATTATCCCTATTAGTCCCTGCTTTGGGACTATAGCGATCGCTCGGTTGTTGACCGGCGGTTAAACTGTATTTTGATCCATTTTTTTATGATTTTATCATAATCTAACCAAAGTTTAAAACTTTTTATGTTCGCAATATCCATTCAATGAAGTTTTAACCGATGTTTAAGTTTCAGGGTTTTATTGCCGCTAGTGTATGTAAATCATTAAAACCGATACAAAACATAGGCTATAAATTTTCAATTTCATAAAACTTGAAACAATGTTATGTTCGAATTAACATAAATTTAAAACATTTAATGTTTGTGATATCATATTACGTTTACATATTTTTTATATAGATTTTCACTACTCAAATAGCCATTTTCAATTTCATAAAACTTGAAATAATGTTAGCTTTGAATTAACATTAATTTAAAACATTTCATGTTTGTGATATCATATCACGTTTACATATTTTTTATATAGATTTTCACTACTCAAATCGCTCTTCACATGCAACAGCTGCCACCGTTTTTGTTCATAGCTACAACTGTTGTATGCAACTATTTCCACTGTGTTTCGTCCCCAACTGCCACCGTTTTTGTACATAGCTGCAACAACTGTACCCTCGGTTTTCCCTCGATGGAAGAAATGCATTACATCGGTGGATTTCGATTCAAACCCAATATTACTGCATGGAGGGCCATCGGTGCATTACATAGGCCATCTCAGAGTATCTCAAAGTTGTTAACAGATGACATCCTACGAGAGTTATGAGAAACATTTCGTGCATAATGACCCCTTAAGCCGTGGTAACGACATTTTCATAACTGCTTTCTTCTGCTTCTGCGTCGAGACGAGCCAACATTTCCTCTAATGTTGGAGGAGGGCTCAGATTAGAGGGCTCAAATCATCATCCATGGAAACCATGGTATAATTATTGCAATACAAACTGATCAAAGGAGTTGTAGCAGAGAATTCTTCAAAAGCTAGATTTGCCGCGGTTTGGGATTCGGCATTGGTTTGCAGAATTATGTGAGTTAATAGAAAAGATTTTTTGTTTTCTTTTGTTTGTCTGGTTTGGAGTTCAGCATTGGGTTGCAGAATTATGTGAGCTAACAGAAACGCTGTGCATTTGGCCACTTGAAATAGTTAAACCGTATTTTGTCATTAAAAACTTCATAACCATTTTCTCAAAAATATAAGTGATTAAAAATAATTCATTAAAAGATTTCATACAACAGGGACTACCACTGCTGCCTGCGGCCCTTGTTTAGCAAGTTTCAACAAATATGATGAATTTTGGATTCACGCTATTTTATAAATAATGTTATGAGTTGATTTATACAATTACTTTGTTATGTTATTTTGTTCATGATATGAATAGATAATATTAATTAGAAAATAAGTGACGAGTTTTTATAATTATTAAAATATTGTATAGTTGTACAAATTAAATATTGATAAATGAGAATAATCATTAAACCAAAATTTATAATATTAAGAATTTATGATATTAGAATTTGTAACATTAGAACCAGTGTTCAAATAAGATAAAGCTTATAATTCCATTACAAAGGTAAAATACAAATTTGAAAAAGTAGTTTGGAAACTTTTAATTTCAAAAAAAATATTTTCAAACCATTAAATATGCATTATTAAACATTTTTATTTTTTAAAAATTGAAAATTCTCACACATTTACTCCTAAATAAATGACGCTCTAGTCTAACTAGACTGCTTTTTTGCCCTAAAAATCATGGAAATTTTGGTAATATTTAAAAAAAAATTGTTAGGGATTTTTCTAAATCCACATTATAACTATGAAACTTTAATATTTTGGGTTCCCTAGAGGTTTTTGATGGTGCTAAATCCATCTCCACCATCAAAATCATGATTCAAACAATGTTACTGTAATATTTCTTGATTTTTTTTTGCCCGGATTCCAGCCAATTTTGAATGTGCGAGAAATTTCTCTGTCTTGTTAGACAACTCCATAAATGACAGAAACCATCTCAATCCTCCTGCCATGAAAACCATAAGTGACAAGGAGACATTATTATCTCTATTCATGAAAAGAGATAGATACCGGCACATTAATAAGGCACATCATGATTCGTACTCGATGTAACAGAATAGGCTGTGTTGTGTTGTACTGTGTAAAAGTTGAGCACCCATGGCATTGCTGCAAACACCCCAGATGGAGTTGTAGAGGTTATTAATTCGATAGACAGTGCGGTATTGCAATTTGCATGGCCGTAGGCAGTGGGTGAGCCGGCGATACCTGCACTCGACTTCGAGTATTCAACTGTCAGCGAAGTTTTGTTCTGCCATATATAGGAGCAGGTTTCCGACAATATTGAAATAGGGACTTCCGCTTGGGATTTTCTAGTTGATACATAGATTTTCACCCACCACCATCACCATGAGTAGTAACACTAGAGCAATAAAAGTAGAGCCAAATAAAGTGATCATCGTCATAAGCGGGTCAACCTCCTTGCTCTCTTTTTGGTCGAGTAAGCAAGAAATTCCTCACCATATGAATAGTGAGTAACTCCGTCTCTTGCTCTCTCTTTGCTTGAACAAGTAGCTTTACGACACCTTGCCCGATGCGGACAAGCTGCAACTTCTAGCTATCTATTTTGAGGGGAAGAAATCAAAATGGCAGAAAAGAATAATTATATATGCCCCTAGGAACCTTTATACATAAAAGATACGTCCAGATTCGAAGTGAACCCCTTCCCTTAGTGAAATGAGTGGGGTAAAGCAACGAAGATTTCATCTCTCTACCCACCCTCCCTCGAAGGTATTGATCGAAACTTCCGCATTCGACACTTGGTATTTGAAGTATTTACTATATATTTGCCCACCCAGAACCTCAAAGTGGGAAGGGCCCACCGCCACTCCCTTCCCCCAGGAGGTATAGATGGATAGGCCCGCCTATTCCTCCGAGGGCCTTAAGAGACAGATGAAGCAGAAGTTTCCATCTACATCACTCCATATTTCTGCAACTCCATTGGAATACGAATGAGATCATAAACGCCATCATTCTTTCTTTTTGCTCCGATCAGAACTATTTTGAATTTGCAACAAGTCCTAGAATTAGTATGAGTTCATTAACCATGTAAGGGAAATCCATCTTGATGATGAATTCCATGATAACAAGAAATAGGAATTAATCGTTTGATGTCTGCTCATTTCCCCCTCTTCAATTCCCAATGAAAAACATGATCTTCACCTATTATTCGTTCAATTTGGTCAATCTGATACTTAGTTGACTTATTCACCTTTATGTTCTCGCTTATACCTAATCGATAACGAACCTGAGTGGCTTCTTTAGGTTCAATTCCACCAATTTTGGTTAGGGCGATTCTTACTTGTTCATTGAGAACTAATCTCACGCCTAAGATATGTGACATTGTTGATTGATTCTTTCCCTAGTCCTGTCGGCTGGAATCATGAATAGGTTAACTCTTATCTGATCTGAGTATTATTTTCAAATTGATGTGGGAAGCACCATAACTAGCTCAATCATAGGAAGGTTTTATCATAAATAGATAGTGGTGTTTAGTCCAATTGATAATACTTAGGTACAAAAGAGAGAAATAATAGGCTTGCCTGAGCATAGCGAAGGGTCTCGTCGCATTTAAAGAACCTTGGGGATATTTTTTTTTTGGGGGGGGGAGGGGGGCTTGCGTTGACATGCCCTACGGCCTCCTGTTCGGGTTGGTTATTTTTTCAAGCCCTCGTTCAGTTGTACCACATATTTCCCAAATCGGAGTCACCTAACCAACGCGGTAATAAAATCCTAAGATATACAAAATTCCACTCTCCCCTATCTCACTAAAGTGAAATGGTCAAGAATCACCCCGGCAGTGTTTTGGTGACTTTCACTTTCCATGCTTTTCACCACCACCATCAGCAGATGCAGCATCACTAACAAAGTGTCTCGGCCATTGTCTTACTATACACATAGATCTATATAATTCCCTCAGCATTAGTGGCAGAAACACCAAAAATTTTAGTTTAATAACCACCATCAACAGGGTAAGTAACATAGGTTACAAGAGCAGAAGAACAAGAATAATAGGCTTCTTTGGCAGTGGGAGCAGAAAAGGCAGAGGAATTTTTATACCTTAATGATTCCAGTGACCCATTAGTTTCCCTAGTTGTAGCCCTACCTGATCGAATGGAGTCAAAGTGCGGGTTTGACCTCCTTACTAGACCACTATTTGATTATGATTATGCTATTTTTAGCCATGCAAGCTATAGGTCCTTTCCTGGACTTGGTCTGGCTGTAAGCTATGGTTATTTCTATCTCTATCTACATCTCGATCTGCGACTGAAGGATATGAAATGGGCTATGGTTCAACCTAGGCTACTAGCTATTGGACCAATACTAAAACTATCCGGTCAATGACCACTCCGAATGACTCTTGAACAAGCTATCAACCTTAGAGGATGCCTATTGAATGTTGCAAATTTAGCAACAGGTGGTGCCTTAGCCCATGCCCCATAACTGATGAAAGAAATTCAATTCATTTTTCTAAAAGAGGTGAATCCACTGGTTCATCAGCTAGGTAACCTAGTAATGGATTTTGTGCCTCCACCTCTAGTTCTTATTATGTCTTGTGTTTTTTCTCTTTTTGGGGGCTAGATAGGTATTCATTTCCTTTGTTCCACGACGGGAATCGTGCGATAATGGTGGGCGATCGTTACCTTCCAACTAGGGGAATGGAGCGCTTATTTGTTCTTTCCTAAAACCAGTAATCAACAATGGAACGGTTCTATTCTTTTTATGTCATAATCTTCGATTCTTGCTATGTGGTTGGTCCAGCTGTGGAGAAATTTTCTAGGGGATATGGCTTTTTCTAGGGGATATGGGGGAGATAGGGTGTGGGATGACCGAGATTGCTGCTATGTGGATGGGACAATTTCATAGCATTTCTCAAGGGGAGAGGGTGGTGTCATAAGAACTTGATGAGTGATATGTGGTTGGTCTAGTTATCTAGGGGAGATGGTTGTATAGTGATGGTATTCGGTTATCTGTCTAGTTTCATCCTTGAGCTTGGTAGGCATCCAATCCAACTAAATATCAAGACTCTCGTCAGGGACTGCCATCGGATTTCTCTTTATTTCCATAATTTAGGAGGGGAGAGGGGCAAAGCATCATGAAAAGGATAGAGACCCTTACTGTGAGATTCACTTTGTAACAAACTATCACTATGAATCTAATAAAACTCGACTTATCATATGGAGTTACAATATATCCATAATTAAGATGAGTATTTATTACTAGCTAAGTAAGCTCGATAGTGATAGTACAAGTATTCTACATATTATACGACCCTTATAGTGAGAGTGTAATAGCTCTAATCACTTGCTCATATTATGTTTGAGATCAGCTTAAGCTTAACTAAGCATTGGTGAAATAAGTAAGACAATACTAGAATGAAACCCATACTAATAAACCTCTCTCTTGTTGGTCATATGTAACAGACTTAGTATTCCTCTCCCTAAATTGAGAGACATGCTTATGCATCCTCTCCTATTAGTTGAGCCATGCCTTCCTTGATTTCTTATTGGGTGGGGCGGGGGTCGAGTCATGCTTACACATCCCTCTCTTTAACAATCGAGCATGCTTACGCACCCTTGTCCGATGCGGACAAGTAGTTCCTTCCTCACCCCACTTGATTAGGGTGAGACCTCCTTCTTGATTGGGCTTTTAAGGTATAACCTTATGGTGTACACGTCCTTGCAGGTATATGAGTAAAATCCTTCTTATCTAACTAAATTGGGTTAAACCAACCAATGGTGCAAGACCAATCAGAACCAATCAATCAAAACGCCCCCTAGTAAAAAAAACCAATAAATACCAACCGCTCGTTAGCTCAGTGGAACATCAAGAGAGATTCTGTTATATAATTTAGACCACAGGTTGACCCCGAACTCACTAAGGAATGCCAGCACAGGACACTTCTATTTCTTCCCCTCGTGGGGGAACCTTATAGATACATCTGAGAATGAATATCCAGATGCCAATCCTATCAATTATTGGACTTACGTTTAGGCTTATTCACTGGCATGGTGATAAGGAGGCGAAAGGATAGCGCAAGTGAAGCAGACAGGGAACTTCGATCACTAGATCTAAAAACAGGATCACGATAGCGGGCATAATGAGTGAGTTTTCCCCGACAGTACTGGAACCTATGGGCGCGAATTTTCTGGGAGTACCTCAGTTATTTAGACACTTTCCTTTCATTGGGGAGCCATTGAAAGGTTACTGGAACACCAGAAATAGATACTACCCAAGCTAATGATAGAGGCAAGAAGACCTTCCGGCCAAGTCCCATTAATTGATCATGACGATATCATGGAAATGCTGCATGGACATATATGTATAAGAATGGGGAGAAAATCACCTTTATACTAAACAGATTGAGCCTGGGATCTTCTTGAGAATGAGAAGATCTGAGATAGGCGACTGAACTCATGGAAGGAGAAATGTACATAGACTCGGTGAGTGGGGATGCAATTCTGTGGACCTCTCGTCGGGTCTGATAGGTGGTGGTATCACACCCTTCTCAAAGGAACTGTACGTGACACTCTCGCATCATACGGCTCCGTCCCGGAAATATTGAGTATCCCTTAGACGCAACATCTAGCTCCTCGAACCCGTCCTCGCACGGACGAAAGGTACTTACCTTCTAACTCAGGTAAGTAATAACCTTTCGTCGGATGTGTGCGTACCCTCATTTATTGATAGCTCCTTCCTCTGGGCAGGGTTACCGAAGGAATCCAAAAGGCTAATATGGTGCATCTTCATGCTCTATCTAAGGGTGGGTGGGGCCTCCCTCCTCCCCACAACCCCCCCCCTGCAAAAATGGTTCAAACCAACGGATCATAAGTCGTACATCTCGTATGTACACCTGATATAAGGTCTTGTACGTGTGCTCCTTATTCAAATGTTGAATTGTAAGCAATGACTCTTGTCCAACCTTCCTACGCTCTATGTTATTGGGGAACTCAGCAAGGGTCTTACCACCTTCTTTATTTATTGTGTGTGAGTCTTTTGAGTACTTTGGCATTATCTTCTGCACTAAGGATTTGTGCTTGTGGGCAGGGATGGATATACCGGACCGGTGGATCTGCTAGTCGATAATCGTTCAGAATTGATAGAGGTTTTCGCAGCACTTATGGTGGGACAAGGGACTTATCGTGATGGCCACAAACTGAATTACGTCGTCTTTGTCACTGACGTTCCTCAAGTAGGCCACATGGGTCGGCCAGGGTCTTCTCTGGCCAATGACACCTTAATCCTGAAGCCTTTGGTGTATCTTTCTCATAGGCTCTTTTATCTCTATGGGTAATTTGCTGCTAAAATATCTCCTCTTTTTCCAGTGTCCCCCTCCTTCCCCCGGCTCCAAACCCCGCAGTGCTTCTCTGGGAGTATACAATGACAACTCCCAGATGCTCAACGATTTGCCTGATCGTGAGACTTCCTGTTGAACGTCTGATGGCACGTTGCTCTGGCACGATATCTCCCCTAATATTCACTGGATGTGCTTGACGGTCTCCCATAATACGCCCATTCTCACTTGGGGACTTATTACTCCAGTTGTTACAAGATTCTCTACTAGTTGAACCACATCCTGTAGACTCCCTGTTTCCATCCCCTTCATCAGCTATTCAATCGGGATACTCCTTCCTAGGTCCTCCAACTTCAAATGGATGGTGGAGTGTAGGTGGGAAGCTATGATATGGATACGGTGCTTTGCTCTCCGGGGCTTCTCCAGCTCTCACAGGAATTGTATGGGAGTTGCCCTCGAAGGGACTTCCTGAATGAATGTACAGGGGGATTCTACTGTACTCCGTGCAACTATGTAAGCTGATCCTATAGAGCCTACCTCAAGGTTCGAGCTGGATTGTAGGAAGTGGGTGATACTTTTCTAGATTCCTCTTGTGAGCTCTATGGTACACATGATTTCGAGTGGTAAGTCGTTGGCATATCGCACGTGACAAATCCTAATTAAGTATAGGTCATCAAAGTGAACAAGGGATAGCCCCTGCTTAAGGGCTAGGCGTCTTCCCAACCTAATGATAACTAGCTCCCTGCCCAGCTCTATCAGCAGGCCCCTTCGTCTGCAACACCTAATAGTGTTTGTCATGGAGAACGCTACCCCATTATTGTTCTTATTATAGAAAGGGCATTCTCCACCTTCCTTTATTCGTTTCGGGGTCCAGTCGGTGACTCCATCACAAATGAGGAAGGTGGCGCAAAGAGGGATCGAGGGTTTTCATGGGTTTTTTGGGGGGAGAAGGGAAGGAAACTAAGGCGTTTATGATCCCCCTTCATCGGGGGGTGCTTGTGGGGGGGGGGGGGTGCCACGAAAAAACAAGGGAATAAAACACTTGCTTACGTGTTGGATGCTTCTTACCCCCCCCCAACAATGATGGCTTTCTTGTCTCCTCCCACTGGCATTGGGGGAGAGTTGAAGCTTGCCCCTTCCCCAAAGTTTTTTTGGTCATCAATACGACCTGTCTCTAATAGAACCAATTCTATTATCTAAACAATTGGAATTTCGTGCTTCTGTCGGATCCTCTCTCTCTCCTAATCGAGCTTGTGTGGGTGGATGTTTCCTAGTAGGGCTAATAGTAGTACACTGTGTGGGACCACCTCATAGTAGGAAGGGTGGCTACCCCTATCACCTCCTACAAGTCGTTTGGCGAAAAATAGTTTATGGGTGAGGTGAAAGAACTTGGGATGGTTGATCTCTTCCTTCAAGATTAAGATGAGTCGATGTCAGTCGATGGTGTGGAAACACTTTATTATGTCGAATTCCAAGATTACTTGAAAAAATGTTCTCCACTCTTTTCTCATCGGTATTAGGGCCGAGTGGCAGCCTTGACCCGAGTAGAAGTGAGATGTTTTTGAAAACTCAAGATCGTAAATGGATCCAGGTACCTCTCTTATCACCTCTTTCATGATATTCTCTATTGGTACTACTACTGTGAGCGGTTTGAATATCAACCCCTAGTTATTATATTGGAAAAGGGAGCAAAGCCCGTTTTTTTCTCCCCTTCAATATCTGAAGCCCTCTTGCTGGGACAGATTGGATTTATGGAAACAATATTTAAGGAAGTACACCTTCGGCTGGCTCAAACAAGGTTATCCCCTTTTCTTTATTTATCATCCTCTCTCCTGGAGGACTGGGGTGAGTGGGTAAATAGTAGTTGAGCCTTAAAGTGCATCATTGGTCGAGCTTGATATGCCTCGCCTGATGCAGACAAGAAATAAATCAATGGCAGCCCATTGGTTAAACCCACCTCTCCTGGTGGTTGAACCTGCCTACTGAAGCATACTCACGGTCTTTAGGCCTGACTCCACTATTGCACCTACAATCTCTGTTATTATTTCCCATGTTAGACCAGACCCACCCAAAGGAAATCTCTTAGGAAAGAAATAATGGATAAGGCCTTTAATCCCCCTTGTTTGCACCTACCTTATTCCCTTTAGTGTTGCCTCTCTGAGCTAAGGTTGGGCCCTTTTGAGTTACACACCCTTTTTGTTACGCCCACCCTTGTCGGGAAGGCAGACAGAAACGCCCCCGCACTTACTTAAAAAGAGAAAGGGAGGTGCAAAATGGGGTCCTTACTTTATGTGTTATTCAAATTAGCCTAACGGGACCAGTAGAGTCTCTTTCCTTCCCAACCTTAAGATCTTGACTAGCCCGGGAGAAAGGGGCTTGGACTATTTCTTAAGGAGAAGAAAAAGCTTGCTTTCCCAGTTCATTCAAAGACTTCCTTGATTGGATTGGGTGTAAGAGCTACCTATATCGTAAGGATAAATAGCTCTTATTTACCAGTTCATTCAAGTCCTTTTCCATCTCGGTAGGCGTAGCATGTTTCTGAATGACTATTTCCAATATCTGAAAAGAAGGATCTTCCAATCATACTAGGACCCTCAAATCACTAGCTAGAAGGTCCCCAATATTGATTCCCCTCAATAGAATCTATTACGCTTTCTTCGAAGGATGGCTGCTTCCAAGCTCTTAAGGAGCTCTCTTCAACCTACTCATGGCTAGATCGATCGGTTGCCTACACAAATTATCGCCCCGCATCACCGAGCAATGCAAGTGTGTCCTACTGATGCCTCAAATCAAGCTTTTGTTGTGACATGCTATGTTTTCTCCCCCATTGTTAGTAGGTTGATGGGTCGCACGCTAGACACACATGTTAAGGTCTGGAAGATATTTCTTCCCCTCAAAATAGGAGGACTCTTTCCCCGAGAGGGCCAATTATACCCTGCCTAAGAATCTTACCTGCAGCTTCGGACCTCACTCGGGGCTAGGTAAACAAAAATAATAAGTGGTTGGGTGAGCGGCTTCTCGCTCCTCTCCTTTATGGTCGATCGCCCAAAACTGCGCCTCTCCCTGATGGTCGAGCCTATTGTAGCATCCTTATGGTCGAGTGGACTTCCTTGATTGCTTATTGGGTGGGACGGTGGTAGAGCCTTGAAGCTCATCCTCGATGCATTTCAATTAGTCAAGTACGCTTTCAAAATGCATATATTATGTATGTAATTATGCATTTCTTCCCCTCAATTCCAAATGAGAGGGTTGATCAGGACAAGCAAGTATTCAAGTCATTCTTTATATACGTAATGACGATTTAGAAAACAATGTTTCTATTATATATGTAATTATGCTCTCGAATAATGGATCAAATAAATGATCGAAAGTACCAAATTCCCATCAATTGATCAATCACGAAGGACTGAAACTTGCCCGTGATTCGAGTGATTATTTATATACTTAATTATGCTTTAGTAGATAATGCTGCTATTATATATGTAATTATGCATTTATTCTTATTTCATTTCTGACCAAGCCAAGAAGTAAGAGGTTGCGAGTCATGAATGAGATCTATTATATATGTAATTATGCTATTTTGAGAGATCGAATTGTGAACTTCTGCCATTTCTTCTTGTCATTAATTAGATATGTAATGAGCCCAGAAAATGCATATATTATATATGTAATTACGGTCATGATGCTCAAGCAGACTTGACCATAAGGGAGAGGAATAGACCTCTCTTTCATGCCTGCACCTGATAGATAGTGACCCACCGGAAGAACTAGACCTGCCCTATCTTGAGACCTAACACTTTTGGACTAGCCTCGGGAATCTATGACCTATACCTACCTGTGCTATATGCCTTGGGAAAATTAACATACGCCTTGGGACCCTTTTACTAAGACCTCCACCCTGACACTCCCCCCATCCAGGAAGACTCATTCAGACTTCCATGGTACGCCTACTTGGGAAACACTACTGAGGGAGGTCACCAATTACACAAACCAATCTGATACTGGTACGAATGACTTCGCTTTACTGAGGATCCTTTACTTACTGTCCCTTACTCCTAACATCCGCCTTTCTTCTTGACATTGTACATATGGCATAGAAAGAGTCCAACATAGGAAGAGTTAGTAGCGAGAACCCCAACTACGTTCGGTGCTTCCAGAATGACACAACTTCACCACTCCATGTCTGATTGACTATTGCGCGACATATCTTACGCGCTTGGATGGGTGGGATTTTCCTGCTTTGGTATTTATCTGCATCCAGACTTTATGTTCGACCTACTGTTAGCAACTCACGACCTGGTGGATGGCGAACAACCTTGCTTGGATGGATCTATGTGGGAACTTCCCTATTCGATGGAATACTGCCTGCCTTATTAGATGTTTTTAGCGCTTCGGTCGGCAAACCAGTTGTATTCTCTTTTGAAAGCCTACACGATGAATAAATGTTTATGTGACCTACTGCGTGAAACTAATCCTTTCAATACCGGTTCACCTCACATGCCTGAACTTTGAGCATTGCACAAACGTTCAACAACAAAAACACTTGCTTGAGGAAGGAATCTTGGTGGAGTGGGTTAGTTAGCATTTAGACCACCATTCAAATCCCTTGATCAACCTATTTGATGAATGTGTGTGCACGACCTGCTGCTCACAACAACCTGTCTTCTTGTCATCTTAACCACCCTTTATATATCGGCTCAATTACCTGAACTTAATCATTAGACAGGCTATACACTTGTAACTTTGCTATTGACTTGATAAGCCTAGCCTGCACAACGAATGCAAATGGGTTGCACAGGAACAACCGTTGGATCCCCTTTGTCACAATCATGCCTAAATATATAGATAAGAGGGAGGGGGTAGGAACTTAGACCATTCTGATTTCACTTTTTGAAGCCTACTTTTGGACAGGAAGTGAGTGGGTACCACAGGCAGAAAAGGAACCACCTATCTATCGTTGGATCGTTGGAACTGCTTACATTTAGTCAATATATCGAGACCCCTTAGATTGAATGGATGGAAGGAAGGAACTGAAATGCATGAAATCATCGATTTGACTCAAGCAAACTGCAAGAAAAGGAAATGTCTTCCGTATGGCTAGCACTAGCGAGCTAGCAAGCTTTGTGTCATGTTATCCCCCACTCTCTCTCCGATCCAGCCAGCCAGCCATGCCATCCAGCAATCGCATAATGGGTACGGGGCTCTTGTTCTATCACCCCAACTCAACGCATAATGGATAACTTGGGGCTGGTTATGGTTTGATACACCAAAACGAAACGTTGGCAGGAGCTAATAAGAAGGAGATAGGATGGCCCCCTAATAAACAAGTTGCTTTACCGTACCGTATTTACATATATAAATAATGACCAGCAACACCCATATTTTCTTCCCTCAACCGCATTCCTATCAATCGAAGGGCAAACGTCAAATAATATATGCCCTGAAGGTAAGTGATCCAATAATCCATCTCACTCATAAGTCAATGGATCATCCCTTATCCGTTCTGACGAGTCTGGCGAGATTGGATCTCCTCACCGAATCATATAGTCCATCTTCCCTCGCCCTCCTACCTCTAAGAGTCACGACTCCGTACCTCGCCCCTCTATTTTGACCTCTTCGCTTCTTTCTTCTGCCTGATCTGAACAGGCGTCAATCTCTATATTACCTAGAAAAATGACATGTAAAAACACTTCATTATCACTCAAAGTAAGTGTAATATATTATCTGTATGGATGAGCTGATCAATAATAGTTCTAGCATGAATTACTAGTCTGCAGCTTTATGCTTACTGCAGCGATATACTCCCCGCTTGAGCTTAGGCTAACCATTTGAATAATTGCTAAGGAGCGACAGCTATAGACCCAGGATCAGATGAAACTACTTTTGAGCTTTATTTAATTGTTTCTTGTAACATATTTCTTTAGCCGGGAATCGGGGATACAGCACTAGGTAGGATATTGACTCTCTGCTCTAATCAACCCATAATAGAAAAAAAGGACGAAAGAGTGCGTACCTGATTTGATTTAAAGTGCCGATACAACGCGTTTTTTATTAATCACTTTCTATTTGTCGAGGTCTGGCAGTCAAGCAGAGAGAAATAAAGTGGTCCTGGTGTTTCTGCCGAGACAAGGAGAGGAATTCCGTCGACCTCCATCTAAGGTCGAGTATTCGATTGCAGATAGATGCAGGATTGCTCCCCATAATCCCAAGGAGAGGCGCCCACTACACTGGCTGGACCAACCCGATCCTCAATTGAAAGAAATAATATCACCCCTGATAATGGAAAATGGCTAATAATATCACCTCTAATAATAATAATGGCAAATAGCAAACATTATTAGAACCGTCATCAATCTTCCCCCGTCCCCGTTTTATATCCCTCGCTCAACATGGATGATGACGCTAATGCCGATTGATAAAATCTTAAATTTAAAAGTATTCCAGGATTTTAATATGAAAATCCATACAAATTAAGTAACGAGTAGCCGTTCATTCCTTCGCGGCCTGAACCACGGAATTCCTAAGATTAACCGAATCTTAAATTTAAATTTTAAGATTTTATTTGAAAAATAGTCATTTATTAAAATATATATTGACGGGACTCATAAGATTCCTGCCCCACATTAGGATCTGAGTAACTATATATATAAATTAAATAATCCATAGCTCTTTTTTCTTTTACAAGCATGAATCATCCCAATAAAATTAGTAAATTTTAAATTTTAATTTTAAGAATATTTTAAGATTTTAATAAAAAAAATAAATTAAATTATTAAAATATATTTCAATTGTATTTCTACTATAATCATATAGATTAAATGGTTGATAAATGTAGATCATCATTAAAATATTTATGGACAATTTATAGTTCTGAGAATTTGTAACATCAAAATAAAAGTTCTAAGTTATTTTTTTTTGCTTGTTTCAATCTTATGTACAACATATTTTTTTTACTCCTACCTAAATTTATGCAAAGGGTTATGGTGTGATACTATTCCTCTTAAAAATGTTTAACTAGCAAATGTTGCAAAGGAAAAGCAGTAAGGCATAAATTCAAAAAGAATCCTCACATATTGAAGATCATTAAATATAAAAATTAGTACACAAAAAAGAATTCAAGGCTAGACCATAAAGGGAAAGACATTGTATCAAATTTACAGATTGTATAATCATTCCAACAGATATTGTGAGTCAATCTTCAAAGATTCTCTTTCAAGTTCCAATAGAAAATATTTGATAAAAAATATCATATTTTTCAATATTGAATTGTCTCTTTTATCAAAAGGTTGGAGTATTCTGCCACTTGATCTTAATGTGATTATATTAGTCTTTCATTGTCCTTGCTTAACTTCTTTTGGTCATTTCAAATAGCTTGTGAGAGAGGAGGTTTATATTCAATTTTTTCTTCCAAAGTGACAAATTCCAAATTTATCATTAGATGAAGTAGTTTAAAGTTGAGCTACAAAATGGATATGTCAAACTAGTGAGTGACATAACAATTGTTTCTCTTAAGGTGATTGGATTAGTGTTTATTTTCCATTGCTTAACTATTTTTTTTGGCACTTCAAGTGGTTTGTGAGAGAGAAGGTTTATATTCAAAGTATTTTCTAATGTGACAATTTCAAAATTTACAATTGGATGAAGTAGTTTAGAGGAGAGATATGACATAGATATATTACTAAAGCTAGTGGTTGACATAATAACTTTACATTGTTTGATAGGAGAGAAGTGGATATTTTGTTGAGAATTGATTAAGTAATTATTTTTTCTTACATAGCAACTTTAATTCACTATTCGGGGGTACCAAGGTGAACTATTATGGTAGAAGCCATGAACATTCCTTTATTGAACATGATATACTTTAATTCACTATTCATAAGTACCATGGTGAACTATTATGGTAGCAGCCACGAGCTTTCCTTTACTCAACATGATATTATGTGAGACTTGGCTATGTATTTGACATGGCACAGGCTTGTAAATAAAAAAAAAATGTATTTTACGCCTTATAAAGCCCACTTTACTACCAAAATTGGAAAAAGTTGAAAAATGCTCGGAAGTGTGCATTTGATGTTGAGATTATTTCCTTCCATACCGGTTTAATGGAGCGTATTTAATTATACTCTAATAGTCATTTGTGACCATTTTTGAATGTTCAAATGTCCAACTTATGAAAATCTTGGAGTATTTTACATTCTACTTGTACATAATTTGATTTTGAATGTGCTAATTTCCGTATTATTATATGTCAATGTATAATGGAGGAAAAGGATTGGAGTGATACATAAATTTCATAATTATTGTTAATTTAATAAAATAGAATATATGATACATGAAAAAAAATAAAAACAAAAATAGAACTCTACATGTGCATTTTGCATTAGATGTTACGAAAGCCAATAGTCTAGTCCTAAACTAGTTGATGGTTAAGGCTGGAACACATAGTGACATGATTTTCCATGTGGGCTAATCTAGCTTCCGAATGGTCCATTTTTTCCTAAATAATTCATTGTTCCCCTTTGTAGAGTTACCGTGGTTAACTCTTATGGTAGTAGCCTATGGTAGTAGCCATGCGCTTTCCTTTATTCAACATGATATTATGCGAGAATTGGCTATGTGTTTGAGCACAAAGGAGACTTGGCTATGTATTTGAGTGGGAAGGGGCCTATAAATAAACACAAAAGAGTTTTTATGCCTTATAAAGAAGACTTTATTCCCAAAAAGTGGAAAACGGTTGTGAAGTATACATTTGATGTTGATCATATTTCCTTCCCCACTAGTTTGATCCACATTTTATTCTCTTCTCATTTTCAATTATGACCATTTCTAAATATTGAACTATCTCACTTGATCAAAAGCTTACAATATTTTAAATTCTACATGCAGATAATTTTTTTTCGAATGCGTTAATTTATGCATTATTTTATGTCAAGGTATAATGGAGGAGAAGGATTGGTGTAGTGATATATAAATTTCATAATTATTCTTAAGTTACTTTAGCATAATTTTTGATACGTGAAAAAAATAAAAAGAAAATCAAAACTCTACATGTGTGTTTTTGTAATTTCCTTGCTTGAAGCCTAATAATTTTCAATTTTTTCTTCACATTGTTCAATCCAACATCTTTGAGATTGCACCATACTACATGGGGATCCATCTTAGCTAATATAATGGATTCAACCCCACTAAGATTCTTTGAAATTTTATTATATGGAGGTACTAATGGTTAAAAATTCCCACACATCCTATCACATGAGTAAAAAACTACCCTACTTATTGATTCCTCTGAAAATCAAAAGAAAAAAAAACATAAAATGAAATAAATAAAGAGTTATTTTCCATTATGTTACGAGAGATGGATAGTCTAGCCCTAAACTAGGTGATCGTTGAGAATGAAACTTATAAGGAATATGCTTTTCCATGTTGGATAATCTACCTTTCAAATGGTCCAACTTTTCCTGAAGACATCCTTGTCTGCCTTTGTAAACTTGCTTGTATGTCCAACAATTGCTATGATATTTGAACTTATGACCTCTTACAAAGAAACAAACACTCTTGATTATTACTTGCCTACTAAAATTTTATATACTCACTATAATATTGTCGTCATTTTTTTTGCTGGCCTTTGTAGCCCTATCTGATCATGTTTGATGCTCAATTTTTGGTTTGTTGTATGGGATATTCATGTTGGCCTATACTATGTTTTACTTTTATAATGATTACTCTAAGGCCCTTTTGTTTTGCTAAATGTTGTTGGGGTTTTTGATCCATTATTCCAATGCCTCCAACTCATCTTTGAGATTTTCTTTTCTATTTTTTAATTTTTTTTTTCTATTTTTTTTAGGTTAATGTTTGTAAATGCCATGATTAACTGAAACTTAAATTTAAATTCTAAGAATATTCTAATATTTTATTTTAAAAAATAAAGTCATTTATTAAAATATTAATATATTTTGATGGGATTCATAGGATTACTGTAGGTAAATATATAAATTAAATAATCAATAGCTCTTTACTCATTTACAAGCGTTAACCATCTCAATATATTTACATCATAAGGTGTCATTATTTGAAAACAACTCTCCTACCTGTCCATGTGTACTATTGTTGACCGTCAGATGCATTGTTAGATGATTGAAGAATGCTCAGCCATAGATAAAAAAAAATTAAAAAATAAACCATAACTAAAACCTTAATATGTAATATCCAACATTATTCTATGAAAGTCATCCTCCTTCCGGGGCTAATAGCCGAATTTTCTATAGAGAAGGGACAGTTGGAAGAATGATAAATCATTTATTGCAATACATGAGCATTGATGGACACGAGGAGGGATACCTACAACTGTAGCTGGAACAACCAACAAAGATTGGTAGTTATTAGTTAGCTACTGGTAGTTTTCATATTTTCTTTTAAATCTCTTTCTTTCATTCATTTTTCATCTATATCTTTTGTTGTTTGTTTGTTCGAGTGAATAACTGAAGAAGTTTTCTGCATTTGAGTGCTTAAGGCTTCCATCAGAGAAGTGAAGTGATGTGATGTTCTGTTTCGTTGCAATTGTTGGGCTGCTGTCGGAAAGTTTCAACCTGCCTGTCAGATTACATTTTTAATAGCTTCCAAGTTGGTTTCTGCAAAATTTCCTGTTCTAGGTAATGATTTGGATAGTTCAATTAGATTTTTTGATTCAACGAGAGGAGAATTTCTGTGCCAACATTGACAATATGGTTCTTTGTTAGCATTTATTAAAACCTAGAAAACTGGTCTCCTATGAATACAAAACTTTACCTATCATCCTCCTTCGTTGTCTATTTCCGCTTCCTCTGCCAGTTCATATCGTTAAAGGTGCTCTTAGCGAACAACATTTATGCAGCTAAGGTCACAATTCTCTTTGGCTTTCAAATCTTGTCTAGCCTGGCTCTCATTCTCCTTGCAAGCATGTCTTATTTTCACCTTGGCCCATATGCCCTCAATGGTGTTTTCTAGCATGTGGCTGTCAGCACCCAAATCCAGTGACATATCAGAGAGAGAATAACAGCTAAAATTTGCAACTCAAAGGTTCCGTCTACGTTCCCCTTAGTAGCTCTAGTACTCAATTTTACTCGGTATTTACAGTTTCTTTGCCTTTAGATTCAATTTTTTTTTGAAGAGTACTCCATTGTCATTTACAACTTCAAAGGTTCCCTCTAAATTACCTTTAATAGCATTTGACTGTGGGACTTTTCCCCTCCAATCCAAATCAAACCATGCTCACATTTTATAATTTCCATGGGAGGATTTCTCTTCTTAGCGGGGGAGCTGAATCCAACCATGCAGAGGACTTTGTCATCTAGGCTATCAGATTTCTTTTTCCCCAAACTTTTATTTGAAAATATTTGAAAATGCCTTTAATTTCATTTCGTCTTATAAAGGTGTTAAATTACTATTCTGTCTTATTCCCTTTAGTAGCTTTACTACTCAATTTTACCCGTTCACCCAAAAATGATGCCAATCTCTCTAATGTCATGTTATGTTGAGATGTGTTTTCTTCTGTTACAGTGACAAATAATTAATCATAAAGTGGGTTTATATCTATTCTAAGTCTTTATCATTTATTGAATTGTTAATGGCTCATGTAGTCCTTCCGTTTATACATGACAAATCAATCTTAAACTTTGTAATTTAACAATCTCAAGAATAATAAATCTAAGCGGTTGAAACAAAGTGACAACTATTCCATTCAAAAAGTATACAGACACCAAATAAACTATATGTAATATCAAGTGTCAAGGTAGTTCTAGAATTAGAAATAGAAAATTTGAACGGTCAAAAGAAAGATACAAATTTTATCCATCACAAATATCTCCTTGGAAGAATATTTTATTGACCAATTTCCTTTCCCTTGAATGTCTAATTCCATTTTGGATTTAGATTACTTGTTTTTACTATGGTTTTCTTTGATGGAAGAATTTTTTTATTGGGGTCAATTTAAACTTTTGCACATGAATCTAATTTACCCAGCTCATCTTTCTTTCTTAAGTTAATTGCCCTGACAATCTTTAGCAGAGGATTCCATCAGGTTTATGCATAGCTCCATGATCAATAAGAATAGGTAATTCCAATGTCTTTTGGAAATAGGTATAAGTTATCAACCTTCTCTTTAACCATTTCTTGGATAAATTGGTAAAGACTAGGGATGACCAACCGAGTAATGTTATTCTGAAGTCAATAAAGGGATTCTCAATAATAGAGACAAATATCTCTGCAAAGGAAGTGAAACTCAAGGAAAGAAGCTTGAATGTGACACATGGAATTGCAAATACCTGCAAATCCAACAACGACACAACTTGCCTTAGACCAATTTAATGCTTTCACTGACACCATCAAATATTGGTTTCTAGCATATTATTCTCCATATTTATCAATTTCAATTTCACCTTGGCATTTATTTTTAACCATGGAAATATTTTCCTTCACCACTAATGTTACCTTTTTAATAACTTCCAAGTTGGTTTCTGCAAAATTGCCTACTACAGGTAATGACTTGGACTGTTCAACTGGATTATTTGATTCAATGAGTAGCTTTACTACTTATCTTTACCTGGTCACCTGAAAATAACACCAATCTCTCTAATGTCATGTTATGTTGTTCTATGTTTTTTTCTATTACAGTGACAAATAGTTAATCATAAAGTGGTTCTATATGTATTCTAAGTCTTTATCATTTACTAAACTGTTAGTGGCTCATGTAGTCCTTCAGTTTATACATAAAAAATCAATATTAAAATTTTTAATTTAACAATCTCAATAATAATAAATCAAAGCGGTCGAAACATAGTGACAAATATTCCATTCAAAAGGTATACGGACACCAAATAAACTATATGTAATATCAAGTGTCAAGGTAGTTGTAGCATTAGAAATCAAAAATTGCAATGGTATAAAGAAAGATAAAAACTTGATCCATCACACAAATATCCTTTCCAGAACCTTTTATTGACCAATTTCCTTTCCCCTGAATGTCTAATTCCATTTTGGATTTAGATTACTTGTTTTGACTATGGTTTGCTTTGATGGAAGAATTTTTTTATTGGGGTTAATTTTAACTTTTACATATGAATCTGATTTACCCAGCTCATCTTTCTTTCTTAAGTTAATTTCCTTGAAAACCTTTGGCAGAGGATGCCATCAGGTTTATGCATAGCTCCATGATCATCAAAAATAGGTAATTCCAATGTCTTTTGGAAACAAGTATAAGTTATCAAACTTCTCTTTAATCATTTCTTGGATAAATTGGTAAAGACCAAGGATGATCATGGGATCATCACCAAGTAATGTTACTCTAAAGTAAACAAAGGGATTCTCAATAATAGAGAAAAATATCTTAGCAAAGGAAGTGAAACTCAGGGAAAGAAGCTTCTATGTGACACATGGAATTGCAAATACCTGCAAATCCAAAAACAACACAACTTGCCTTAGTCCAAATGATTTCACTGAAACTATCACATATGGCTTTCCAGCACATTATTCTCCATATTTATCAATTTCCATTTCACTTTGGAATTTATTGTTAACCCTCGGAATATTTTCCTTCACCATTGATGTTACCTTTTTAATAGCTTCCAAGTTGGTTTCTGCAAAATTGCCTGCTGCAGGTAATGACTTGGACAGTTCAACTGGATTGTTTGATTCAATGAGAGGAGCATTTATCTGCCAACATTGACAGCATTGTTATTTGTTAGCATTCATTAAAACCTAGAAAACTGGGCTCCTGTGCATACAAAACTTGACCTATCATCCTCCTTTGTTGTCTACTTCCCCTTCCTCTAGCAGTTCATATTATTAAAGGTGCTCATAGTGAAAAACATTGATGCAAGTAAGGGCACAATTCTCTTTGGCTTTGAATGGAGAGCTGCATTGCCATCCCCATAGTCAAATAGCTTCATAGAATGTGCTCTTTTTCTCATCGATTTCTTGATGTGTAACTCGATGAGGAGAGCTTTTGATTGAATATGTAAATGTGCAGTAAAATATCTCTAGCGCAAAAAATCATTAAGATAAAAAATTGCATTCCTGAGGCACTTCTAACCATAGCTGACTCTCCCATCTTGCAATAGAAAAGTAGCCCCATAAGCCAGAATGACTACTGCATCATTCACAACACATCCAAGGAGTGCTATTACTGCCTTGGGCATTTGGTAGTCATTAGTCCAAAGGATTTCCCTAATGCAATACCATCCTCCATCACCTAATGCTCCCAGTGCATCCATATCTAGCTTAACTCCTATGTCATTTTGAAGAAAATCAGCAGGGGTAGAGAATGTGAAACATCTAGGCTGAGTATTTGTTCCTTAAATTCCTTCAAGGACCAGATTCGTTGTTTGAAAAGCATCTTCAGGATTTGCAGTCTACTTCACAAATGTCTTCCGAAGGAAAAAAATGTTCCAAAAATTAAATCATCGTTGATATTACCTTTTTAATAGCTTCCAAGTTGGTTTCTACAAAATTTCCTACTGCAGGGAATGACTTGGAAAGTTCAACTGGATTGTTTGATTCAATGAGCCAAGCATTTTTGTGCCAAGATTGACAGTATGGTTCTTTGTTAGTATTCATTAAAACCAAGAAAACTAGGCTCCTCTGCATACAAAAATTGACGTATCATCCTCCTTTGTTGTCCACTTCCCGTTCCTCTAGCATTTCATATCGTTAAAGGTTCTCATAGCAAACAACATTGATGCAGCTAAGGGAATAATTCTCTTTTGCTTTGAATGAAGAGATGCATTGCCATCCCCATAGTCTAATAGCTTCATAGAATTTGCTCTTTTTCTCATGGATTTATTGATGTGTAACTGGAAAAGGAGAGTTTTTGACTGAAGATGTAAAGGTGTAGTAAAATAGCACTATCGCAAACAAGGAGAAAGATAACAAATTGCATTCCTCGGGCACTTATAGCCATAGCTGACTCTCCCATCTTGCAATAGAAAAGTAGCCCCACAAGCCAGAATGATTCTTGATCATTCACAACATATCCAAGGAGTGCAGTTACTGTCTAGGGAATTTGCTAGTCATTAGCCCATAGGATTTCCCTAATGCAATACCATCCTGCATCACCCAATGCTCCCAGTGCATCCATATATGGCTTAAATCGTATGTCCTTTTGAAGAAAATCAACAGGGGCAGAGAATGTGAAACATCTGGGCCGAGTATTTGTTCTTTAAATTCCTTGAAGAACCAGATTCGTTGTTTGCAAAGCATCTTCAGGATTTGTAGTCTGCTTCACAAATGTCTTCCGAAGGAAAAACCATTCAAAAAATTAAACCATCGAAGGTAATGTCTGCACATGAGATGTTGAAAAAGGAGGATATTATTCAAGGAAACTATTAGTTTTTATATGATATGAGCTTATAGCTTATTTTGAAATACCAAACCCTGATATCTGTAATCATCATTACCAAGTGGCATGACACGGTTCAATTCACCATTGCGTAAACTCTTCTTCTCCTTTCAAATGTTGTCCGACCTGGCGCTCATTCTCCTTACAAGCATGTCTATTTGTCACCTAGGCCCAAATACCCTCAATGGTGTTTTATATCCTGTGGTTGTCAACACCCAAATCCACTGATATATCAGAGAGAAAAGAACAGCTAAAATTTGCAACTCAAAGGTTCCCTATACGTTCCCTTCGGTAGCTTTAGTACTCAAATTTACCCAGTATTTACAGTTTCTTTCCCTTTAGATTCAAACTTTTTTTGAAGAGTAGTACTCTGCTGTCATTGAAAACTTCAAAAGTTCCCTCTACATTATATTTAGTAGCATTTGAATATGGGACTCTGCCCCTCCAATCCACATGAAACCATGCTCACATTTTATAATTTGCATGGGAGGATTTCTCTTCTCAAAGGGCAAGCTGAATCCAACTAGGCAGAAGACTTTGTCATCTGGGCTGTTTGATTTCTTTTTCCCCGAAATTTTATTTGAAAATATTTGAAAATTCCTTCAATTTATTTTTGTCTTATAAAGATGTGAAATTATTGTTTCGGCCTGTTACCTTTAGTAGCTTTACTACTCAATTTTACCCAAGCACCTGAAAATGAAAATGACGCCAATATCTCTAATGTCATGTTATGTTGAGTTGTGTTTTTCTCTGTTACAGTGGAAAATAGTTAATCATAAAGTGGTTTAATATGTATTTTAAGTATTTATCATTTATTGAACTATTAATGGCTCTTTTAGACCTTCAATTTATACGTGACAAATCAATCTTAAACTTTATAATTTTATTGAGAATATAGAATTCGAGTTAAACAAGTTGAGAATTTCTAAATGCATCATTTGGTTTTTGTTCCATAAAATATACACGTGGAAACAATATTAGCATCTAAACTAAAGGTTTATGATTTATATGTTTAAATTTCAAATTTGTTAGCAACTTTTAATAGAATATAGATAACTTTCTGGGCTAACTGAACTTATTAGTCAGTTTTTCATGGATAATTTCCTCAGGCTTCCTTTATTTTTCAAATCTCATGTTTACTTAGGTAAGAAAACTACTTTGCTTGGCATTTGCCTACTTTGATACATGAAAACATGGGGTTTCTTCAATCTTTTTCCTTCAAGTTGAATTGTTTTTGAACTATCAAAGGTTTTATGAATAATTGTAATAAAATTATTCTGACATATGGGTTTTCTTCTGATGATTATATTGATTGCATTACAATGATACTCCTCTTTTCATTTCTATATTTTAGTCTTTTCTACAGTGTAAATAGTCTTTAAAGATAATTATGAAATATTTTCTGCTCTCATTTTCATTGATAAACAAGCATACCTTGTAATGCATTTCAAATCTACCATTGCATAGGAAAGAGTAAATTTCAAAGTTTATATATAGTTTAAGGAAATTTCAATTAGGTCTATATAATGGCTATCCTTTCACTTAAATTTAATTCCCTCCAATGATTGATTAAATCCATGTCAATCATTATAACACCTACTAAATAAAAAAAACTTCAATAATTCATTTCAATATTTTGACATTTCCATATTTGAGAAAAAATATTGTTTTACAGATCCACAATATCTTCAACAAATTCTACCCTACTGTAACTTTATTTTCAAATATAAAAATTCAATGTCTATTACATACATTATACATTCTATACATCCAATGACAGTAAAATATATATATAACGACACATCAAATTAATTACAGTTGATCTCTTTCTAGCATCTTCCTTACGGTGTTTCCTTTGCAACATTAGGTGCAATTGCTAGTAAAATATATTTTAATTGTATTCATATTATTATTATGTTATTACATATTTTGGAAATAATAATCATATAAATTCAATTGTTGATAAATTTAGATAATCATTAAAATATTTATGGGCAATTTATAATTTTGAAAATTTGTAACATAAAAATAAAAGCTCAAAGTTGTTATTTTCTTTTTCTTGTTACAAACTTATGTAAAACATATTTTTTCTTACTCCTGTCTAAATTTCTGCAAAGAATTATGATGTGAAATTATTCCTCTCAAAATGTTTAACTAGCAAATGTTGCAAAGGAAAGGTAGTCACGCATAAATTCGAAAATAATCCTCACATATAGAAGATCATTAAAAATAAAAGTTATTAAACAAAATGGAATTCAAATCTATAAGATAAAGAGAATTCACTTACATTGTACCAAATTTACAGATTGTATAATCATTCCAACATATATTGCGAGTCAATCTTCAAAGATTCTCTTTGAAGTTCCAATAGAAAATATTTCATAAAAAAGATGATATATTTCAATATTGAATTATCTCACTTATCAAAAGCTTGCATTATTTTACCACTTGATCTTATGGTGATTATATTAGTCTTTGATTTTCCTTTCTTAAATTCTTTTGGGCATTTCAACTGGTGAGTGACACAACAACTCTTGCTCTTAAGGTGATTGGATTAGTGTTTTTTTTTTCATTTCTTAACTTATTTTTGGCATTTAAAGTGGTTTATGAGAGAGGAGGTTTATATTCAAAGTTTTTTACAAAGTGACAAATTCAAAGTTTATGATTGGATGAGGTAGTCTAAAGCATAGCTATGAAATAGATATATTACTAAAGCTAGTGGTTGAAATAACAACTTTACATTGCTTGATAGGAGAGAAGTGGATATTTTGTTGAGCATTGATTAAATAATTCTTTTAGATCACATATCAACTTTAATTCACTATTCGGAGGTACCATGGTGAACTATTATGGTAGCATTCACGAACATTGCTTTATTGAACATGATAAACTTATATTCACTATTCATTAGTACCATGGTGAACTATTATTGTAGCAACCACGCGCTTTCCTTTATTCAACATGATATTCTATGAGACGTAGCTATGTATTTGACTAGGCAAGGGCCCATAAATAAACACAACATGTATTTTATGCCTTATGGAGCCCAATTTACTCCCAAAAAGTGGAAAAAGTTGAAAAATGCTTGGAAGTGTACATCTGATATTGAGATTTTTTCCTTCCATACTGGTTTGCAAAATATGTAATTCTCCTCTCATAATCGTTTGTGACCATTTTTTGATGTTGAACTCTCTAACTTATCAAAAGCTTTGATTATTTTACATTCTACTTTCGCATAAGTTGATTT
Source organism: Pinus albicaulis (assembly GCA_034641835.2). NCBI lineage: Eukaryota > Viridiplantae > Streptophyta > Pinopsida > Pinales > Pinaceae > Pinus > Pinus albicaulis. Next base: position 35,991,251 of record MU968480.1, read on the forward strand.
TGAATGTGCTAATTTATGCATTATCATATGTAAATGTATAATGGAGGAAAATGACTGTTGTGATACATAAATTTCATAATTATTGTTAAGTTACTTGAATAGAATATATGATACATGAAAATAAATGAAAATAGAAATAGAACTCTACATATGCATTTTGCATTAGACGTTACGGAAGTCGATAGTCTAGTCCTAAACCAAGTAATGGTTAAGGCCAGAACTCATAGTGAACATGATTTTCCATGTAGGCTAATCTACCTTCCAAATGGTCCAACTTTTCCTAAATAAGTCATTGTTCCCCTTTGTAGAGTTACCATGGTTAAATCTTATGGTAGTAGCCACGATGTAACTCTTATGGTAGTAGCCACAACCTTTCCTTTATTCAACATTATATTATGCGAGAGTTGGCTACGTATTCTAGTATGAAGGAGACTTGGATATGTATTTGAGCAGGAAGGGGCCTATAAATTAATGCAAAAGACTTTTTATGCCTTATAAAGAAGACTTTATTCCCAAAAAGTTGAAAACGGTTGTGAAGTGTACATTTGATGTTGAGATTATTTCCTTCCACGCCAGTTTGGTGAACATTTAATTCTCTTCTCATTTTCTTTTATGACCATTTTTTCAATATTGAACTATCTCACTTGATCAAAACCTTGCAATCTTCTACATTCTACATGCAGATAATTTGATTTTAAATGTGTTAATTTCTGCATTATTGTATGTCAAGGTATAATCGAGGAGAACAATTGGTGTAGTGATATATAAATTTCATAATTATTTTTAATTTACTTTAATAAAATTTTTGATACATGAAAATATATAAAAACAAAAGAAAAATTCTACGTGTGTTTTTGTACCTTCTTTTCTTGAAGCCTAATAATTTTCAATTTTTTCTTCACATTGTTCAATAAAACATTATCTGGAAAATATATCAGCTTGCGCCATACTACATGGGGATCAATTTTAGCTAAGATAAGGGATTCAATCCCATTAAGATCCTTTTCAATTACTTTATATGAAGGTACTAATGGTTACAAATTCCCACACATCGTATCACATGGGTAAAAGAGTACCCTAGTTATTGATTCCTCTAAACATTAAAGGAAAAAAAACATAAAATGAAATAAATAAAGAGTTATTTTTCATTATGTTACCACATATGGATAGTATAGCCCTAAACTAGGTGACCGCTTAGGACAAAACTTATAATGAACATGTGTTTCCATGTTGGCTAATCTACCTTCCAAATGGTCCAACTTTTCCTCAGGACATCCTTGTCCCTCTTTGTAGACTTGCTAGTATGTCCTACGTGTGCTACAATATTTAAACTTATTACCTCTTACAAAGAAACACATATTCTTAATTATCAAGCCTACTAAATTTTTATATACCTGCTATAATGCTGCCACAATTCTTCTTGCTGGTCTTTATAGCCCTATTCGATTATGTTTGATGCTCTGCTTTGGGTTTGTTGTATGGGATTTTAATGTTGGCCTATGCTATGTTTTAGATTTCTAATGATTACTCTGAGGCATTTTTTTTTGCTAAATTTTATTGGGGTTTTTGTCCCAGTTCTTGTAATTGACTAAGAAACTGTATTTTTTAGATCTAAAAAAATCTATAAATGGAATGGCCCAAGGCCCAAATACATTTGGTACGGGCTAGGACTGAAACTTTGTGAGGATGATACTGTTCTCCATGAATAAATATGATTACTTAACCCACATTTGATGGCTTTCATTGAATAACTATAATGATTTATCACACATTTGTTGAGTAAAACCAATAGTGGTAAGATGTTATGGTTTTCATTGAATAACTAAAATGATTTAGCCCACATAATTTTAGAAGACATAAAATTGTTGTTGATTGACTAAGAGCTCATCTTATTTGGATGTAAAGACACAAGTTACTAGGTAGAGACCTAAACGAATCTAACAAGAGCTAAAATCTACTTTCTTATAAATTTTCATTAGATTAGTTTAGATCATATAGTTTTATTTTTATTTTTTTATTTTACTTAATTATAATTGTAATGATTTTTTTTTTGTAAGTTTGGTAGTACTTTTCATTTTTCACTTTTTTCACTTTTTTTATTTACTCCATCTTCATAAAATGTCTACATACATCACTCCAAGGGGAAGTGAATTGAACCTGCTATGATTGCTGTAAGAGCATGCCTCATCACTGTTTAACCAAGACCCCATAGAAAATTACAATTGTAATCTTAAATCAACCTACGTTAACTAATAAAAATCAATAATAATCTTTTACTATTAAAAATCACTATAATCTTTTACAATTAGTTAACAAGTAAATTATAATATACTTTGTCAAAAATATATTATAAAATAATTTCTTATTTATATAATAAAAAAATATGAAAAAAATATTCTAAATACCTATTTTATTGTATTAATATAAATATTTACAATTGATAATTATAAATAATAGAACATATTTTTTTTTTATATATATTTACTAAAAAAATGTAATATTGTAATGAGTAAGAGAAATCTTGCAATATTTTTTTTTAATATTAAAATAGTAAAAAAAATAACTAAAAGTGCTTTATAAAATTTTAAAAGATAAAAAATTATTAATTTATTTTAAATATAAATTATGTATCTAACCTAAAATAATATGAATATACCACGAGTGGAATTTTTTAATATAAATACAAAAATATACATGTTTTAAAATACGTCCGCTTTTGTTTTTTTGATATATATCGTATATTAACTATAATTATTAATATTTTATTATTTGGGGAACAATAAGAATACAGTTTTGAGGAGAAGAAAAGATATTGTAAAAGTTGTGATTTTTGGTGCAGAAACAAAGAAAACGCAACACTGAATCCATTGGATGCATTATGGAGATCGGTGTCGAAGAATAATCTGTCCTTCACCAACAACTTTCATGGAATCGCTGGAACAAGCAGATTCGGGCCCCATATTTATGCAGACGAATATGAAAGTTATCACATCTAAAATTAACGGCAATGTGAATTTCATTATTCCAAAGAGTGTTTGGAAAAGAGGAAGATGTTTTTCCACAGCTACAATTTTACCACTGAGCCCGAGGACGTGAGTATTATTAGTGTTAATAGCTCTGTCAAAAGGTGGGGGGTTGTTTTTCAAAATCAAAACAACGTTATGGATAATTATCACTTGGAAATAGTTGCATACTGAGAAGCACGAGGACTTTGTACATGTTCGTCATGGGAACCTATCTTAGTTCGGAGAGCAGAGTTGGAAATATAAGACAGATATATTTTTCTCTCTTCTCCTTGATCTCGGACCGAGCTGACAATGAAGAAGATGTAGTCTAGAAATGGTGTATCTCTATGCTTTTGCAAACAAGTATAGTTATGAAGATGATTTTACAGTTATCAAGGAATTGTAGTGCCCAAGTTAAATGAAAGAATTTCTCACTAGAATGAATTTTTTTTATTTCAAATTATATATTATAATGAAACATTAATTAAGTTGTTATTATTATTTAAATAGCTGGAAATGTTAGGTAAATTTCTTTTTAATACATAGAATACATGTTTTTATTTTATTAGTTGATCTTAATCATATATTCTAATGTCATAATGATAAACATAAAATATTAAGTAAAGATACCAAAAAAAACTATTTGGAGAAGAAAAGCACTATTGTAATTACATGGAATAAAAATAGTAATGGTGTTTATTACTGGATAAATAAAAATAGTGATATGAATTTTTGGCAAATGTAAATATTGTTGCCTTGTTTGTTGTAGACTTCCTTGTTCTTGCCAGTTTATTACTACTTATGAAACAATCAGGACATGCATTTTGTGAATTCTGGTCTCTGTTGGTGTTTAGGCCATACACTTCCTTCGACTCCCCCAGTTTTGAAAAATCTCAAACAACAAAAAAAACATAAAAAAAACACTTTCAGTATAATCGCTTACCACCTCCCCTACACCAAAATGTTGAGTTAAGTTATAGAATTATAATTTTCCAAGATAGATTATCAACACAGGGAAAGTAATATTTTGAGATGTTGCTCAAAGTATATGTAAGCTTTATACCTCAAAAGCTCCCTAATTGAATTAGTCATTCAATTAGAACTAGTGTCTTTTTTCTGCATCAACAATTGGCAGCAAAGGCTACTGGGTGGATTCAAACATCCCTATGTAGCTCTTCGTATTGCTAATGTTGATAAGAAAAGATAAAATATCAAACTCAGGGCCATAAAAGAATCAATCTGACATTTTAAAATTGAAATATGATTAAATGAATTTAACACATGAACACAAAAACTGAACCATTTTATCATTTAGCATCTACTGCTAAAACTTCATAAACAAAACACTACCTGTGAAAATGAATTATTACTGCATAAAAATAATTAAAACATGTAGAGTCTTGCAACTAATAGAGTTATGAGCAAAGGGGGCCCTCCCTTACTCACAACCCATTCAATATTAGAAGGGTTGGCGGAGTAGAATGTACAGAACATAGAATATTGTATTAATATGGAACATATAATATTAAATTTAAATTCTAAGAATATTCTAAGATTTTATTTTAGTAAATAAAGTCATTTATTAAAATATATTTTGATGGGATTCGTAAAATACTGTCACACATTAATATCTAAGTAACTATATAAATTAATTAATTAGTAGATTTTAAATCTTTCACAAGCATGAATCACTCAAACCAAATTATAAATTAAATAATTAGTAGTTTTTTATTTTTTCACAAGCATGAATCACTCCATTAAAATGAGTAAATTTTAATTTTCAGAATATTCTAAGATTTGATTTTAAAAATTAAATTAAATTATTAAAATATATTTCAATTTTATTCAAACTATTATTATGTTATGGCATAATTTAACAGAAATAATAATATAAATTAAATGGTTGATAAATCTAGATAATCATTAAAATATTTATGGGCAATTTATAATTTTGAGAATTCTTAACATCAAAATAAAAGCTCCAAGTTTTTTTAGTTTTTTTTTTTTTCTTCTTCTGGTTACAATCTTAGGTAGAACATATTTGTTTTTACTCCTACCTAAATTGGCGCAAAAATTGTGGTGGGAAAATATTCCTCTTAAAAATGTAGGCATAAATTCTAAAGGAATCCTCACATATAGAATATCATTAAATATAAAAATTAGAAAAAGAATTGAATTTAAAGCTAGAAGATAAAGAGAAATTACTTACATTGTACCAAGTTTACAGATTGTATAATCATTCCAACATAGATTTCCAATCAATCTTCAAAGATTCTCTTTCAAGTTGCAATAGGAAATATTTGATAAAAAAGATGATAAAGTAGTCAATCTTTAGAGCTTCTCTTTTGACTCGTCTATTTATAGTATTCTATAGAAAGGCTTTAATTTGCCTTAGCTCCTAGAAAAATCCCCATTTAAGATATTATTTGTGACATAGAATTTGAAATTTTGGACTTGCGGGATTCCTCCAAAGACATCATTAGGCAAGATTGTGCGAAAATATTGAAGAAAGCCAAGCCCCCCAAGAGAAAGCTGAGTAAGCCTAGGTTTGGGGCTTTAAAATACTTACATAATAATAAGGTTATTCTTGTTATTAAGGTTGACAAAAAATGTGCAGATGTCATTCTTAATAAAAATAATTACAGGAGGAATATGTTAGATCATTTGGAGAATAGTGGGAGCTACAAGAAACTTTCTAAAAATCCCTTAAAAAATGTATCAAGAGCTATCATTGATGCCATTAAATCCAACATCTTGGTGAGCTCCCAAAGTAAGAAGTTCATTGAAAGAAACCCTCTTACTCCAAGAACCTATGGTCTTCCAAAAATTCATAAGGATGGTGCCCGACCTCGGCCCATTGTTAATACCATAGGTGGTCTGACTTATCTTCTAGTCAATTATTTATCCCATAAGATTAAGCCTCTCGTAGGTCATACCAACTCCTAGGTCATACCGACTCCTTTGTTAAATATTATTCATCTTTTGTTAAGGAGTTAAAGGACGTTAGAATGGATCTTGAGGATAGATATGTCAGTTTTTATGTTGTTTCTCTTTACACCAATATCCCCATTAATGAGGATATTTATGTCATTAATTGCATTACTGATCCAGATAAGGCCCATTTAGTCGGGATATGCTTAACCTCTACTTTATTTTTTTTTGAAGGGGAGTTTTATGAGCAAACATGTAGTGTTTCCATGGGTTCTCCCTTATCCGCGATTGTTGCTAATTTTTTTATGGAGGAGTTTGAATCAAAGGCTCTTTCCTCAACTCTTTTCTAGCGAAAGCTTTGGAAAAGGTCTCTAGATGATACTTGTGTTGTCTGGCCTCATGGCAAGCAAAAGATAGATCTCTTTTTCCTTCATCTTAATAGTCAATATCGCTCCATAAAACTCACCATGGAATATGAGGTGGATGGACGCATTCTTTTCCTCAATATTCGTATTTCAATAAAGGATGGTGGTTCTTTCTCCCATCAAGTTTTTCCAAAGAAAACTCATACTGAGCAATATATTCATGTTATTTCTCATCATTTCCCTACTTAGAAATTAGGTGTCCTCAACAGCTTAGCCACTATGGCGTTGAGAATGTCTGATGAGTCTCGAAGGACAAAATACCCATCTCCTGAATGTGCTTTGTAAAAATGGTTATATCAGGTCGTAGGGCCTTAAAGCTTTCCTTAAAGAAGAAAAAGGTCCTTTAATTAAAAATAAAAAAGATCCTACTGAATTGTCATGCAGTGTGTAGATTCGTTTCATTTAGGGAAACACTGATAGGATTGTTAGGCTGCTTAGGAAACATTGGGTTTATTCGTATTTCAAGCCCCTTAACATGATTCACAGCTCTCTGAAATCGATTAAACATCCGATAGACCCTACGGATGGGAAAGCTTTCTACAATATTCCTTGTTATTGTGGGACAACTTACACTGGTGAAACAGGTCGGTTTATAAAAAAAAGGAATTGTGAACATGCTGCTGACATTAAACATGGAAAATATAACTCCACCATGTTAGCTGAGCATGCAGAAAATACTAACCATAAAATTTTCATCAAGGAGGCTAAGGTAATTGCTAGGATTGATCATTTCCATGATTGTAAGTTAAGGGAGGCCTTAAGGATTGAAGACATACCCATTATCTCAGTACAGATGACGACTGGAATATCAAAAAGTGTTGGATCCTTGCCTTATATTCATAATTATCTTCTGTTTTAGCCATTGTTCTTTAGATATATTTTTTTAGGCTCGGTCTATGATTTTTTTTTTGTTCGTTGATTATCGTTTTATATTTTTCCTTTCACCTCGTCCCTTAAAAAAAAAGAAAAAATTAAATAAATTAATAAATTAATAATATCTATATCTATATATCTATATATATATGAATTATTCAATTAATGAATAAATTAAATATTTTAATCTATAAATATAATAAAAGCTAGCCATTACTACATTTAATTTTTAGAGTGAAACTAGTTGTTATCCTAATGGCTAGTTTAGCCATTTCTACATCTATTTAAACTCAACATCTCGATCCAATCTCTCACCTAGTCCCGATGATGAACCACACTTGTTGGTTCGAAATGCGCCGATAATTTTCTATTGCATGTGATTATTACCTAAATAATTATAAATAAAAAGAATGATATTTTTCAATATTGAACTATCTCACTTATCAAAAACTTGCATAACTTTAACAGTTGATCTTAAGGTGATTAGATTAATCTTAGCTTGTCCTTGCTTAAATTATTTTTGGAATTTCAATTAGATTGTGACAAAGAATGTTTATTTTCGAAGTTTTTTTCCAAAGTAACAAATTCAAAATTTATCATTGAATGAAGTAGTTTAAAGCATAGCTACAAAATATATATGTCCATAAAGCTAGTGACTGACATAACATATCTTCCTCTCAAGGTGATTGGATTATTCCTTGTTTGTCATTTCTTATATTATTTTTGGAATTTCAAGTGGTTTCTGAGAGAGGAGGTTTATATTAAAATTCTTTTCCAAAGTGACAATTCAAAATTTACGATTGGATGAAGCAGTTTAAAGCAGAGCTATGAAATAGATATATCACTAAAGCTAGTGGTTGAGCTAAAAAATTTACATTGTTGGATAGGAGAGAAGTGGATATTTTGTTGAGTATTGATTAAATAATTCTCTTAGGTCACATAATAACTTTAATTCACTATTCAAAGGTACCATGCTGAATTATTATGGTAGCACCCACAAACATTCCTTTGTTGAATATGATATACATTAATTCACTATTCAGAAGTACCATGGTGAACTATAATGGTAGAAGGCATGGGCTTTCATTTATTCAACATGATATTTTGTGAGAATTGGCTATGTATTTGACTAGGCGCGGGGCTATAAATAAACAAAAAATGTATTTTATGCCTTATAAATCCCACTTGATTCTCAAAAAATGGAAAACGTTGAAAAATGCTAGGAAGTGTACATTTAACGTTGACATTATTTCCTTCCACACCGATTTGGATCATATTTCATTCTCCTCTCATAGTCGCTTGTGACAATTTTTCAATGTTGAACTCTCTAAGTTATTAAAATCTTGGAGTATGTTACACTCTACTTTTACAGAATTTGATTTTGAATGTGCTAATTTATGCATTATTATATTTCAATGTATCATTAAGGAAAATTATTGGTGTGATACATAATTTCATAATTATTTTTAAGTTACTTGAATATAATGTATGATATATGAAAAAAAACTAAAAATAAAAACTTAACTCTACAGGCGCATTTTGCATTAGGTGTCACAGAAGTTAATAGTATAGTCATAAAATAGGTGATGGTTAATGCCAAAAATCATGGTGAACATGATTTTCCATGTGGGCTAATCTATCGTCTAAATGGTCTGTCTTTTCCTAAATAAGTCATTGTTCCCCTTTCTAGAGTTACTATGGTTAACTCAGTGCCCACGATGTAACTCAACCCAATTAAATATGATCATATGTCAACTGTGAAATTATCCTTTGGAGTATTTGAGAATAGGAATATTACTATTAGTCTCTGCCTGAAGGGTCAGCATGTAATCTTGTAATCAAAATTATTTGCAATACGAATCGGCTAAAAAGAAATCATATTTAAATCATATGCTTAAATGAAAACTAGCCTATATTTTCTTGTCCATGATTTTATTCACATTTTCCTCACACTATTAAACATTGAGGAGGGTTTCAGTTGACCAATAAAATGATTCAAAATCACTGAGGTATTATTTGGCCTCTTTTCGAGGCCGAAAGAGGCTTCGTGTATCAAAAAGTTTGTTTTACAAAACTCTTTTCCAACTCATTTTTTCATATTCCACTAATTCTATGTTTAAAACATTTTACACTAGCTTTAAAATGTTTTACAGCATATGTTTCAGAGTAAAATGGCTATTGGAATGCACATTGACCACCTATCATTGTCTTTAGCCACCAAGGGTTGAAATATTAAATCATTGGACAAGCGACTTCACAGATTGAGGAAAAAATCTTGTAAGTCCTTGTACACATTTCTTGCTTCCTCTTGTACATGTTTATTCCCTCTTCTACATGTTTCTTTTTCCACTTCATAAAACCCTATATGGTAGCCTCCTAGGAGTCTAGAGTTTTTCGAAACCCTCATCACTGAAGCCCAAATGTATTTTGTCCTATCATGTTGCTTCACATTCAATAAAATGGTAGTATTGTTTGTCACAATCTCATTTTCCGAAACTGAAACACCATTATGATTTAAGAATTTGTGGTCTTGTAAAACAAATATAAAAAACTACTATGAATTATTATTATTCTTGCAATATTACACTAGTTTACTACGGTTGCAATATTACTCTGGTTTACTATTGTTCACTAATTATTCTAGTATTTCTTAAATTTAATGGAATTGAAAATAGTTCTCTCTAATTTTTTAGTGGATTTATGGGTTGGGCAACCTAATGGAAAGTAGTTTTTATCAGTTGTACATTGTAGGTTGAGCTATAAAATTATTCAGAGAACAGTACCTTTATGTTGTAGGTTGAGATATATAATTGTTCAGAGAAAAGTACCTGGTGTTTTTCTTTTGGTTTGGTTAGCAAAGATGTAACTTTCGCTCCAACAAAATGCACAATGGAGGTTATGCTACCCAAATCCACCTAAACTAAAATCCAATTACACCTTTTATTGTCATCAGGTAGATGAAGTAACCATAGTACCAAAATATATTTTAGGTACCATTTTCTGTTGTAGAAAAGCATCTTGATCCTCTTCATGATCTTGTGTGTTCCATAGGAAACATGCATATGATCTGAGAAGATTGCTGGAAAATAGGGCCAATTAGTTAGGTAAAATAATCCTAAATTGTTTCATATATAAAAATCTATATGAATATAGCACACTTGGATAACCATTTCAGATATGGGGTTTCCTCCCTTGTACAACCACCAAATCCTCATATATGCATCTCTAAACTTAATAGGATAAAATGGAAATAAATCAGTTAATGCAGCAAGTGAAGGATGTTTAGAAGTACTGATAAACAGGAACCGAGATATCTGGAGATGGTTCAACAACTTTATCAAATTAGCATTTGGAACGAGCTGCATCTTTGTGAACATAATATTATCTTTATGAACATCCCATATGAGACTGGGCTAAAGAGAGATGATATATCCATCACTGGGACTGACTAGTATGGCCCTCCCATAATATTCCTCGGCCCTTTCTAGATCATGCTGGACCTAAATAGGGACAAAACTGACAATGTTGAGAATTTTTACATAGGAATATATAACCTGTAAATAATGACTTTATATATAAGATCTATAAATGATACACAGTAGATGATAAACTTCATTTATCTCAATTCAGTAACAAAAAACATAGTATTAAATTATAACAAAGCTCAACTAGCTAAAAATGTTTTGAGGGAAAGAACTATATCTATTTGAAAAAATAATGAACGCTCTAGATTGAGTCATGTTACCTTTTAATGAAAGAATACAAATTTGGATGAAAAACATATAGAGGTAAAACAACTCGGCAATGCGAGTAATTCGACTTAAGAAGCACATAACTTACCTTGTAAAGTAGGAGAGTGATGAACGAGCCTTGCCTTTTCTGCTTCAGAGGCTCCAACATGTAAGACCAATAATTTTTTGTTTCCTTTCTAATTTCATTTTTCCAATGCCTTGTCAAATTCATAATAATTCTCCTTACTGTATTTCTATGTTTTGTAGAAACGATGGCATCGTATTCTACTCCACTCGGTTAAAGATGCTTCGGGGTTTTTTGGAACACTTTAATCCTCCATTCCTTCACCAGTGGTTTCGAAGGTTGTTATGTCTCCAAGATCTGAGAATCAATTTGCACATGAGGGGTGTGGTAAGCCTTAGAACAGTTTTGGTTCCTTGAGTTAGTGGTATGTTTTCTTCCTTCTACTGATCGCATGGCTAAATTCATTTTGATAGTTTGGAATTCTATGCTCAAATTTACCATGACGGGCCATGAAACCCGTGTGACATCACATTCCTAGGATGAGCGTTTTGTAGGTAGTTCCTTGTGAAATTCCCATAGAGATGATACAAATCACATTTAAAGGGTCACCATTCATAATTTAAATTTTGATGAAAACCATAGGGCTCATTCATCTCTCTCTTGAACGAACTCGTTCTGGTTTTATTTCTTCCAAAGAATCCAGGACAGACTCTACATGAAAAAATCCCAAATAACTTAAGATCATGTAAGAAGAGTAATATATGATAATTATAGAGAAGCAGTCTCATACAAAGGGAAAATAATGAAAGGGACTGGAAGGAATATCAGGTAGAAGAAATGGTAAACCTGCAAAAGAAGAAGGTGTAATATAAGAATTTGAACCCAACAAAGAAAGGAAGCCTGAATGAAACATACAATACATAGAAGAATTTTCTAGCTAGTGAAAATCTACTTGCAAATAATATAACCATAAACGGATCCAATTATTGATGCAATAAGGAAGAAGGGATACATAACATTTTCAGAAATAACTAAGAATGAAACCCTTATACCTAGAGGATTGCAAAACTGAGACAGGGAGCACAATCTCCTATTATAGGAGTAATAATAAACAAAATGCCAATAAAATGGGGAAAGAAAATTAAGAAATAAATTTAATCAAGGGTAAACATTTTTTTCTTCTTTCCTTTTACCTCTACCTCGGAGGTGCTGAGAGAGATCACCTAAGCACCAAAACTATGGTCTAACATCATGTTTATAGTCACTACGCCAGACAGATGAAATTTATAACAGAAGGAGAGTATTCATACTCACCTGCAATGTCGGTGTGGTAGTCATAACAAATTCATGTAATGTTTGAGTAAAAGCGACAAATATTTCTTCATATAAGGCAAAGGCACATCCATTATCAATTGATAGGTATCTTTTACATTATAATTTGATTCATAGCTTCTCAGCTTGATCATGTCCTCACAAATATTATTTGTAGGGGGCAGTCACGAGTAATGTGACCCACCTCATCAAAATTATAGCATCTAACAGGCTCAATCCTTCCACAAGACATACCTCCTCTATACCCTTACAGAACAAATGACAGTCAAGAGTGTAGTGGGGTGCGGGGTGGTTACCCAAAAACAAACCACAATCCACGTTGACCATTGCATCTAATCCCATAAATCTAATGGTGGATTTCTCAGCGCGTACCGTCGCTAGTGCGAGCCACATACAATGGTTCTGTGCCTAAATCAAGTTGTGTGTCATCACTGGAAATTTAAGAGGATTTTCAAAATATAACCTTGGTTAAGAGAGAAGAGAAATAACTACCCTTACTCTCCCTTAAACTGCTTATTAAATTTTTATGATTTTTGTTTTCGGCATAAATTCATATATGGTCAACATAAAAAAAATACATATCAGTGTCTTATTTATATTATAGTCTCTGTATGTTTGAATATAAGGCACAAATTTGGTGTGATATTTACACTAATTAAAAACATTGTAATAAATTTACAGTTCATGATTGAAGTGATAAGATTGTGTAGCACAATTCTTAGCGCATTAATGCATCTTTTGCAACCTCTATACTAAAAAACACATTAGAGCCCCAAATTATAGTCAAAGGGGTGAATTGTACTATGCATAATTTATCCATAATATATGTCTTTGTTAGTATGTTTTGTTAGCTAAATTTTATATATAATAATATATGTACTTATTTTAAAGACATTTGAACTAAGATTTTTCTTGAAACCTGACATTTTGTGGTACTCTTCAAGACTATTCAACTATGGTGAAACTATTCAAATATCGTAGGGACTTGATCCTCTATGGATCATCTTGTTTAATTTGTTCTATTTGTATTGGATATTCTCTCATACAGTTGTTACATTGATAATTGAAACATACGGGACCATAGTCCTTCATATACATATATTTGTTTTTAAATTATTCCTTCATACCTTGAAGAGGTAATTACTTGGTTGTGTTATGAAGATTCTGGAGATGACAACTATCATCATCTCTGGCACTTGAGTTGTCCTTCATCTAACAGATGAAATTTTAGGTCTAATTCTGCATCATCGATTGTGTTTGGTAAGCTATCAAGGTAACTTTCTTTCGCTCCTCTTGTCACCTTCGCCCATCTAAAACTCACAATCTAGAAGGAAGGGTCTGCAAATAAACCCTCATTGGTGTGTTGGGTATGATTTTTAACGCAAATTTCATTGATGTTGTCCTCTCGAGCTTTTCTAAACCATTTTCCATACCCATGTCATTGAATGATTAATACTATTGTGAGGATTGCATTGGCCCATGGAAACCTATGCGATAGGGATGGGAAATACTTCTTCTTCTCCTACCAGGAAACTCTTGCGCACTTATTTTATTTCATAATTTGTTTATATTTGGTAAATTTATTATTCAATTTATTCATCACCTGTGTCTTTTCTCCCTCTGAAAATGTGTGCAAGTGACAACAAGCTCAAACTTTTATTGCACGTGTAATATTATGTCTTTTCATTTAGGTTTCCAATTAACCATTTTTTCTTCTGATTCACATATATTCGTTGGTTGATTGTGGTCTACTCGTCGCCTTGACCCATTTGAAAATCACAATCTCGAAGGAAGTGTATTCAACTAAACCCTCACTAGTGTATTGGGTATGATTTTTAGCTCAAATTTCATTGATATTGTCCTCTACAACTTTGCTAAACCATTTTCCATTCCCATGTCATGCAAACCTTAATAATATTGCTAGGATTGTGCTAGCACATGGTGAAATATGGAAAAGGGATGGACAATACTTCTCCTTCTCGAACAAGGTATTTCTTGCACACTTATTTTATTTAGTTATTTTTTTTCCTTTGGTAATTTTACTATTCAATATCTTCATCAACTCCAGCACAAAAAAGGTTTTTGGCTCCCTCTGAATCCTTGTAGAGGTAACAAAAACCTACAAATTTTATTCAAGCTATAATATTCTTCCTTTGGATTCTCATTTCCGATTTACCTTTTTATCCTCTGATTCAGGTATATTCTTTGGTTGATTTTGGTCTACTCGTCGGCTTGTCCCATTTACAACTGAAAATATGGAAGGAAGGGTTTGCAACTAAACCTTCACTGGTGTACTAGGTATGATTCATAACCCAAATTTAATTGATGTTGTCCTCTCAGGATTTTCTAAACCATTTTCCATAACCATGTCGTGAAATGATTAATAATGTTGCTAGCACTGTGTTGGACCATGGCAAACTTTGGCAGAGGGATGGATAATACTTCTCCTTCTTGTACTAGGTATTTCTTGCGCACTTATATTATTTAAAAATTTGGTTTCCTTTTGTAAATTTCTTATTCAATTTCTTTGTCACCGGTAGCACACAAAAGGGTTTTGGCCCCCTTAGAATTTGTGTATAGGTAACAACAACCTCAAAATTTATTTCTACTGTAATATTCTATCTTTGGATTTCATTTTTGATTAACCATTTTCTCTTCTAATTCAGGTATATTATTTCCTTGATTGTTGTCTACCCATCGCCTTCGCCCATTTGAAACTCATAATCTGGAAGTAAGGGTCTACAACTAAACCTTCTCTAGTGTATTCGTTATTAATATTAATCCAAATATCATTTATGTTATCCTCTCTAGCTTCTCTCAACCATTTTCCATATCAATGTTGTGCAATGCTTAATAATATTTCTGGGATTGTGTTGGCCCATGGCGAACTATGGCAGAGCGATGGACAATACTTCGGCTTCTTGCACTAGGTATTTATTATGCACTTACTTTATTTAATTATTTGTTTTCCTTTGGTAAATTTGTAATTGAATTTCTTCGACACCTGCAGCACATAGAAGGGTTTTGGATCCCTCTAAATCTGTGTACAAGTAACAACAACCTGAACTATTTATTAAAAATTTCATATTCTCTCTTTGGATTCTAGTTTCTGATTAACCCTTTTCTCTTGTGATTCATGTATATTCATTGGTTTAAGGTGGCCTACTCATCGCCTTTTCCCATTTTCTTCTCACAATCTAGAAGGAAGGGTCTCCAACTAAACCCTCGCTCTTCTATTGGGTATGATTCCTAACCTAAATTTCATTGATGTTGTCCTCCCCATATTTTCTTAACCATTTTCCATACATATGTTGTGCAATTCATAATAATATTGCTTGGAATATGTTGTCCCATGGTGAATTATGGAAGAGGGAGGGACAATATTTCACCTTCTTACAATAGGTATTTCTTGTGCACTTCTTTTATTTAATTATTTATTTTTCTTTGGTAATTTTATTACTCATTTTTTTCGTCATCTATAGCACACAAAAGTGTTTTGGCTCCCTCTGAATCTATGTATAGGTAAAAACAACCTCGAACATTTATTGCAGCTGTAATATTTTGTCTTTATATTCTGATTTCCAATTAAGCCTTTTCTCTTAAGATTAATGTATATTCGTTGGTTGATTGTTGTCTTGATGCGTCTCTATACTTCTCGATGGTACCAGATTCTTACAAAAGCAAATCCTCTTTCTCACAACTCTTACCAGCAACCAAGCTCTTATCTTAATTATTTTCGAAAACCATATATATTTCGTATCATATTGTTGTTGGTTATTGCATTAGTTTTTAACCCGAGTGCATAAACCTGTCTACCTATTACCATATGTAATTTATAAAATATTGATTTAGACTGAAGCCTCTCAACCTTCTAATTACAATTAAATATTGAAAATAACATATATTGTATTATTAATTCATGGCACACGTTAAAGATCCCACTTAGCCTTAAAACTATGGATTATTAGAACAAAATTTTATGTATTAAGGAAAATTTGTTAACTAATTAATAAATATTATCAAAATGTTTCTATTACTGAAATTATTATGTATAATGTTCATCAAATTTTCTTATTTCGATATTTTTCCTCTTACAATCATGTAACTTTTGTTTTGGTTATGAATATAATTTGTATGTCCTCGAAACCTTGTCTTCATGCTAGGGCTCAATACAGGGTTTCAATATTTCTTGAAATGTTGTATATTAGTAATTAATATGTTTTACTTACTCATAGGAATAAGTTTAACTTATGTGGTATATATATGTGTTTATTTTGAGCTTTTTGGTTCCTAGTAATAAATTTTGTATACAATTTTTTCATATAATTTTATATTCATCTCAATGCTCAAAGCTTATTTTCCACAAGCTTGGCATAATCTAACCATAGTTTCAAATACCATCACAAAATATTATTATTCTAGTCTTCTAGTTCTCATCCAGATTGTTAACTTTTCATTTTGCTAACTTACTAAAATTTATGTTCATATTCTTTGGTCCATTCAACCAAGATTCAACTAGGATTCTGTTTTTTTAATTTTTTTTTAAAGAATCAGTTTAGGACATTTCACATAAATAATGGTATATAAACTATATATAAAAACATTTCACAAAAATAGTTGTCAAAACAAATTCAAAGAAAGGGTTAATATGTACTTGAGAGTGAGTATATTTTTTTTATTAACCTTTCTAAATAATAGAGGTTTTTTTTTTCACCATTTCATATTTTATGGTTCTTTTCACGGTATACAGTTTTATTATAATAATAATAAATATTTGTTTTCACCATTTTTATTTTATGGTGCTTTGCACCATATATAATTTATTATTATAATAATAATTTTGATATTTTTATGATAATTTTTTAATTTTTATTAAATTGGTTTTGGTGCTTTGCATCACAATATCTTGATCCATGACATATTTCTTTTTGGTAGTTTTCACCATACACCATGAAATTCCCCATATACATTTAACACCAAATTTACTATTTTTTACTCACTCCACATTTACACCATAAAACATAGCACCAATGGCATATACCCACATTATCACAACTTTTGCACCATTATTTGTAAAATGAAGATTTATTAAATCCTTTACAAATAGTGGTGCTAATGTGAGGCTAAATGGCCGCTCTTCTTGTATTGCTCACCTCTCTGATATGTGTACATGTAATTTTTTGTTTTTCGAGTTTCGGGTTTCCTTTCCAGTCCAGGATGTAAATCCTCCTTGCCACCCATACCTTGAACAAGTTTAGTGCGCTCTCGGTGGTAATAATTAATTTTTTTGTCTTTTTTATTTAAGTTCTCAATTATTATATTTACCTTGTTGTTAATCATTCTACCTATGCGTGTAATTACATGCGTACGTGGACAACAGTGAAGTCTTCATCTTCACCAGGTAACATTATGTTTTGCATACCTATCGTGGTTATCTTAATTTGGCAGGAAAGTAGTTTGTTGATTTATATATAAATCTATCAATGTTGCAGGTATATTCCCATCTCCTACTGTGCGAACTCCCTTGTTGTCAAGTTCGAATGGGCACTCTTTGCGTTTACCGTAATTTGGCGTATTTCAAGGTTGGTGATAATTATCTTACCCTCACCTAGAATTCGATGAAGAGGATGAATACCCTTCCCTTACTACACTTGCAGCAGGCATTCCACAAGGCTAATGGCTATCGAATATAGTTTTCTTGTTATTTTTTCAAGTGCTTCCCTGAAATTATCATAATGGTAATGTACCATTATTCATGTATTTTATAGACATATCCTTATAATGTTTGTACTTTACCCTAGTGGAAATGTATGGGCGATGTTGGTTTCATGGCTATGAAAGTTAACACACCCAACCAATGAGTGTAATCAACACTTCTCGATATGACTCATATCTACGTTTGGTTAAATCACAACAATAGTAATGATAGTGTATTAGCAAAATGTTTATATATCTATCCACTTGTTTTATTATACTACATTGCCATGTTTTGTGGAATGTAATACATATTTTTTCTGCAATGCATAGAGTTGTATAACACTATTGTGTAATATGTAGTAAATCTTTACAGTATTGATGTTATTTCTCATTTTATTTTCGAACATGGTTTATATATATAATGTGATGATTTACCCTGTTGTGCGTCTCCAATATTTAACATTTGAATTACACGACATACACAACCTCTGTCAATCAATCTCCACACATTTACGCAGCAGCTCCAACATATATGGACTCCTGATCAATCCATTTTGCTTCCTCTCATGTACACAATCAGCCCTAATACAGCAAAATTGTCCACCATACACCCTCTGTAGTGGCCATCCCAAACGTTGTCACATCGCAGTCTCTCAATTTGGACTTTTACGATGCATAGAGAACGATTCAGGTGACTTCATATCTTTGCAAGAAAATTGATGGCTTAGAAAGGTATTAACATGTGTGATGATCTTAGAAAGGTGAAAGGTGAAAGTATCTTGGTCTCCCTCCCGCTAACACCATAATGCAGTCTGTTCTCCATACACATCTCTTTTAAACACTCTCTACGTAGCTTCCTCCTATACGCTACCCTTTGCTCCTCCTATACACAACCTTTTTGGAATCAAGCAGATCCCACACAGTCCTGGTGGATATAGCTCATACATACGCTCCTCCGACAATGCATATGTAGTTGGCATAACACCTCCTGTTACAGCGACATGCATCGGCCTTCTTCCGGTCTCTAGGCATAGTGATGCGCAACGAGAGCATAGTGGCCCTCCATACTCTTGCATATCATCTTCGCTTCATATCACCATGGCTCCCTCCACCATGTGAAATCCATTGTGGCTCCACACCACTTCTCTGACATCGTGCTCTGTGTTGTGTTTCCACCTATGTGCATAGTCTGGATAACTACATGATTGTTGGTATCATGTAGTTGAGGACGATGAGCATGAAATAAGGTTACATATGAAAGAAGGGTGAGTATTATTGCTTGAAATATGTTTTTTGGTACCAGATTACCCAACGTGTTATCTTTTGAAATTTCTTTTTAACGTGTTGCAGCCCCAATTTTGTTCAAAGTGAAACCGCCCAGACGGAAAGGTTAAGACTCCAAACCTAGATTGAGCTTTAAACATTGGACACTGTGCTCGCATTTAGAATTTATTTTTTCATTTCTAGAACTTGGGAGCCAATATTGGGAATCTATTTTTCCATTCAATATCCATATTTTTCCATGAAGACAGTGAGATGAATATCTAGATGAGGGGAGGCATCATACAAATTTTTAGAGCTATGTCTCATTAAAGCAACAAGTTTGTGATCTTTGGGAATCTCTCTACTTATAAACGAGTTTTTGGACTGATATATTATTTCTGGGTTATATCCTCATTCAACGATGTGTGGTTGAGCCCATGCAAACTCATTTAAAGGTTCCAGGAATATGATAGCAGATTTAAAGTGTGTAGTTTTGTCAGTTAAAGGTTCCAAGAATATCATAGCATATTTAAAGTGTGTAGTTTTGGCTATCTAGCATCAAAATTTGTTTATCATTTTGTATGTTTACTACTGCATTTTAATTTGAAGAAGACATCTTTTATTTGCTGATTTTGTGTTCTAGAGGTTGAAAATGTCCAAGCTTGATAATTTACTAGAGATATTAATAAAATTAATTAAATCTAATACTAATGGCATAATCTAAATAAAAAAAAATTCTCTCTTATAAATTCCTACTTGTCTGCAAAATGCACAAGATAAAATCGATTTTTTGTAGCTTGAATCTCAATTCCAACAAGAAGAATTCAATGGTGGATTCATCATTCTGACCTTATTTCTGTTCATAAAAATTCCCTTTTTCAATAAGAAGTTAACTCTTATTATCTTCTAAAAATGAATCATATCATAAAGATTGAGGTTGACGTTGACTCACATCATATTCCCATTCCAGGACTAGATTTGCATGTTCATGTTCAGATTCCACCTCCCAAACCCATCATCAAACCTTTAGAAGACCTTGTCCAAAAAAAGCACCAAACTCGTCTTGTATATGACAAGGATTTTTCCTTTCATATTCCAGACTACTCCAAACCCATCAGATTTTAGAGTTATGGATTTCTTCATGATAGCTCACCTTAAGTCATTCCATATTTTGCTCCCCTTCCATAGCCGCAACAACATATTGTAAAATTCCAACACTGTCACCGAGTTGGCCATATGAAATATCATTGTTTCAATATTCACCCATGCAAGAACTATGGTCAACATACTCATTCTTCACACATATGCTTTAGAAACAAGCCTCCTGCAAGAACAAAGATATCTTGGATGGATCACTTCTTGGAAATGGGCGTCAACAACAAATAATATGTTTAAGTGATATGTCGAAACTTGTTCTAGAATATTGAACAATATTGTAGTTGATTTTTCACCATCATCTCACCTTGTACCAGATAGGGGTGGAAATGGTGGTCATGTACAAGCTTTGAAGTGACATCAAGAGAGCCTGAGCCAAAATATCTCATTCCAGATTTAGAGTTGTATCCAGAGACATAGTACTTCAAGCGAACCTGAGCCGCAATCTCTAATTCCAGATTCAGAGTTGAAGCCAGAGACATAGCACTTCAAGAGAGCTTGCGCCACAATCTCCAATTCTAGATTTAGAGTTGTAGTGAGAGACAAAAATTCCCATGAGAATGCCTTTGGCTGGTGGTCAGCCTTAAACCATCTATGTGAGGTTGAGCTTCTCCCTCTTCAAATAGTTTGGGACAGTTCCTCTAGCAGAAGACTTAGACTTCTTGCCAGTTTTGGAAGAGTTCCAGGAAATGCATCAAGCATTCCAGTGTTGGTGGTCATCCTTAAACCATCACAGGTTGTAGACCACCTAGGTTGAAGGCATCCCTCTTGAAAATATGAGGAGCACCTCCTCTAGTAGAAGACCTCGACTTCTTGCCAAATTTGGAAGAGCTTTGGGAACTACACTAATCGTTCCAGTGTTGGTATTCATCCTCAAATCACCTCTTTATGGCAAAATTTCAGAGAGCTCATTGAGCCTAAGTGTTGCCATGCATAATTTTCCATTTTTTTATTAAAACTCTCTTCTTGGACACACACATACCCCTTTGGATTAAGGGGGGGGGGAGGGGGGGGGAGGGAGGGAATGTTGGACACCTAATCCTCTATGGGTAGCTATGGAAGGTGAATAGTCAAAGAGGAGTCCAAGTGACCTTGGAATTTGGAATCCAAGAGTCACACCAATGTAATATAAATACACATATATGGTTAATAAAAATATATCTCACATTTATCTTATTTCCTTTTGTGTGTTTACAATGCATTGTTTAACATTCCTAGTATAACAAATTCACAATAATAACATAAGAAATCGAATTTCTATAGTTGTTTACTTCTTTCCACTAGCATTCCAATATGATAAATATTCTCTTATACTATACCATTCATATCTAAAAATCAATTCATAATAAGGATATTTGATAACTAACATACTAGTTAAATATATTATGCATATAAATAGTAACAACTTTACCAATCACAATTCCACAAATTCGCAACCATAAGTTCACAGCAAGCACCGTGATTAGAGAACACTCAAATTTTAGACACTAATCTCCACCCAACAATAGAAGTGTTTTTTCACATTTCACTCCCTACATGAGACTCCTTTCCTTAGACATATTGAACCTATTCATCCTTCAAATCCGAACTTTATGCTTTCTTTCCATGAAATATTTTTCCTATAGCGATGGCTTACTTTTGTGGATTTAACAGCCTCTCACCTAGGCTTGTTTTGCACAAAATCTCACTTTTATCTTCTGCAAAGCTTTATTCCAATCCTTTCTTAACGTATATCTCCAATTAAGAATTTAATGGATATTTTTCTCCTGTCCATTAAGTTGATCTAGAATTCCTTCTAAAATTCACTTCATGAAAATATTTCCTCTTTTAGAATCTCATTTATAAGTGTGTAAAATTTCCAAGTGCTTCTAATCTACATTCATTCATCAATATATATTTATTTTCATAATTAAATTCATAACATTCAAGACTTACATCATGCTATTTTCATCATTCAGGTTTTTTTCAAACAACAAACCATAATATCAAAAATAATATTTTTAATTCGTAGGGGTGTCACATGCTCTACCCCTTAAATGTACACCGTCCTTGGTGTTATAAATTTATTTTTCAAGTCTCTAAAATAAAAATGGGTACTTATGTTGCATTTCATCTTCAAGCTCCCAAGCGGCCTCCTCATGAGTAAATTGCTTCCATTGGACTTTAACCCAAGTGGTGACTCAATTTCGGTGCCGAATCTCATTTTGGTCTAGGATTGAAAGAGGTTCTAGAAGGAAATCGTCTTCTCAATCCACCTGTAGAAATTTCTAATAAATAATATGACTATTAGCATGCACATATATCTTAAGCAATGATACATGAAAAATAATTTCAACGTTAATGTGAACATGGAATACTAAATGGTATGCTACAAGCCCAACTCCATCTAGAACCTCCAGTGATCCACAAAACCTTGAAGCTAGTTTTGACCATGTTATTGTACTCAAGGTTCTTTTGCTAGGCTTTACCATTAGATAAACATGATCCCCAACTTTAAATTATTTGTATCTTCTCTTCTCTTCTCCATAGGTATTTTGTCAGTCTTGTGTTGCTTTCATATGTTGTTGAATCTTCCACCCATTCTGTTCCATTTCTTGCAATACTTTTGGTCCTAAAATTAATTTATCCTCTTATGCATGAATTTGATGAAAAATAAATATTTTTTTCTTAAAATATGCATATGAACATTTTTAATACAAGTAACATAATGCATGGTTGTTTCTTGAAAATATTATGTGCATTGAAGTAAGAGTCATTGTGTTCAGAAAAAAAACACATGTTGCATGCAAAAAAGGGAAGTCATTGTGATATAGAAAATAGATTCTCGGTTTGATCTTTTCCTCGAGAATATACTTTGTAGTCAGCATTCAAGAGTAATGTGACCTACCTCATCACAATTATATCATCTAACAAGCTTAGTCCTTCCACAGGATGTACCTCCTATATAACCTCATAGAGAAAATGATAGTTAGGAGTGGAGTGGGGTGTGCGGTAGTTACCCCAAAATAAACCAAAATCCATGTTGTTCATTGGATCAAATCCCAGAAATCCAATGGTGGATCTGTCGAGGCATAGCATCGCTAGTGCAATCCACGTAGAAGGGTTCTATGCCTAAAACAAGTTCTGTGTCAAATCTAGAACTTTAAGAGGATTCTCACAATATAACATAGGTTAAGAGAGCAGAGCAATAACTACTCTTACTCTACCTTAAATTACTCATTAAATTTTTATGCTTTTTTTTTCCGCCATAAATTCATATATGGTCATCTCAAAACAAATATATAGAAGTATATTATTTATATCATAGTCTCTGTATGTTAAAATATAAGGCACAAAGTTGGTCTGATATTTACACTAATTAAAAGAATTGTAATAAATTTACAGTTCATGATTGAAGGCCTAAGATTGAGTAGCATAGTACTCAATGCACTAATGGCATTAAATCCTTTCAAATGCTTTAATGCATTTTTGGAAACCTTTATTCTAAAAACACATGTTAGTACACCAAATTGTAGTCGAAAGGGTGAATTGTACTATGCATAATTTATCCATAATATATTTCTTTGGTGGTATGTTTTGTTAGATAAATTTTATATAGAATAATATCTGTACTTATTATAAATACATTCAAACTAATATTTTTCTTGAAACTTCTCATTTTGTGGTATTCTTTGAAACTATTCAACTATGGTAGGGATTTGCTCCTCTGCAGCTCGTCCTGTTTAATTCATTCTATTTGCTTTGGCTATTATCTCATATAGTTGTTACATTGAAAATCCAAACATATGGGACCATAGTCCTTCATATACATATATTCGTTTTTAAATTATTCCTTCATATATTTAAGAGTTAATTACAAGATTGTCTTAACAAAGACTCTCGAGATGACAACTATCATCATGTCTAGCACTTGAGTTGTCCTTCATCTAACAGATGAATTTTTAGGGCTAATTTTGCACCATTTATTGTGTTTGGTAAGCTATCAAGGTAACTTCCTTTCGCTCCTCTCTTTGCCTTCAGCCATTTACAACTCACAATCTGGAAGGAAGGGTCTACAACTAAGCCCTCGCTAGTGTATTGGGTGTGATTTTTAACCCAAATTTCATTGATGTTGTCCTCTCTAGATTTTCTCAACGATTTTACATACCCATGTCATGAAATTCTTAATAATATTGTTAGGATTGCGTTGTCCCATGGAAAACTATGGCAGAGGGATGGGCAATACTTCTCCTTCTTGTACCAAATATTTCTTGCACACTTCTTTTATTTAATTGTTTTTTTACCTTTGGTAAATTTCTTATTCAATTTATTTGTCACCTGTAGAACAAAAAAGGGTTTTGGCTCCCTCTAAATCTGTGTACAAGTGAAAACAAACTACCACTTGTATTTCTCTAGTAATATTCTGTCTTTGGATTCAGGTTTCCAATTAACCATTTTCTCTTCTGATTCATGTATATTCATTGGTTGATTGTTGTCTACTTGTCGCCTTCACCCATTCGAAAATCATAATCTGGAAGGATGGGTATACAACTAAACCCTCATCGATTTATTAGGTATGATTCTTAATTGAAATATCATTGATGTTATCCTCGATAGATTTTCTCAACCATTTTCCATTCCCATGTCATGAAATGCTTAATAATATTTCTCAGATTGTGTTGCTGCATGGTGAAATATGGCAAAGAGATGGACAATACTTCTCATTCTCGCACCAGGTACTTCTTGCACACTTATTTTATTTAGTTATCTTTTTCCTTTGGTAAATTTATTATTCAATCTCTTCGTCAACTACAAGAGACAAAAGGGTTTTGGATCCCTTCGAATTCGTGTACAAGTAACAAAAACCTACAAATTTTATGAGTTGTAATATTTTGCCTTTGGATTCTGGTTTCTGATTAACCCTTTTCTCCTCTAATTCAGGTATATTCATTGGTCGATTATGGTCTACTCGTCGGATTCTCCCATTTACAACTGACAATCTGGAAGGAAGGGTCTGCAACTAAACCCTCGCTGCTGTACTAGGTATGATTCTTAACCCAAATTTCATTGATGTTGTCCTCTCAGGGTTTGCACAACTATTTTCCATAACCATGTCGTGCACTGCTTAATAATATTTCTAGGGTTGTGTTGGACCTTGGAGAACTATGGTAGAGGGATGGAAAATACTTCTCCTTCTGGTACGAGGTATTTATTGCGCACTTATTTTATTTGATTATCTATTTTCCTTTTCTAAATGGCTTATTCAATTTCCTCGTCATTTGCAACACACAAAATGGGTTTTTCTACCTTTTAATTTTATGTAGAGTAACAA
This sequence comes from Pinus albicaulis, assembly GCA_034641835.2. Lineage (NCBI taxonomy): Eukaryota > Viridiplantae > Streptophyta > Pinopsida > Pinales > Pinaceae > Pinus > Pinus albicaulis. The sequence continues at coordinate 36,016,999 of MU968480.1, forward strand.
AACCCTCAAACTTTTATTGCTAATGTAATATTGTGTCTTTGGATTTCATTTTAGATTAACCCCTCTCTCTTCTAATTCAATTATATTCTTTGATTTATTGTGGTCTACTCGTCATCTTCACCCATTTGAAAGTCACAATTTGGAAGGAAGGATCTGCAACTAAACTTTCTCTAGTGTATTGGGTATGATTCTTAACCCAAATTTCATTGGCATTGTCCTCTCCATATTTTCTGAACAATTTTCCAAACGGATGTTGTGAAATGCTTAATTATACTGCTACGATTGTGTTGGCACATGGCGAACTATAGCAGAGGAATGGACAATACTTTGGCTTCTTGCACCAGGTATTTATTATGCACTTCTTTTATTTAATTATTTGTTTTCCTTTGGTAAATTGATTATTCAATTTATTCGTCACCTGCAAAACACAAAAGGGTTTTCGCTCCCTTTCAATATGTGTACAAGTAACAATGACCTAGAACTTTTATTGCAACTTTAATATTCTGTCTTTGGATTCCAGTTTTTAATTAACCCTTTTCTCTTCTGATTCAAGTATATTCGTTGGTTGATTGTGGTCTACTTGTCGTCTTTTCCCATTTTATACTCACAATATGGAAGGAAGGGTAAGAAAATAAACCCTACCACTTGTATTGGGTTTGATTCCTAACCCAAATTTCATTGATTTTTCCCTCTCGATATTTTCTCAACCATTTTCCATACACATTTTGTGAAATGCTTAATAGTATTTCTAGAACCATGTTGGCCCATGGTGAACTATGCCAGAGGGAGGGACAATACTTCACCTTCTCACATCAGGTATTTCTTGCGTACTTGATTAATTTAATTATTTTTTTTCTTTGGTAAATTTCTTACTCAATTTCTTCGTCTCCTATAGCACACAAAAGGGTTTTGGCTCCCTATAAATCTATGTACAAGTAAAAACAACCTCGAACATTTATTGTAGTTATAATATTCTGTCTCTCGATTTCTATTTCTCATTAAGCCTTTTCTCTTATGATTAAGGTATATTCGTTGGTTGATTGTTGTCTAGACAACTCTTTGCACTTCTCGATGATACTAGGTTCTTACAAAAATAAACCCTCTTTCTCACAACTCTTACCAACAACCAAGCTCTTACCTTAATTATTTCTGGCAACCACGTAGATTTCCTATCATATTGTTGTAGGTTACTGCACTAGTTTTTAACATGAGTGCATAAATTTGTCTACCATCACACCATATGTAATTTATAAAATATTGATTTTGACTGAAGCCTCTCGACCTTGTAATTACACTTAAATATTGAAAATCACTTATATTGTATTATTAATTCATGGCACGGGTTAAAAACCCCACTTAAGCTTAAAACTACTAATTATTACATGAAATTTTGTGTATTAAAGAAAATCTCTTAACTAATTAATAAATCAAAATGTTTCTATTATTGGAATTATTGTGTCTAATGTTCATTAAATGTTCTTATTTCGATATTTCCCCCCCTACCATGACGTAAGTTTTTTTCGGTTATCAATATAATTTGTATGTCCTCGAAACCTTGTATTGATGCTAGGGCTCAATACATGTTTTCAATATTTCTTGAAATGTTGTATATTAGTAGTATATTTGTAATTAATAAAGATTTTCTTGCAATGTTCCGTTAACAATAGTAATTCAACTAAGATGGGTTTTATAAGGTTTAATTTACTATTGCTTTTCTCTAATTATAAGATGGGTTTTATAAGGTTTAATTTACTATTGCTTTTCTCTAATTATGAAGACTTTGTGGCCCAGTACCTCTAGCCGGCATTGCCAAAAGTAACCAACTGTATTTACTGACAAGGATTAGGTTATCCTTAAACTTGTCTTTGTATAAGTTTTTATTTGATTTTATTTCACTATTGTGGTACACATCCAACATAAATTTTTAGAAATGCATTGTACTATACTCGTACCATTTTGTAAATGTCCGTAGTATACAAATTATGCTTATGCATGATATCTATCTTTCACTTATGCATAGGAAAAATTTTAACTTATGTGATATATATGTGTTTCTTTTGAGCTTTTCGGTTCCTAGTAATAAATCATGTATACATTTTCTTCATTGGATTTTATATTTATCTGAATTCTCAAAGCTTATTTTCCACAAGCTTGGCTTAATCTCACGATATTTTCAAATACCACCATAAAATATTATTATTCTAGTCTTCTAATTTTCATCCAGATTGTTAACTTTCCATTTCGCTAACTTATTGAAATCTATGTTCATATTGTGTGGTCCATTCAACCATGATTCTGTTTTTTTATTTTTTTAAAGAATCAGTTAACGAAGTTTCTCGTAAATAATTGTATAAGATCTAGATATAAAAACTTCTAACAAAAATAATTCTCAAAACCAATTCAAAGAAGGGCTTAATATGTAGTTGAGAGTGAGTATATTTTTTTATTAACCTTTCTAAATAAAGGAGGTTTTTCTTTTTTTCATGCACCCTTTCCTATTTTATGGTTTTTCCACCTTATAAAATTATATTATAGTAACAATAAATATTTGTTTTTACTATTTTTTATTTTATGGTGCTTTGTACCATATATAAATTATTATTATAATAATAATTTTGATATTTTTATGATAAATTTTTAATTTATGTAAAATTGGTTTTCGTGCTTTGCATCTCAATATCTTGATCCACGATATATTTATTTTTGGCGGTTTCCACCATACACCATGAAATGCTCCATATGCATTTTACACCAAATTTAACATTTTTTACTCTCTCTACTTTTACACCAGAAAACGTAGCACCACTTGCATATACCCACATTATCACAACTTTTACATCATTATTTGTAAAATAAAAATTTATTAAATTCTTTACAAATAGTGATGCTAATGTGAAGCTAAATGGACCCTCTTGTTGTACATGTAATTTTTTGTTTTTGGAGTTTAGGGTTTCCTTGCCAATTTATGTTGTGTGCGCTATTGAGGGTTCCGGGATGTAAATCCTCCTTGTCACCCATATCATGAAACAAGTTTAATGCGCTTTCGATGGTAATAATTAAATTCACCGTTTTTTTAACTTAAGTTCTGAGTTATTATATTTTTCTTCTGGTTAATCCCGTGGTTATATTAATTTGGTAGGAAAGTAGTTTTTTGATTTATATATAAATCTATCGATGTTGCAGGTATATTCCCAGCTCCTCACTATGCAAACTCCGTTCTTGTCAAGTTCAAATGGGCACTCTTTGAGGTTATCGTGATTTGGCGTAATTCAAGGTTGGTGATAATAATCTTACCCTCACCTGGAATTGGATGCAGAGGATAAATACCCTTCCCTTACTGGACTTGCATCAGGCATTCCACAAGACTCCCACCATCGTTAGGCTAATGGTTATCGAATATAGTTTTCTTGTTATTGTTTCAAGTGCTTCAGTGACATTATCATAATGTCCATTATTCATGTATTTTCTAGACTTCTCCTTATAATATTTGTACTTTACCCCAGTGGCAACGTATGGGCGGTGTTGGTTTCAGTGCTATGCAAGTTAACACATCCAACTGATGAGTGTAATCAACACTTCTCGATATCACTCATCTCTACTTTTGGTTAAATCACAACAATAGTTCTGATAGTGTATTAGAAAAATGTTTATATACCTATCCACTTGTTTTCTTATAATACACTGCTATGTTTTCTGGAATGCAATACATATTTTTTCTACAATACATGGAGTTTTATAACACTAAATTCCGTAATATGTAATAAATCTTCAGAGTAATGGTGTTATTTCTCATTTTATTTTCGAACATGGTTTATATATATAATATGAAGGTTTACCCTGTTGTGCGTCTACTTTTATGATTACTATTTTCTGTCTCATACTTCTTCACTATTGTGTATATCATGCATATCTACTCTATCTCCTATCATATCATCGAAAATCCATAATTGAAATTACTAGTTCTAGTTTTCCTTACTTTTACTTTTGTTTTCAGATTAATAATTGTTAGCGTATGACATATGAATGTCAATGCATGTTCGACCAATGTATTAGTTTGAAGATTTTGTTACCAAGAGGAACACTTCATCTAGTATGACTCTGTGCTTTAGTTTATTTAACTTTGGGTTGATTTCATGTCTGAATTCATCTCTATACTTACACTTCGATAACATATTTCCTTATGAATTGTAAATAAAGTAATACCACAAACCATTGGAAGTCTTGTGTGATTTGAATTTCTTCGTATGAAACAAAATACTATTAATCAATGATTTGTCTCTAAGTCTCATTCTACATCTTCCTGTTTACAATTTTGTTTATAGAGATAGAGTTTTATATCCATTAGCTATAAAAACCTTACATCTATCATCCAAAAAAATGCCTAATTTATTCTTAAGAATTAACGATGACTATTAGCTGTAGCACAATATTTTCCTATATACCATTAACCTTAGATTCATTTAGTTGATACTGCTACAAGAAAAATTCATAGTTAAGTATCATAAATAAATCCTATTATCACAAACAAATTAATGATCTTAAATAAGCGTAAGAGTATCATATTAAACCAATAATTTCCTTATTCTTCCTTGTTGGACACCTAATCCTATATGGGTAGGTGTCGAAGGTGAACAGTAAAAGAGGAGTCCAAGTGATCTTGGAATGTGGAATCCAAATGTCACGCCAATGTAATATAAATACACATCTATGTTTAATAAAGTGATATCTCAGGTTAATCATATTTCCTTTTCTATGTTTACCATGAATCGTTTAACATGGTAAAAGAGCAGGTGTTCTCCTGCCCTGCTCCAATTTGAGCCACTTCTCTTTGTGGCCATTTAAGTCCTATCATTCTGGCCATGATTCTCTACTCTTTCTCTATGGATATGTCGTTGGACTTGGGAGTTATCCAAATCTGCACAAATCAGAGCACAGGACCTAAATTTGTCTCTCTGCCCTGAAATCTTTCTTTTTCCCCTACAACTCTCATTTCATGTCATTCCTATCATTTCCCACTACAATGTCAAGTGTTAGAATATTTCTTAGAATTTTCCAAACCTTTCATCTATCTTATGTGAGTGTGTCCATCAAACTTAGTTTCTATGTCGCTCTACCCTTATTTGCAGTCTCATCAACCCTAATAACACTTCGTCTTTGCAGCCTGTCTGATGAATGAGTACGACATTTTTTTGAAATAATTTGCAACATCGTTCTTCATACATGTCCTGCAATCAAATATGAAATTATAGATTTACAAAGGTCATCGAGTTTCTGTCCTGCACACTTTGTGCCTTCCTCTCCAACTCACTATGGCACTTGGCCCTCTCCATCTCACGCAGTCTCCAATATTTAACATTTGAATTTGATGGCATACACAACCTCTGTATATTAATCTCCACACATTTACACAGCGGATCCAACATATATGGACTCCTTTTCAATCCATTTCGCTACCTCTCCTGTACACAATTGGCCCTAATACACCATAGTCGGCCACCATACACCCTCTGTACTGGCCATACCAAACGTTGTCATAACTTAGTCTCCCAATTTGGACTTTTCTGATGAATAGAAAATGAACCAGGTTACTTCACATATTTGCAAGAAAATTGATGGCTTAGAAAGGTATTAACACGTGAGATGATCTGTGGAAAAAAGGTGAAAGTATCTTGGTCTCCCTCCCTCCAACTCCACAATGCAGTCTATGCTCCATACACATCTCTTTTAAATGCTCTCTACATAGCTTCCTCCTATACACTACCCTTTGCTCCACCTCTCCACTCCCGGTATTTGTATTCTAGTCACTATCATTTACCCCGCATAGTTAATAACCATGCACACCCTCATACACAATTATTTTGGAATTAAGGAGCTCCCACACAGTCGTGTTGGATATAGCTCATACGTACACTCCTCCCACAACAAATATGTAGTTGGCATAACACCTCCTGTTGCAACGACATGCATCTGCCTTCTTCTGGTCTCTAGGCACAATGACGCGCAACGAGAGCATAGTGGCCCTTCATACTTTTGCATATAATCTTGGCTTCGTATCACCATGGCTCCCTCCACCATGTGAACTCCATCATGGTTCAACATCACTCCTCTAACACTATGCTCTATGTTGCATTTCCACCTCTGTGCATAGTCTCAATAACTATATGATTTTTGTTATCATGTAGTTGAGGAGGATGAGCATGAAACATGGTTACATATGAAAGCTTAGAACAAGGTTGCATTTTTTTAACTTGCTTCTGTTTAGAACAATTCCCTTTTTCAGTCTGAAGTTAACTCTCATCAACTGCCAAAAATGAATCAGATCAGAAAGGTTGAGGTTAACATTGACTCCCATCATATGCCCATTCCAGGAGCACATTTGCATGTTTATGTTTAGTTGTCACCTCCCAAGCCCATAATCAAACCTTCAGATGAGATTTACACAACAAGCACAAAACTAGTCCTGGATATGACAAGGAGTTCTTCTTTCATATTTCAGACTACTCCAAGCCCATCAAATTTTAGTGTGCCGGATTTCTTGATGATAGCTCACCTTCAGTCATTCTAGATTCTTTTCCCCTTCCATAGCCGCAACAACAAATTGTAAAATGCCAACACTGTGACCGAGTTTCCCATATGGAAGATCATTGTTTTTATCTTCACCCACGCACGAATTATGGTCAACACACTCATTCTTCACACAGATGCTTAAAAAACAAGCCTCTTGCAAGAATAAATATTCTTCTTGGATGGATTTCTTCTTGGCAATGAGAATCAACAACAAAGAACATGTTTAAGTCATATGTCAGAAATTGTTCTAGAATGTTGAACACTCTTGCAGTTGAGTTTTCGCCACCATCTCACCTTGTAACTGACAAGGGGGGAAATGGTGGTCATCTACAAGATTCGAAGCCACATCAAGAGAGCCAGAACCACAATATCTCATTCCAGACTCATATTTGTAGCTAGAGACATAGCAATTCAAGCAAACTTGAGCCAAAATCTCTCATTCCAGATTCAAAGTTGTAGCCAGGCACATAGCAGTTCAAGTGATCTTGAGCCACAATCTCTCATTCCAGATTTAGAATTGTAGCCAGAGATACAAATTCCCATGAGCATGCCTTTGGTTGGTGGTCAACCTTAAACCATCTATGCGAGGTTGAGCTTCTCCCTCTTCAAATATTTTGGGACACCTCATCTAGCAAAATAATTCAGCTTCTTGCCAGTTTTGGAAGAGTTCTAGGAAATGCATCAAGAATTCCAGTGTCGGTGGTCATCCTTTAACCATCGCGGGTTGTATACCTGCCTTATTCTAGGTTGGAGGTCTCCATATTCAAAATATGAGGAGCACTTCCTCTAGAAGAAGGCCTCATCTTCTATCCAAATTTGGAAGAGTTCTAGCAACTACACTAAGCATTCCAGTGTTGGTGATACCCCTTAAACCACCTATTTATGCCAACATTTTAGAGAGCTCATTGAACCTAAGTGCTTCCATGCATAAGTTTCCATTTTTGCATTACAACTCTCTTCTTAGACACACACATACCCCTTCAGATTAAGGGGTGGAATGTTGGACACCCAATCCTCTATGGGTAGTTGTGGAAGGAAAACAATCAAAGAGGAGTCTAAGTGACCTTGGAATGTGGAATCCAACAGTCACGCCAATGTAATATAAATACACATCTATGGTTAATAAAATGATATCTCACAATTATCTTCTTTCCTTGTGTGTGTTTACCATGCATTATTTAACATTCCTAGTATAACAAATTCACAATAATAACATTAAAACTGGAATTTCTATAGTTGTTCACTTCTTTCCACTAGCATTTCAATATGATAAATATTCTCTTATACTATACCAGTCATAATTATAAATAAATTCATAATAATCATAGTTGATAATTCACATACCAGTTAAATATATTGTGCATAGAAATAGTAACAACTTTACCAATCAAAATTCCACAAATTCACAGCCATAAGTTCATAGCAAGCACCACGATTAGAGCACACTGAAATTTTAGAAACTAACCTCCATCGAACCATAGAACTGTTTCTACAAATTTCAGCCCCTAGCTGAGACTCCTTTCCTTACACATATTGAATCTGTTCATCCTTCCAATAGGAATTTTATGCCTTCTTTAGATGAAATATTTTTCCTGTAGCGACGTATTGCTTTTGTGGATTTCACAAACTCTCACCTGGGATTTTTTTACAAAAAATCTCACTTTTATCTGCAACGAAGCTTTATTCCAATCCTTTCTTAACATCTATCTCTAGTTAAGCATTGAATGGATATTTTTCTCCCATCCATTAAGTTGATCTAGAATTCCTTATAAAATTATCTTCATGGAAATATTTCCTCTTTTAGAATATCATTTACAAGCGTGTAAAATTTTGAAGTGTTTATAATATACATTGATTTATCATTATTTATTTATTTGCATAATTAAATTCATAACTTTCAAGACTTACATCACACTATTGTCATCATTCAGGTTTTTTTCAAACAACAAACCATAATATCATGAATAATATTTTTGATTCAGAGGGGTGTCACATCCTCCACCCCTTAAATTTACACCTTCCTCGGTGTTATAACTTTATTTTTCATGTCTTTGAAATAAAACTAGGTAATTCTCTTGCATTTCATCTTCAATTTCCCAAGTGTCCTCCTCATGAGTAAATTTCTTCCATCGGATTTTAACCCAAGCGGTGACTTGATTTTGGTGCCAAATCTCATTCTTGTCTAGTATTCAAAGAGGTTCTCAAAGGAAATCGTCTTCTCGTTCCAAATGTAGCAATTTCCAATCAATAATATGAGTATTATCATGGACATATTCTTAAGCAATGATACATGAAAAACATTGTCAACGTTAATGTGACCAGGTAATACTAACTGGTACACTATAGGCCCAACTTGATCTAGAACCTCAAGCAGTCCAGAAAACCATGGAGCTAGTTTTGAGCCCGTTCTTGTACTCAAGGTTCTTTTCCTGGGCTTCACCATTAGATAAACATGGTCCCCAACTTTAAATTATTTGTATCTTATCTTCATACCTGCATACATATTTTATCAGTCTTTTGTTGCTTTCATATGTTGTTGAATCTTCCACACATTTTTTTCCATTTCCTGCAATACTTCTGGTCCTAAAATTAATTTATCCTCTCATGCATGATTTGATGAAAAATAAAGATTTCTTTCTTAAAATATTCATATGAAACTTGTTCATAGAAGAAAAATAATGCATGCTTGTTTCTTGAAAATATTATGTGCACTGAAGTAAGAGTCATTGTGTTCGAAAAAAAAAACACTTGTTGCATGCACAAAATGGAATTCATTGTGATATAGAAAATATGTTTTTTTGTGTAGATAAATAAAGTTATCATGTTAATTCTCGTGAAAATAATAATCTCAAATTTCTCGGCTAGATGAATCTTGTTAATTTCTTGATTTAGGTGTAAAAAATGTTAATTTAACCTTGTTATTTTTGTATTCATTTTATGCATAAAATATTGTTATCTATGGTACTTTCTTGAAGAAGGATGCATGAAAAACTTGCATGTAGAAAGATAGAAACAATATTTAATGATGATATAATTCTAGAGAAGAGAATATGTGTTGTGTACATTAAAGAGGAGCTATTATGATAAGCTCTTGCATGCACAAAGAATAGTCATTATGTTATAGAGATATGTTCTTTGCATGGATAAAATAACTATTGAGCTATATTTATTTAGAAAAAAAGATATGTGATTACATTTATGTTATCATAAATATTATGTTAGTTTCTTTTGGAATAAGATAATTTATATGCATGCAAGATTTGTATTCGATTTCATTGGAAGGAATATACATTTGTATGTGGTAAATGATAACATGTTGTGTTAGCATACATTGGAAAATATTCTTTGGTAAAGAAGATGAATTAAATGCACAAAAACCATAGTGATGTGTTTGTTTCCTTGGAATATATATACGGGTAATGTAAGTATAATTTTTCGAAAATAACACATGTATTTGTATTCTTTATTTCATTAGTTGTATGGAAAAGGAAACATGTTTCTGCATTCCCTATTATTCTATATTTCCTCAAAAAAGAAACATGTTTTTACATGCTCGCTTGTGTTAAGCATTGTTTTGGGAAGATTCTTTTGGAAACTATATGAATTTTCATACATAAGAACAAAATTCGTTATGTTAGATTTTTTTACGTATTTGAATGCACCAAAATTAATAGTTGAAGGGTTATTTTGATAAACTTTACTTTATGGATGTGCTTTGATGGTTACATGCTTATAACTTGTGCATATGCAATGTTGTTAAAGGAAAACATGTTGAAATATTTTGCTTGCAATTCATGAGTGTACATGAATAAATGGTGAAGCATCACTAGAACATATTTTTAGATTCATTGATTAAGACTTTATGTAGTCATGATATCAACATACGCTGACGATAACAATGACACAAAATGATGATTACTTGTGCAAAGGATATAATTGTCTTTAACATCATGGCAATTAAAGAAATATCAGTCCATGTAGATGAGTGTGATCTACAGGATGGTCCACTAAAAGAACAACTAGGCCAAAAAATATGAAGATTTAATATTTGTGGGTAAACAATATCATGATGCTTGTAATAGATTTAAGCTAGATATATTGTATTTAAATGACATTTAGTTTTAATACGTTATGACAATGGTTAAGGAATAAACTCCCTTATAAGCCATTGATTGAAGCGTGAACACCATTAGAAGCATTTAATAATAAAATTGAATGGTTGTTGGTTTTCACCCTACATGATTTCGAGTGTATATCAGTGTTTAATGATGTGATTGTATGTTTTTCTACTTCTATGTTGTCGATTTGTTACATCAGTATATCTTTATAATATGAAGCGTATGATAACGAATCTAGTTAAAGCAATCATGAAAATAATGGAATGTTACATCAGAAAGTTTATGCCAATATGTGACAATAGTGGTTATTAATGGTTATTTAACTCAGTATTCCTCTACAAATGTTGAATATTCTATATAATGGTTAATGACAAATCTGGATTACCAATTTGGGTAGTTACCCATGGGTAAATTGTGAGAACAAAATTCTAACTTCACCCATTTTCATGCGAGGTTACACAATATATTACATAAACTAGGTTAATTAGCACACTAATGTGGGTAAATGAAAATTATGAATAAAAGAAAAAATACAGGTGATATCGTAACTCAAGAAATAATAATTTTATGTTATGATTTTTTATTTAATAATCAAGAAACCAGAGAAGTAACTTGTAAGTTGAAATTTCAAAGCTCTAAAAACCACTAAGTTTTATTACATGTACGATTTGGTTTAGAAGAAAAAAAGTATAGTTTGTCAAACATATGAAGGAGAAGGTAAATCAATATCTAGTCCACAAAATTGAACTGTAGTTAAATCTAAAGAGACCCATTTTTATATCAACAGTGAGAAAAAGAAGCAAGTAATACGCCCAACTCGCCAAAATTATTAAATAATACAGAGATAGATACATATGTTCCTATAGAGTTTTCTTTTTAACAATAATTGTTAAATAATATAGAGATATATACAGATATTCCCATAAAGTTTTATTTTATATATATATATATATACACGTATACATATACATATACATATTCGCTTCGACTAAGGTTTGAATAGAGTAATACAAAAAGAAATTTATGTGTACACGTAAGAGTAGGATACACGAGAAAAGGGCAATTGGCCGAGAGTGGAAGAACCCTGAAAAGGAGAAAGAGCTCTCTTAAGAACCTAAATCGAAAGTAGACTCCACAAGAAACACTAGATGACAAGTTGAATTAGAAGTTATATCTCCAATACAAAATCATAATTTGTTTGGGTCAATTACGATTATTTATTAGAGATTTTAAGATAAAAAGTTAATTATAAATTTTTAAAAAATGATTTTTTACCCCATATATATATATATATATTTCATAAAATATAAAATAATAATATGAATTTTAAAATTAAATAATCTAACTTAATATAAAAATATTAATTATATTAATAATTTATAATTTACTCACATTTTAATAAATATTTATTTTATGTACATGAGATCTTTGATAAACATTGTTATAATATTATGTTAAGACACTGCTTGATATGAAATCACTAGTTAATATGATAAATATATGCCCTCACCATATTTAAAAAACAAAAAACAAAAATATTATATATATATTTAATAAATCTATATCAAAAATATAATACCACATATTTTAACATAATATAATATATAACACTATACTACAATCTTAAAAATGTAATTTCACATTTTCTAAATTTTAGAATTATTAAAAAAAAATAAAGATAATAAAATTATAACATCAAGAATATTTCACCCATCTCAGCAACCACTTTTTATTACTAAATATGGCATTGATTTTCTAACACACATTTCACAATGATATCAAAATGCCTTCCTCTACAATTTGGGGTGTAATACAAAGGGAAGTTTGGAATCCCATCCTACAAGTTATTCTTTTTTTGCAAGCTTTAATAAATAAGATGAGTTTTGGATTCATATCATTTTATAAATAATGTTATGAGTTGATTTATATGATTACTTTGGTATGCTATTTTGTTTATGATATGAATAGTTAATATTAACTAAAAAAATAAGTGATAAGTATTTATAATTATTAAAATATTATAGTATAGTTATACCAATTAAATAATGAAATAGTTGATAAGTGTAAATAATCATTAAACCAAACTCTTGGGTATGGAAGTAGGGACTTCCGCTTGGGAGCAGGTTTCCGAGAGTATCGAAGTAGGGACTTCCGCTTGGGATTTTCTGGACGCCACATAAGTCAGCCTGGATGGCTTGAATATCCGCGCCCATCACCATGAGTAGTAAAATTAGAGGGGTAACAGCAGGGCCAAATGAAGTGATCATCGTCATGGCTGCCAATAATATCACCACTAATAATAATAATGGCAAATAGCAAACGTTATTACAGCCCTTATCAATCTGCCCCCGTCCCCGTTTTATAGCCCTCGCTTGACATGGATGATGACGCTAACGACGATTAAGAAAATCTTAAATTTAAAAATATTCTGGGATTTAATATGAAAAGTCATATAGATTAAATAATTAGTGACGATTAAGAGAATCTTAAATTTAAAAATATTCTGGGATTTTAGTATGAAAGGTCATATAAATTAAATAATTAGTAGCCGTTCATTCCTTGGCGACCTGAACCACGGCATTCCTAAGATTAACCGAATCTGAAATTTAAATTCTAAGATTTTATTTAAAAAATAAAGTCAGTTATTAAAATATATTTTCATGGGAATCTTATTCTAATGAGGATTAAGAGAATCTTAAATTTAAAAATATTCTAGGATTTTAATATGAAAAGCCATACAAATTAAATATAGTAGCCGTTCATTCCTTGGCGACATGAACCACGGCATTCCTAAGATTAACGGAATCTGAAATTTAAATTCTAGGATTTTATTTAAAAAATAAAGTCAGTTATTAAAATATATTTTCAAGGGAATGTTATTCCTGTCACACATTAGGATCCAAGTAACTATATAAATTAAATAATCAATATCTCTTTATTCTTTTACAAGCATGAATCACCCCAATAAAATTAGTAAATTTTAAATTTAAATTATAAGAATATTCTAGGATTTGTAACGGTCCAAGTTGTTAATTTTTGTTTGCTTGTGACAATTTTATGTACAATATATTTGTTTTTACTCCTACTTAAATTTATGCAAAGAGTTATGCTGTCATATTATCTCTCTTAAAAATGTTTAACTAGAAAATGTTGCATATAAAAAGAAATAAGGCATAAATTCGAAAAAAATTCCTCACATATAAAAGATCATTAAATATAAAAACTAGTAAACAAAACGGAATTCAAAGTTAGACCATAAAGAGAAATCACTTACATTGTATGAAATTTATAGATTGTATAATCATCTCAACATATATTGTGAGTCAATCTTCAAAGATTCTCTTTCAAATTCCAATAGCAAATATTTGATAAAGAGTATGATATTTTTTAATATTGAACTATCTCACTTATCAAAAGCTTGGAGTCTTTTACCACTTGATCTTAAGGTGATTAGATTAGTCTTTGGTTGTCCTTCCTTAACCTCTTTTGGTCATTTCAACTAGTTTGTGATAGAGGAGGTTTATATTCAAAGTTTTTTTTTCCAAAGTGACAAATTCAAAATTTATCATTGGGTGAAGTATTTTAAAGCGGAGCTAAAAAATGGATATGTCCATAAAGCTAGTGAGTGACATAACAAGTCTTTCTCTTAAGGTGAATGGATTAGTGTTTGTTTGTAATTTCTTAACTTATTTTTGGCATTTTAAGTGGTTTGTGAGAGAGAAGGTTTATATTCAAAACTTTTTCCAAAGTGACAAATTAAAAATTTACTATTGGATAAACTAGTTTAAAGGAGAGCTACAAAATCGATATATTACTAAAGCTAGTGGTTGACATAATAGCTTTATATTGTTTGATCAGAGAGAAGATGATATTTTGTTGAGCATTCATTAAATAATTCTTTTTTCTTACATAACAACTTTAATTCACTATTTGGAGGTACCATGGTGAATTATTATGGTAGCACCCACAAACATTCCTTTATTGAACATGATATACTTTAGTTCACTATTCATAAGTACCATGGTGAACTATTATGGTGGAAACCACGAGCTTTCTTTTATTCAGCATAATATTCTGTGAGACTTGATTACGTATTTGATTAGGTACATACCTATAAATAAACACAAAATGTACTTTATGCCTTATAAAGCCCACTTTAATCCCAAAAAGTGGAAAAAGTTGAAAAATGCTCGGAAGTGTACATTTGATGTTGAGATTGTTTCCTTCCATACCGGTTTGGAGCATATTTCATTCTCCTCTCATAGTCGTTTGTGACCATTTTTCAATGTTGAAATGTCTAACTTAACAAAATCTTGGAGTATTTTACATTCTACTAGCACATAATTTGATTTTGAATGTGCTAATTTCTGGATTATTATATGTCAATGTATAATGGAGGAAAAGGATTGGTGCAATACACAAATTTCATAATTATTGTTAAGTTATTTGAATAGAATTTATGATACATGAAAAAAAAAAAACAAAAATATAACTCTACATGTACATTTTTCATTACATGTTACGGAAGTTGATAGTCTAATCCTGAACCACGTGATGGTTAAGGCCAAAAATCATAGTGAGCATGCTTTTCCATGTGGGCTAATCTACCTTCCAAATGGTCCAACTTTTCCTAAACAAGTCATTGTTCCCCTTTGTAGATTTACCATGGTTAACTCTTATGGTAGTAGCCACTAGCTTACCTTTATTTACCATGATATTTTGTGAGACTTGGCTATGTATTTGAGAAGTAAGGGGCCTATTAATAAACACAAAAGACTTTCTATGCCTTATAAAGAAGACCGTATTCCCAAAAAGTGGAAAATAGTTGTGAAGTGTACAATTGATGTTGATATTATTTCCTTCCACACTGGTTTGGTGCACATTCAATTCTCTTCTCATTGTCAATTATGACCATTTTTCAATATTGAACTATCTCACTTGATCAAAAGCTTGCAATCTTTTACATTATCCATGCAAATAATCTGATTTTGAATGTGTTAATTTCTGCATTATTGTATGTCAAGGTATAATGGATGAGAAGGATTGGTGTAGCGATATATCAATTTCATAATTATTCTTAATTTGCTTTAATAGATTTTTTTATACATGAAAAAAAAAAACAAAATAAAAATTCTACATGTGTGTTTTTGCACCTTCTCTGCTTGAAGCCTAATAATTTTCATTTTTTTCTTCACATTGTTCAATCCAACATTCTTTGGAAAAGATATGAGCTTGCACCATACTACAAGGGGATCCATCTTAACTAAGATAAGGGATTCAACCCCACTAAGCTCCTTTGAAATTTTATTATATGAAGGTACTAATGGTTAAAAATTCCCACACATCCTATCACATGAGTAAAAGACTTCCCTACTTATTGATTACTCTAAACATTAAAGAAACAAAAACATAAAAAATAATTAAATAAAGAGTTATGTTGCATTATGTTGCCACAGATGGATGTTCTAGCCCTAGACGAGGTGATCACTAAGGAAAAAACTTATAATGAAAATGCTTTTCCATGTTGGCTAATCTACCTTCCAAATGGTCCAACTTTTCATGAAGACATCCTTGTCCCCCTTTGTAGACTCTCTAGTATTTCCTACATGTGCTATGATGTTTCAACTTATGACCTCTTACCAAGAAACACATACTCTTAATAATTAAGCCTACTAAAATGTTATATACTTGCCACAATTTTTTTTGCTAGTCTTTGTTGCCCTATTGGATTATGTTTGATGCTCAATTTTTGGTTTTTTTATGGGATTTTCATGTCGGCCTATGCTATATTTTAGTTTTCCGATGATTATTGTGAGGCCTTTTTGTTTTTCTAATTTTTTTTTTGGTTTTTGAGGTGTGATGTCAATGTTGCCAACTAGTCTTTTGTTTTTTCTATTATTTTAGATTATTTTTTTTGAATTCCACTTCTTTTAGGGTGGTAAAATTCCATTGCTTTAATGCATTCAGCATATACAGAATGTAACTTTATTCTTCTTTTGGAGGAAGAAAGACAACTTTATTCTTTTTTTGGATAAATAAAATTATGGGTGTTCTATTAAAATTGCATGATTACATTGAAGGTAATTTTAACTATAATTGTAAATGGAAAATATTTAATTCCGAATACTATTTAGGTTGAAACCATCATAGATTTTGGATTAAGGCCTAAAAGTTATCCTAATTGACTAAGAAATTGTATTTTTTGGATATAAGAAAATGGATAAATGGCGAGAGACCGGAATACATTTGGTAGCAGTTAGCACTGAAACATTTTCATGATGATATGGTTTTCACATTTGATGGTTTTCATTGAATAACTATGATGATTTAGCCCACATTATTTTAGAAGACATAAAATTGTTGTTGATTGACTAAGAGCTCATCTTGTTTGGATGTAAAGACACAATTTAATGGCTAGAGACTTAAAAGCATCTAACAAAAGTGAAAATCTACTTCCTTAAAAATTGTCATTACATTATTATATATATATATATATATATATATATATAACCTACATTAACTAATAAAATCAATAATAACCTTTTACTTTTAAAAATCAGTAATATTTTTTTACAGTTAGTTAATAACTAAATTATAATATACTTTGTCAAAATATTATAAAATAATTTCCTATTTATATAATAAAACAATATGAAATAAATATTCTAAATATCAATTTTATTCTATTAATATAAATATACACAATTGATAATTAGAAATAATCGAAAATATATTATTTTATATATATAATTGCTAAAAATATGCAATATTATAATGAGTGAGAGAT
This sequence comes from Pinus albicaulis, assembly GCA_034641835.2. Classification (NCBI taxonomy): domain Eukaryota; kingdom Viridiplantae; phylum Streptophyta; class Pinopsida; order Pinales; family Pinaceae; genus Pinus; species Pinus albicaulis. The sequence goes on from MU968480.1 coordinate 36,034,471, forward strand.
CTTGCAAAACAAATTTTTAATATTAAAATAGTAAAAATGATAACTAAATTTGGTTTATAAAATTAAAAAAGATAAAAAATTACTAATTTATTTTAAATATAAATTACGTGGTAACGTAAAATAATATGAATATGTCATATTAATAATTCTAATGGATTTTCTTAATATAAATACAAAAATATACATTTTTAAAATTACTTCAGCTTTTAATTTTTTTTTATGTATATCAGATATTAACTATATTTATTAATGTTAGTCGAGGAACAATGGAGGAGAACAAACAAAAAAATTGGAAAAGCGATGATTTTTCGTGCATAAACCAAGAAAACCCAACATTGAAGCCATTGGATCCAATATGGAGATCGGTGTCTAAGAAGCATCTATCCTTCGACAACAATATTCATAGAATCGCTGGAACGAGTAGATTCGAGCCCCATATTTATGCAGACGAATATGAAAGTAATCGCATCTTCAATTAAAGTCAATGTGGATTTCATTATGCAAAAAACTGTTTCGAAAAGGAGGAGATGTTTTTCCACAGCTACACTTTTACCACAGAGCCCGAGCAGGTGAGTATTATTAGTGTTAATAGCTTTATCAAAAGGTACGGGGTTGTTTTTAAAAATGAAAACAAAGTTATGAATAATTATCACTTGGAAATAGTTGCATGCTGAGAAGCACGATGACTTTGTACATGTTCATCGTCATGGTAACCTCTCTTAGTTCTCAGAGCAGACTTGGAAAGGAAAGACAAACATATTGCCTCCGCTCTCCTTGATCTCGGACCAAGCTGACAATGAAGAAGATGTAGTCTCAAAATGGTGTATCACTATCCTTTTGCAAACAGGTATAGTTTGCTTGCTTGTTTTATGAAGATGATTTTACAGTTATCAAGGAATTTTAGCGCCCAAGTTCATTGAAAGAATTTTTCACTTGAATGAATTTTTTTATTGCAAATTATATATTCATTATAATGAAATATTAATTAATTTGTTATTATTATTTAAATAGGTAGAAATGTTGGGTAAATTTAATTTTAATACCTAGAATACATATTTTCAACATAAAATATTAAGTAAAGATACCAAGAAATTAGTTGGAGAAGACACGTACGGTTGTAATTACATGCAATAAAAATAGTAGTGGCGCTTATTATTGGATAACTCAAAATAGTGATATCAATTTTTGGTTTTCTTTTTGAAAAACAATATTTACACGTACTAAATGTAATTCTTGTTGCGTTGTTTGTTGCAGACTTTCTTGTCCTTGTCAGTTTATTAGTAGATAAAGTGGTGCTTACACCTGAAAATATTGCGCCTTTTCATCTATTATATAAACAAATTTAAAAGCTTTTTCTTACCAAACAATCAAGATATGGCTTTGGTGAATTCTGCAGGTGTGTAGGCCTTACCCTAAGTCTTACCACTTAGACTCTCCACGTCCTAAAAATTATCATCCCTTACTACTTCCACGTTAACGCGCCAAAATGTTGAGTTAAATTATGGACTTATAATTTGCCAACATGAATTATCAACCCATAGAAGGTAAGCTTGTGATATGTTGTGCAAAGTATATGCAGGCTTAATACCTCAAGTGATCCCTAATTAAATTAGTCAACCATGCACAAAATTAATGTCTCTTTTATGCATCAACACATAGCAGCAAAGGCAAGCATCCCTATGTGGTGCTTAGTAATGTTAATGTTAATCATAAAAATAAAGGACCAAAATCAGAGCAATAAAAGAATCAATCTCACATTATATGATAAGATGAATTTAACATATTAAAACAGAAACTGAATCATTTAATCTTTTAACATCTGCTGCTAAAACTTCATATAGAGAACACTAACTGTGAAAATAAATTATTACTGCATAAAAATAATTAAAACACGACTGCCCTCCCTTACTCACAACCCCTTCAATATTAAAAGAGTTTGCTTAGTAGAATGGACAGAACACAAAATATTATACTAATATGAAACATGGACTCTCAAATTTAAATTCTAACAATATTCTAAGATTTTATTTTAAAAAATAAAGTATTTTAGAATATATTTTGATGGTATTCATAAAATTGTCACACATTAGGATCTAAGTAACTATATAAATTAAATAATTAGTAGATTTTAAATCTTTCCCAAGCATGAATCACTCCAATCAAATTATAAATTAAATAATTAGTATTTTTTTATTCCTTCACTACCATGAATCACTCCATTAAAATTAGTAAATTTTAAATTTTAACGTTAAGAATATTCTAGGATTTCATTTAAAATATTAAATTAAATTATTAAAACATATTTCAATTTTATTCGTACTATTATTATGTTATCACATATTTTGGCAAGAATAATAATATAAATTAAATGGTTGATAAATATAGATAATCATTAAAATATTTATGGACAATTAATAATTTTGAGAATTAGTAACATCAAAATAAAAGCTCCAAGTTAACTTGTTTTTGCTTGTTACAATCTTATATAGAACATATTTGTTTTTACTCCTACCTAAATTTATGAAAAGAATTGTGGTGGGAAATTATTCCTCTTAAAAAAATTTTAACTAGAAAATGTTCCAAAGGAAACACAGTAATACATAAATTCGAAAATAATCCTCACATATAGAAGATCATTAAATATAAAAATTAGTAAAAAAAATGAATTTAAAGCTACAAGATAAAGAGAAATCACTTACATTATGTCAAATTTACAGATTGTATAATCACTCCAACATAGATTGTCAATCAATCTTCAAATATTCTCTTTCAAGTTCCAATAGCAAATATTTGATAAAACAAATGATAAAGTAGTCAATAGTTGGAGCTTATCTTCTGACTCATTTGTTTATAGTATTCTATAGAAAGGCTTTAATTTTCCTTAGCTCCTGGAAAAATCCCTATTCAACATATTATTTGTGACATAGAATTTGGAAATTGAGACTTTCAGGACTCCTCCAAGGACATCATTAGGCAAGATTGTGCAGTAATATTGAAGAAAGCCAAGCCCCCCAAGAGAAACCCGAGTAAGCCCAAGTTTGAGCCTTTAAAATCCTTAAATAATAATAAGGATATTCTTGTTCTTAAGCTGACAAAAAGGGTTCCACTGTCATTATTAATAAAGATAACTACAAGAGGAAAATGTTAGATCATTTGGAGAATAGTGGGAGCTACAAGAAACTTTCTAAAACTACCTTAAAAAAGGTCTCTAGAGCTATCGCTGATGCCATTAAATCAAACAACTCGGTGAACTCCCTAAGTAAGAAGTTGATTGAAAGAAAACCTCTTACTCCAAGAATCTATGGTCTTTCAAAAATCCATAAGGATGGTGCCCCCCTTCATCCCATTGTTAATACCATAGGTGGTCTAACTTACCTTCTCATCAAGTATTTACCCCATAAGATTAATCCTCTCGTAGGTCACACTGACACCTTTTTTAAAGATTATTTCACTTTCTTTAAGGAGTGAAAGGACGTTAGAATGGATCTTGAGGATAGACTTGTTATATTGATGTTGTTTCTCTTTACACCAATATCCGCATTAATGATGCTATTGGTGTCATTAATCATGTTACTGATCCAGATAAGGCCCATTTAATCAGGATATGCTTAACCTATACTTTCTTTAGTTTTGGAGGGGAATTTTTTGAGCAAACATGTGGTGTTGCCATGGGTTCTCCCCTATCCCCGATTGTTGCTAATCTGTTTATGGAGGACTTTGAATCCAAGGATATTTCTTCAACTCTTTTCCAGCAAAAGCTTTGGAAAATGTCTGTAGATGATGCTTGTGTTGTCTAGCCTCATGGAAAGGAAAATCTAGATATGTTTTTCCTTCATTTTAATAGATAATATTTCTCCATAAAATTCACCATGGAATATGAGGTGGATGGTAGCCTTACTTTCCTCAATGTTCTTATTTCAAGAAAGGATGATGGTTCTTTCTCTCATCAAGTTTTTTGAAAGAAAACTCATAGTGAGCAATATCTTCATGCTAGTTCTCATAATTTCTCTGCTCATAAATTAGTTGTTCTCAACACCTTAGCCACTAGTACGTTGAGAATATTTGATGAGTATCGAAGGAGAAAATACCAATCTCCTAAATTTATTTTGTAAAAATGGTTATAGTAGGTCATAGGGCCTTAAATCTTCCCTTAAACAAGAACACGGACCTTTACTTAAAAATAAAAAAGAGCCTAGTCAATGGTCCTATAGTGTACGCCTTATTTTCATTCAGCGAAACATTTATAGGATTGGTAGGATCCTGAGGAAACATCACTTTTATTCTTATTTCAATCCCCTTAACACTATTCACAACTTTCTCAAATCGTTTAAAGATCTGGTAGTTCTAAACACATGCATGGTGGATGAGCAAGTAAACACATAAGGGAAAAGATAAGCGTGAGTTATTTTACTATTAACTATAGATGTGCTTTTATAATACATTAGGTGACCCTTGGATTCATATTCCAAGTGGCCTCTTGTACTCCTTTTGTCAATTCGCCTTCTACACCTAACCGTTGAGGATTAGGTGTCCAACATTCCCCCCTTAATCTGAAGGGGTATGTGTGAGTCTGGGAAGAGAGTTGTAATACGAATCTGCAAAGTATTCATGGAAGAACTTAGGCTGAATCCAATATCTGAAATTTTGGCATAAAGAGGTGGTTTAAGGATGACCACCAACACTGGAACACTTATTGCAGTTCCTAGAACTCTTCCAAATATGGGAAGAAGTTGAGGGCTTATGCTAGAATAAGTGTCCCTCATATTTTAAGAGGGATACCTTCAACCTATAAGAAGGGAGGTCTACAACCTGTAATGGTTTAGGGATGGCCACCAACACTGGAATGGTTAATACATTTCATGGAACTCTACCAAAGATGGCAAGAAGTTGAAGTCTTCTACTAGAGGAAGTGCTTCGAATTCTTTGAACAGGAAGAATATCAACCTCGCATATATGGTTTAAGGTTATCCACCAACCAAAGGAATTCTCATGGGAATCCGTGCCTCTGGCTACAACTCTGAATCTGGAATGATAAGTTGTGGTTTAGGCTCTCTTGAACTGTTATTTCTCTGGCTACAACTCTGAATCTAGAATGAGAGATTGTGGCTCAGGCTCGCTTGAAATACTGCGTCTCTAGCTACAACTCTAAATCTAGAATGAGATATTTTGGCTCAGGCTCACTTGATGTGGCTTCCAAGCTTGTAGATGACCACCATTTTCCCCCCTGTGAGGTACAAGGCGAGATGATGGTGAAAAATCAACTGCAAGTTTGTTCAATATTTTAAAACAAGTTTTGACATGTGACTTAAACATGTTCTTGGTTGTTGATGTCCATTTCCAGGAAGTGATCCATCCAAGATGAATCTATGTTCTTACAGGAGGCTTGTTTCTGAAGCATCTGTGTGAAGAATGGGTGTGCCGACCAAAGTGCTTGGATGGGTGAAGATCAAAACAATGATCTTTCATATGGCCAACTCGATCAAAGTGTTAGCATTTTTGACTTTTTTGTTGCTGCTTTGGAAGAGGAGCACGATCTGGAACAACTGAATGTGAACTGTCATAAAGGAATCTAACACTCTGAAATTTGACGGGCTTGGAGTAGTCTGGAATATGAAAGACAACTCCTTGTCATATCCAAGACCTGTTCAGTGCTTGTTATGGACAAGCTCTTCCCAAGGTCAGATGATTGGCTTGGGAAGTGCAGGTTGAGGTGCTACATCTACATGTAAATCTACTCTTTTACAAGGAACTAAATGTGAATCGCCTACAAAATTACTGATTTTCTGTTTATAGGATTATGTTTCAATTTTCTGAATAGAAAAAAGTTTAAAATAATGACTCCATTGTTATAATTCTTCTTATTGAAGCTGAGATTCAAGATGCAAAAATTCAATCTTTTCTTTTGCATTATGTGGATAGCTCTAGATTTCAAAATGAGTGTCTTTGTTGATGCTTAATATCCCATCAACAGTGGAATGTATTAAAGTATTCAACAATTCTATTATATCATCAATCTCAACCATCTCTTCCTCTTATTCTCTCTTTTTTTTTTTATTGAGAGAAAAAAAAGAAAAAACTATTCAACCTATACCATCCACCCCAAATAAAAAATTAAACACATTAATCAAAGAAGGTGCCAACATACACAGTCTTCAGAAATGATTTAATGCACCTTATACCATACACTTCTCTACAAAAGAAACTCAGTTAAAAAAAAAATCAACCGACTAACAACAATGCACAGAGATAATTTTGAACAATGGCCAAAATATATTATTGGAAATTTTCACTCATGGCCCCTTCAAGCAATATTCTAGACAAATAGAAGCGATACAAATTTTCTCCTTGATACACAAACAATCCAGACTCCAAAGGATCAGCAACTCGACCTTATGGAATTTATCTTTAGAAGATAGATATTAAACACTCAAGAAACAAATCATCAATTAAACTAGTGTACTCGGCCTCCCTGGTTAGATAGCTTCCATATTACTGAAATCTCACAGACAGTGTGTAGGAACTGATCAACCACAAAGGGCATCTCGTTCTGGGGAATCCAATGACCAAATGAGAAGATATCTCTCCAAATCCCATGTGATATTTGATTATAGTCGCTTCAAGAAAACATATAACATTTAGAATTGTTTAATGCACAAAGCCTTCACAACTTGCAGAGAATAGAAAACATACCAACGCATAGTTATATTGACATAAGATCAACTCCATCGCCTTGCATCGACCTTCAATGAAAAATAAATGCATATGCCTTCAACAATATTTGATGACACCCTTCAACACAAATAATGTTGGTGCAACAACGTGTATTGGACTCATCGACGATGACCCATCTCCTTGTTTGTACAAAATAATCTCCTAACACTGATCTCTTCCAAAACCACAAAACCTTCGAAAGAGAACCTACAAAAATTCATAGAAATTCCTTGAAGCAATTTTAGATATTTATAGCAACTGAAAAATATCAATTTGCATCAAACATTGTCGCTAGTAGTGAGTTTCATCAAAAAACAGGAAACACGGTCCACCGAGCTAAAGTTGTAGAAAAAATGGTGACAAGAGACAACGAAAAATGGTGGATTAGGTGTCCAACACTCTGGTTTGAGTGATAAGCTTAAGGTTGAACTAACAGTCATACAATCAATGCAAACACCTTCACATAACATGCAGCACTGTAAGAAACTCGGTCTTGAATGCAAAGATGAGAGCCAATGTACATGCAGAGTCTTGATTTCTGAAATTCAGAGAAACAATGTTGCTACCAAGTCACAAAATTCTCAACCAAAAAATACATATTCCAAATTATTTACTCGATCGAATGAGCTCCGCGGGCTATAAATTTATGCTCTGTTGTTCATTACTAGAAACATGTGACCCTACCACCACCAGTGATTTTTTCACAAAATCTCTTGTCAATGAAATTTCACGAATATGATGCAACAAAAATTTGATCCTCTTTATCAGAACCAATACCTCCTTCCTCATCTGCTTCAAATCTTCAAGAAGTTGTATCTTGTTATAGAAATTATGAATCACCAACAATTTTGTCAGCAATATTCTACGACCTTCACACAGGAAATGGGCACCAAGCAACAAGGGCTAAGGGGAATATGAGCCGAGGGCTGCGTGGGCACACAGAGAATAGGTACTGATAAGAAAAAATTAAGAACTCACCACATTAATCTGTCCAAATTTTCCATTATTGGTTGATTCTAAAAGTTCTCTACCTCTCAAACATGCAATACTCACCAAATGAGTCACACAAAATTAGTGGAGCATTAAGATCCCTTGGATAGGCGCAAAGCGAGGAATAAAGCGCAATTTCTTCTGGTAGGTAGGAGAAGCTGTATTATAGAATTGAGTCATTGAGGGGAATTCAAATTTCAAACATGTCAAACACTCATTAAATGCATTAAAAATTATTCAAGGTGAAGAGGTGTCAGTGATTGGAGAGAGGGAGTTGAAACGACTAGAATTGCTGACATCTGACAGAGAAGCATTTTAGGCAGTGAATTGGTAGAGGAGATAGTGGGACAGGAAACTACGTAGAGTGAATAATTAGTGCAGGTCTATAATGATGACAAAATAACAAGTGTCTCTCAAATTGGAGCAGGGTCAGCTATCGCCAGCTCTAATACCATGTTAAACACACGCATGGTGTATGAGCAAGTAAATACACAAGGGAAAATATAAGCATGAGTTATTTTACTATTAACTATATATGTGATTTTATAGTACATTAGGTGGCCCTTAGATTCATCTTGCAAGTGGTCTCTTGGACTCATTTTGTCCATTCCACTTCCACACCTACCCGTTGAGGATTAGGTGTTCAACACGTAGAACCTAGGGACGGGAAAGGTGTCTACATTATTAATTTTTCTTGTGGGACACTTTACAATTGTGAAACTAATCGATTTATAAATCAAAGGATTTGTGAACATTTTTTTGACATTAAGCATGGAATATCCTGCTCCTCCACCTTAGCTAATCATGCAGAAAATAATAACCATCATATTTGCATCGAAGAGGCTAAGGTCATTGCTAAGATTGACCAATTCTATTATCGTAAGTTAAGGGAGGCCTTAGAGATTGAAAAAAGACTCGTTAATCTCAATACAGATGACGGGTGGAATATCAGCAAGTGTTGGATCCCAACCTTATATTCATAATTATCTTTTGTTTCCACCCTTGTTCTTTTGCCTTAATTTTTTAGGCTTGGTTTGTGATTGTTTTTTGGTCGTTGATTATTGTTTTCATTTTTTCCTTTCACCTCGTCCCTTAAAATTAAAAATAGAAATAAATAAATAAATAATATATATTATTAATGAATTAATTAATTAAATATTTTAATCTAAAAATATAATAAAAACTAGCCATTATTAATTGAATTTAATTTTTAGAGTCAAACTAGTCGTTATCCTAACGACTAGTTTAGCCATTTCTACATCTATTTAAACTAAAAATTTGGATTTGATCTCTCACCTAGTCCTGATAAAGAACCACATTCATTGGTTCGAGACGTGCCGACAATTTTCTATTTCATGTGATTGTTACCGAAAGAATTCTAAATAAAAAAGATGATTTTTTCAATATTGAACTATCTCACTTATCAAAAGCTTGCGGACTTTTACAACTTCATCTTAAGGTGATTATATTAGTCTTTTCTTGTCCTTTTTTAAATTCTTTTGGGAATTTCAACTGGTTTGTGAGAGTGAATGTTTATATTCAATTCTTTTTTCCAAAGTGACAAATTCAAAATTTATTATTGGATGAAGTAGTTTAAAGTGGAGGTACATAATAGATATGTCCATAAAACTAGTGACTGACATAAGAACTCTTACTCTTAAGGTGATTGGATTAGTCAGTTTTTGTCATTTCTTAAATTATTTTTGGCATTTCAAGTGGTTTATGAGAGAGGAGGTTTATATTCAAATTCTTTTCCAAAGTGACAAATTCAAAATTTACGATTGGATGAAGTAGTTTAATGCACAACTATGAAATGGATATTACTAAATCTAGTCACTGACATAACAGTTTTACATTATTTGATAGGAGAGAAGTGGATATTTTGTTGATCATTGATTAAATAACTCTCTTAGCTCACATAACAACTTGAATTCACTATTCGGAGGTACCATGGTGAACTATTATGGTACAATCCACAAACATTCCTTTATTGGACATGGTATACATCAATTCACTATTCAAAAGTACCATGGTGAACTATTATGGTATAATCCATGAGCTTTCATTTATTCAACCCGATATTTTGTGACACTTGGAAATGTATTTGACTAGGCACGAGCCTATAAATAAACACAAAATGTATTTTATGCCTTATAAAGCCCACTTTATTCCCAAAAACTAGAAAAAGTTGAAAAAATATCGGAAGTATACATTTGATGTTGAGATTATTTCCTTCCACACTAGTTTGGGTCATATTTAATTCTCCTCTCATAGTCATTTGTGACCATTTTTGAATGTTGAACTGTCTAATGTATCAAAATCTTGGAGTATTTTCCATTTGACTTGGACATAATTTGATTTTGAATGTGTTAATTTCTGCATCATTATATGTCAATGTACAATTGAAGAAAAGGATTGGCTTGATACATAAATTTTATAATTATTGATAAATTACTTGAATAGAATTTATGATACATGAGAAAAAATAAAAATAAAGATATAACTCTACATGCACATTTTGAATTAGATGTTACGGAAGCTGATAGTCTAGTCCGAAAACAAGTGATGGTTAAGGCCAGAACTCATAATGAACATGATTTTCCATGTGGTCTAATCTACCTTATAAATAGTCCAAATTTTCCTAACTAAGTCATTGTTCCCCTTTCTATAGTTACCATGGTTAACTCACTACCCACGATATAACTCAAACAAATTAAATATGATCATTTGTCAACTGTGAGATTATCCTTTGGATTATTTGATAATAGGCCATATTATTATTAGTCCCTACCAAAAGGACCGAAATGGACTCTTGTAATCGAAAGTATTTGCAATACGAACCACAGGAAAAGAAATAATGTGCAAATCATATTCTTAAACAGAAACTAGCCTATGTGTTCTTGTACATGTTTTTGTTCACATTTTCCTCACATTATTAAACATTGACGAGGGTTTAATTTGACAAATCAAACGCTTCAAAATAATTGAAGTATTATTTGGTCTCTTTTCGAGGCCGAAAGAGGCAATGTGTATAAAAAATTTTGTTTTACAAAATTCGTTTCCAACTCATTTTTTCATATTCCACTAATGCTAGGTTTAAAAATTTTTACAGTAGCTTAAAAATGTTGTACATTATATGTTTTAGAGAAAAACGATTGTTGGCATGCACTCCAGCCACCTGTCATTATCTCCACCCACCAAGGGTTGAAGTATTAAATCCTCAAAAAAGCGGCTTCACAGAGTGAGGAAACAATCTTGTAAGTCCTGGTACACATTTCTTGTTTCCTCTTGTACATGTTTCTTCCCTCTTGCACATGTTTCTTCTGCCACTTTAGAAAACCCTATATGGCAGCCTCCTAGGAGTCTATAGTTTTGCAGAACCGTGATCACTAAAGCCCAACTGTATCTTGTCCTTTAATTTTCCTTCACATTCAATAAAACGATATTACTGTCACAAACTCATTTTTTGAAACTGAAACACCATTATGCTTTGAAAAATTCTAGTCTTGCCAAAAAAATATCAAAAACTACTCTGAATTAATATTATTCTTGCAATATTACTCTTGTTTACTACTGTTGCAATATTACTCTAGTTTACTATTGTCACCAATTATTCTAGAATTTCTTAAATTTAATGGAACTTAAAATGGTTCTCTATAAAATTTTAGTGGATTTATGGGTTGGGAAACCTAGTAGAAAGTGGTATTGATGATTTGTACGTTGTAGGTTGAGATATAAAATTGTTCAGGGAACAGTACCTGTATGTTGTAGGTTGAACTATACAATTATTTAGAGAACAATACCTAGTCTTTTTCCTCTGGTTTGGTTAGAAAAGATGTAATTTTCTCTCAAACAGAATGCATAGTGGATGCTATGCTACCAAAATACACTTAAACTAAAATCCAATTATGCCTCTAATGTAATTATGTAGATGTAATAATCGCAGTACCAAAATACGTTTTAGGTACCATTTTCTATTGTAGAAAAACATCGTGATCCTCTTCATGATCTTTTGCATTCCACAGGAAACGGGCATATGATCCAAGAATATTGCTGGAAAATATAGCCAATTAGTGAGGTAACATCATACTATATTGTTCCATATATAATACTCTATATGAATCTATCACACTTTGATAACCATTTCAGATATCGAGTTTCATCCCTTGTACATCCACCAAATCCTCACATATGCATCTCTAAACTTAATAGGATAAAATGGAAATAAAGAAGTCGATGCAACAGGCGAAGGATATTTAAAAAGACTGATAAATAGGAGCCGATATATTTGGATAAGCTTCAACAGTTTGATCAAATTATCATTTTCAATGAGCTGCATCTTTGTGAACATCAATTTATCTTTTTGAACATCCCATATGAGATTAGCCTAACGAGATAGGATATCCCCATCACTAGGACTGGCTAGTATGTGTTAGGTCCCTATATTACTAGTTTAGTCCCTTATTGTTATTAGTGTAGCCCCCTTATTGTTATTGTTGTACCCCTATAACCCCAATATTGTTATTACTGTGCCCTTACATTGTTATTGTTAGGTCGGCTAGGATTATATCGTGGGCCCATGGACTCCTATATATAGAAGGAGGTTTTGGTCATTTGTATCATCCAAGAATTGTTCATTTATGTAATGTATTGGAGGTTTCCCACTCAAAGTGGCTGATTTTTAAGGATTTGATCTTTATTTTCTTCTATTTTTGGAGATGGTTTCATAACATTTGGTATCAGAGCTTTGGATTCTAGGTTTCTGCTGCTCCAAAAGCGTCTTCGTGGCATGTTTGCTATAAAAATTTTTCTCCAAAGGTTTAGAACCTAAAATTATTAGAGCGGGAAGCCGAAATCTTGAGGAACACCATCGGAAAATATCAGAGCTTGGTTCCCAACATTTTGGGAGATATTATCTATGGAAGTTAGAGATTTTTCTAGATCCTGAATTTCATCTCAAAGAGGTGATCGTGGGAAAACCTTCATAACTCTCTCTCTGAGCATCGGATTGGAATGACGTAAAAATTAGCTGCAAGTAAATGGACTTTAGTTTTGTGTCTATCAATTTTAGAGATGAAGGAGGAAACAGTGACACATGGCATGTCGTACAAGTTCTCTCTACTGAATCAGTTCATAATTAGGTCATTGTGGGAGATTGGACATAACTTTGCTTGAAGAATCCAAATCAGGTTAGACCTATGGCATTCGAAAGAGGATTCACAGGGCTACCTGTCAGCTCAAGGGGTCCTGACCCAGGTTCGGAGTTCAAGGTTTGCCAACAAACCCCTATACTACTGGCCCTTTCGGCAGTGACCTACTTGTGCAGGTCAGAGTCTCACCCGAAGTAGTATGGGTGGGTGCTGGAACTAGGTTTCCGCACCGTGAGAAAGGATAGGTAATGCAAGCTGAGTTGTGCCCTGCCTCGAGATGTCCAGATCTCCTGGAGCAGGACTTATGGGCCTCTTTCCACATCCACGTGTGCAAGGTTAATTGCACTTAGGGGCTCAATAATCATATACTTCAAGATAGTAGCTAAACATAGCATAAATAGAATAGAACGTATCTAGATGCAGTAAAACACTTAGACAGAACTTTCGCAGCTGAATACAAAATATGCATAAGACAGTAATTACCAGAGATTCGCATAAAAAATAGATTCAGTTCCCAACCAACCTTTTGTATTCATTAATTCGTCAAATTCATCTTACAATACCCATCCTAGACTACGCTCACATTAGCAAGGTCTACACATATCAGGACTCTAGATCTCCACGTACACATCCAATAGGATTCCTTCCACAAAAATCCACACATACTTACTAAACCACAATTCGCATCAATAGCTCTTTCTTTCTATGCTTTAGAATTCAAAATGTTCCTCTATTTATAACAATCTAGCCTAAACTTTCCTATGATCCACAAACCGTGGTTTTCGGACCCCTCGTTTACCCTTTTGCCCATTACAATGCTTTCGGGGCTTTGACCCACCCCAGAACCCCTGCGCTAGACTAAATATAACAAAACTGGACCTGTTTCGCAGTTCATAAGAGACCCTATTCCAACAGTCCCCCAATACAATCTTGTGACTCGTCCCGAGTCACAGTAGCCACTGGTCTACCAACCACCCCTACAAATATTTGACGAACAGCGTGCGTATCCTACTTGTGTGTCCGCGTCCTATCACAGTTGGTTTGATCTTGCTTGAGCCAATTATTTCGGACATATAGTCATTTAGCCCAGTATGGTTTGAGCCGACTACCATTGACATAGCCTGGTAACATGTCAGCGCGCAGGGTAGCTAGTCGGACTACCCCACCAGTTTTGATTTCCTTAATGGTGTAGGGACCAATCCAGTGCTCTCGAAATTTCCCTAGGTGTTTCACAAATTGGCTATCATATAAGAGGACTAGGTTGCCTGCTACGAATATATTTTGGCGAATATGTCGATCATGCCAGGCTTTATCGCGATCCCTCTGAACCTATTGATGAAAGATAGCAATAAACCGATCTTCCTCTAATGCTAGAAGTTGCGCAAGGCATTCCTCCATTATGTTAGATTATGCCATATTTGTAAATGCAACAATACATATGCTAGGAACAACGTATTCCATTGGCATAATGGCCTCCTTTCCGTAGACCATTCGAAAGGGGGTCCTTCCTGTTAACTTCTTGTAGGTCATTCGGTAGGCCCACAGAACAGATGGGATGTGTACATCCATGTCACTATGATCGTCATTACAGACCTTGGTCAATGCTTGATCTAGGATTTTGTTGAAAGCCTTGAATGCCCCATTTTCCTGCAGATATTATGGCGTACTTTTTGTGTGATGGATCTGGAATTCCTCATTCAAGTATTGTATCATTTCATTCAAAAAGTGTGTGCCTCTGTCGCTCATTAGGATCTTTGGGTAGCCAAAGCTGGTTAGGATCTGTTCAAAGATTAATTGCGCAGCAGTATCCGTAGTACAATCCTTAACTGCTTGTGCTTCAGCCCATCGAGTGACATAGTTGGTGGCAGTAATAATGTAGCGCACACCTGTCTTCTTTCCTGGCAGATTGATTTGTCCCACAAATTCAATAGCCCATTTTTCAAAGGCTTGCAAAGACATTTGGGGTTGCAATGGCATCTCATCTCTGTGTGAAGGCCGTCCCATCCGTTGGCACGTATCACATGATTTACCATAGGTGTGAGAATCCTGATGCAGGGTGGGCCACCATAACCCAGCTCTTAAGATCTTTTAGGCCGTTGCTCTGCCTGCATATGGCCGCCTACGACACCTTCCTATGCCTCCATCAAAACAACCTATTTTTCGTGTTCCAGGATGTATCTGCGTAGTATTTCATCAGTGCCTAGCTTGTATAACTAGCTAGCGATGATAGTAAATTCCGTCGCCCGAGTAACCAACTCCTTCTTCTACTGTACTGAATATTCTATGAGGGCTACACCTGTAGTTAGGAACTGAATTCTATCAGCGAAGTGGGCGTCAAAAACCTTAATGGTGAACATCTACACATTTGGCAATCGTTCCTCTAAGTTAGTGGGTTCTTCCCCCCTCTCAATATGGGACAAATGATCTGGAACTGCGTTCAGCCTTACGGGCTTGATGATGATCTCAAAATCGTATTCTTGAAATAGCAACAGCCAGTGGCAAATCTCCCCCCCCAACAAAAGCTCATTGACCAGGTATTTCAAAGTCGAATGATCAGTGAACATCTTAAAGTGTCCTCCCAACAGATAGTGTTGATCTTTCTGTAATGCCTATACCATGGCTAGTCCCTCTCATTCAGTGGTGGAGTAGTTGCGCTCTGTGCTCGAGAATTTCCAACTTGCAAAGGCAACCAGATGATCAATTTCTCCCTCTCCAGGTTGATTTATGATAGCACCCAACTAATTCCTGATGTATCCATGTGTACATGAAATTCCTTCGACCAATCAGGAAATATTAGTATGGGTGCAAAGATCATCTTCTCCTTAAGTAGCTCAAAACTCTTCTGACATTCATCATTCGAGAAAAAGGAAACATTTTTAGGAAAATATTCCATGGGTGCTGTGATCAGTGCGTACCCAAGAATGAGTTTCCTGTAATAGCCAGTGTGTCCAAGAATAGAAAGTAGTTGTTTCTCTGTTGTTGGGACTACAAGGTTTAGAATTACGGCTACCTTCACAAGATCAACCATCAGTCCTTGACGGAAAACTATATATCCGAGTAGGATTCTGAAAGGTACGCAGAAGATACACTTCTTGATATTCAAGGAAATCTAGTGCTTTCAGCATGCATCCAACATTAATCGCAGGTTAGAAACGTGCTCTTTTACTACGCCAAATACTGTCCAGTCATCGAAATAAACTTCCAAGAACTTATGGATAAACTCTTTGAATACAGCAACTACTAACCGAGAGAAGATAGCGGGTGCATTATTGAGACCAAAGGGCATGACTTTATACTGAAAGGACCCCCATTCTGTAGTAAATGTAGTATTATCGCGATCTCCAGGTGCAATTCGGATCTGATGATACCTTGAGAACCCATCATTGAAGGAGTAGGCTTCTTTCCTGCCCACGCTATCAAGAATTTCATCTGAGAAGGGCGTAGGGAAGGGGTCATGGACACAGACATCGTTTAACTTGCATAGGTCCATGCAGATGCGTCTCTCCCCCTTCGTTTTATTTTCTTGGATAACCATCGGGCTTACCCAATCCGACTGTTCAACCGGTTTAATTATATCTGCAGCAAGCATCTTGTCCAGTTCTTCTTTGACCTTTTGCTTATATTTAGGGTTCAGACAGTAAGGCTGCTACTTTACGAGGCACGCCTTTGGTTTCAGAGTGATGTGCATAACACCTAGGTCCCCTGTCATTCCTTTGAGCTCAGAGAGCTTTGTCGGAAACAAGTCTTGATATTTCGTAAGTAGCTCTGCAATTTTGCTAACAGTTCCTTTGTCCCAATAGTCCCCAATTTTAGCCAACTTAGGATGTTCTTTCAACGCGATATTAACTTCACGTAGCTTGAGAGGTTTATTCACATCAATATTCTGTAGTGGGGGTTCAATGACGGTGCGTTCTCCCTCGGATTCTGGGATAGAGACGTTCCGAGGATTGTCTTCCTCTTCTTGTATCGCCAAACCCCACTAGTTGACTATGTCTTGAATCGTCGCTTCCCATGTCAGGACTGCTAGTGTGGCATAATGGTTCCAGTCATTAAATACAAAAGCATCGATGTCCTACAGAGCTTTTTTGAGCTCCTTCGTCCCCCCAATTAGTCCGAACATTACTATAAAGTCACCTTTTAGTATTTTCAAGTGGCGGCTGTGTTGATGTAGCTCCACATCTAAGTAACATGTGACGGGGATAGGGCCAAAGGCATGAATAAATAGATGAACCCACTCTTCTGTAGTCCAATCAGACCATTTGTCCATCCAGGTGAGCAGATGCGCGCGAGGATCTCCAGGTCTAAGGAATATCTTGGTACGTATGTCAGTCAAGGGTGCAAACCGCAGGGTCATCATAGCCCGACACTCTTCCCAGTCCTGGAATGCTTATTTGTGGGTGTCCCACCAGCGTGCAAGCGTCGCGCGCATAGCTAGATTAAGGGCCTAAATCCATCGTTCTTGTGGAACCGTGGCTTCTAGCATTATCAGGAATTCTTGGATGCTACTAGACTCATCAAAATGCGGTAGATCTCTTACCTCTAAGGAAATGCAGCAGAGGTCCCTTGCGATCTGAGGGAATTGTGATATCAAGACATCATGCAGCTGATTTTTCCAATTCTCCATCTCCTCATTAGAGTCATAGAAGTGCTCGTTGTTTGCTTCCCAGCAGAGTACCCCTTCCGCCGTGGGATTGATCCAATCCTCATTTTGCACAGTCAACTTGTAGATGTGATCTACTTCCTTGTTACGACGCACTGGCTCTGTGTAGCATTCTCCTTCTGTAGGATCTAATGTTACTGTCACCCTTGTTCCGTTATTTTCAAATACCATGCTTCTTTTCCTGAGGTTGACGATACCACCCATATCTATGGCCCAGTCGAGTCCTAAAAGCATAGCGTACGGGTTTGCATCTTCTACAATCTAACTTACCTCGAAATCAACCTGGGCCTTGACCCCAGCGATATCTACCATGAGTTTTGATAGTCTTCCCAGAGGTATAATCTTCTGCTGGTTGGCCATAGGTAGTTGAATATTGGACCACTCCAATTTGGGTTCTCCCATTCGCTACCAAGTTTGCTTGGGTAGCTCGTTTGCATCTGACCCTAAGTCAAAGACAACCTGATCCATGTCATAATTACCGATTCGGGCAGTTAATCTCGTCTCCCTACTGGTACGTTTCCTATATCTGCCTAACTTGTGTATGTCCCGAACTTCTGGCAATAGGGGGGGCTTCCCTGCATAACCATCTATTATGGCCTAAAGGTTTTCTTTGGCCCGCGGGTGGCGTAATAGCTCCACACATGCCTGCAAGAAGGGTCTTACCTCGTCACCCGCTCTTAGGTGCATAGGTTTCTGCATAGTCCGCAGAGTAGAGTTTCTTGTCTTATTATTGTCCAGGTGGATTATTTCTTGTCCTGGTTCGTGGTCCAATCCTTCTTGGTGGACAGATGCTTGTTGGCTCAGAATACCCCATGCATCTCCCTCCATGACCATCGTACTATGTTTTGTACTTGAAGTTTTGTCTCCTAGCTCGACCTTAACTCTTTGTACATTCTGCATTGGTGTTAGATGTTTTTCTCGTATTTTCGTTATCAAGATTGTGCAGTCCACAATCTCATGGTCCAGATATCGGTAATATTTACAGGATTTAATGGTAGGGTTTGGGAAGTCTCTTGCAAAGTTTCCCACCTCCCCACAGTTATAAAAGATTAGTTGCCCACGTCCTCGTCTTGTTCTCCCCCCGACCACCCCTGCCCCTTGCTGGGGAGCCACTGAAGCTCGTGGGGGATCTAGGTGACATAGGGTCTGATTTTACCCTATAAAATCTTCCTCGATCTATCATCAGCTCGTAAGTGTGACATTTATGCTCGTCATTTCCTATTTATTGGCAGAATCTACACCATTGTTGCTTTAGTTCGCCCGTACTTAGCCGAGGGCATTGGGCGGTATCGTGTAGTCCTACTACCCGGCAATCATTGCACCATAACGCAGAACTACTTGAGCCTGGAAGTAGCGAACTAGGGCCTCCTGCCTGAATGTATTCTACTATTAGTGGGCACTGATCCTTCGCATGTCCAACCCTCTGACATCATATGCACTAGAGGTCTGCACTATCTCGTTTTCACCCTTCCTTCCAGAGGTTCTGGATCTCCATGTGCATAGCCTCGAGCTACTCATGAGTTTTTTGTACTCTTCCCGAATTGTCTTCTCTGGGCGTGGCTTCTAGTTTCATGGCAGCTTCCAAGGCTTTTTCCTGTTATTCGAAGGTCTGGTGGCCCATAGGTATACGGAAGTGAGGTAGCAGCATAGTGATGAAACATTCAGTATGGTGTCTGTCGTCATACTTAAATCCTCCCTCTCTGATTGCTTTCTTCAATCATTGATCAGCCTCCCATACAGACTCAGACACACCTTGCTTGAAGTCCTTCACTTTTGCTACCAACTGAGAGTAAGACTTTGGCTTCTAGAATTGTTTTTTTAGAGCATCTTTAATATCCCGAATAGATCCACCATTATTCTAAGACATATATCACATGTACCAGTCCAATGCTCTTTCTTCAAATGCCAGGGATAGCTGCGCCCTTTTCACAGTATCGCTCAATACACCTTGCGCAGTCCATACCGCTTTTGCCACAAACCAAAATCGGTCCATGTCCTCATCTCCTGCACCTTTAAAGGTAGGTAATTTCAAGTGAACTGCCATGTCTTCTTTCGGCAGTGTTCCGAGTGAGGTTTTAACCCCAAGCAGTTCTGAGGGTGGTGTAGCTATTGGGCTTTGCACAACCACTCCTTTTTGTAGGCTATAGACAGATTTATCCCCTTCTTGATTGGTTTGATAATACTTACCGCTCCGCTTTGTACTTTCGCCCAGAATGGAGCTCATTCACTTGCACCTGCCCTTCTTCTTTCTTAGGTTCCCAATACTCTCTTTTTATTACCCGATCCCTTTCTCAAAATGCTTCAGGTCCCGGCAACGAAACCATTTTTTGGCTCAAGGGGTCCTAACCCAAGTTCGTAGTTCAAGGTTTGCCAACAAACCCCTATACTACTGGCCCTTTCGGCAGCAACCTACTTGCGTAGGTCATAGTGTCACCCGAAGTAGTATGGGTGGGTGTTGGAAGCATGTTTCCACACCATAAGAAAGGATAGGTAATGCAAGCTAAGTTGCACCCTGCCTTGAGATGTCCAGATCTCCTCGAGCAGGACTTATGGGCCTCTTTTCACATCCATGTGCGCAGGGTTAATTGTACTAAGGGGCTTAATAATCATATACTTAAAGACAGTAGCTCAACATGGAATAAACTGAAAAAAACATATCTAGATACAGTAAAACACTTACACAGAACTTCCGCAGGTGAATACAAAATATGCATAAGACAGTAATTACGAGACATTCACATAAACAATAGATTCAGTTCCCAATCAGCCTTTTGTATTCATTAATTCATCAACTTCCTCATACAATAACCATCCCAGCCTATGCACACAGCAGCAGGGTCTGCACATACCAGGACTCTGGATCTTTGCACACATAGCCAACAGGAGTCCTTCCCCAAAAACCCACACAGAATTACTAAACCACAATTCACATCAATAACTCTTTCTTTCTCTGCTTTAGAATTCAAAATGTTCCTCTATTTATAAAAATATATCCTAAAATTTCCTATGATTCGCAAACCATGGTTTTCAGATCCCTGGTTTACCCTTTTTCCCATTACAATGCTTTTGGGGCTTTGACCCACCCCAAAACCCCTATGCTAGACTAAATATAACAAAATTGGACAAGTTTCGCAGTTCATAGGAGACCCTGTTCCAACACTACCTTAGGGCCAAATTTTAGATATTGAAGATACAAAATCACATAAATAATTTAGTTTCAATATTGAGCTCCTAAAAAGCAATAAAAAGGTGTGTATTTGTTTCCGAATTGCATAAGTCCTGTGTAAAAAATCATTTTGAAGTGATTCCAAGGGAGTATTGAGCATATATTTCAGTATTGGGCTCTAGAATTCCTCCCAAAAAGAATTCAACACCCATTAAACCCTCAGGATACTCTACTATGGCTCATGAAGATGAAGAATTACAGCATGATCTATCAAAATTGCAAGACCAAGAGCACCAAATTTTTCTCTTGCAAAGGCTAGCAAAAACTGAAATGGAATTTTTGAAGAAAGGAGTGGAAGCGAAGTTGGATGATTTGAAGAATAATATGGATGGTTTCAAGAAATGCGTGGAAGCTAAGATGGATGGTGTGGAAACTAAGATGGAGGAAATGGAAGAAAAAATGAAAGACAACATGGAAAACATGAAGAATGATCTAAATGCAGACATCGAAGGTTTGGAAAAGTTGATACAAGAAATGACTCCTACTGGTGAAAATATAGTAGAGGAAAATCATGATGAGATAAAAATAAATGTTAATCATTATTTCATAAACTCTAATGTTGGATTGGAGAACCACCATATTCCAAAGATGGAAATGAGGAATTTTGATGGCAAGGATCCCAAAATATGGATACTACAGATGGAATAATATTTTGATTTCAATAATGTGCAAAACACACAAAAGGTACAAATTTCAACTTTACATTTAAAACAAAATACATTTGTATGGTATCGATGGCTTTGCTCCCATAAATTTTTTTTCACTTGGTCAATTTTTATGGAGGAAATTATAGCACATTATGAGGATACAAAGAGAAACACCTTCTTTAGCAAATTGATAAATCCCAAACAAAATGGTTCAGTGGCGGAACACATTGAGGACATCCAAAAATTGAATATAAGGGTAACTGATATTCCAGAGGAACACAGGATTGATGTCTTCATAGGGACTTTAAAGGATAACATCCAACATGAAGTTTTAGTTTGGGAACTTGATTTCATTGGAGAAGGCTTTCAGGTTGGCAAGAAAAATTGAATGTAAAATTATGGCGACAAGGAAGCCTAATACTCACATATATAAAGATGGAAGTGTTGTTATTCCTATACTTCCACAACCTACAAGGTTCACACCACAACAATTGGAAGAAAAAGGAGCAAAAGTACTTTGCTACAGTTGTGATAGCAAATACACTAAAGGTCATAAGTACGCTGAGAAGAAATTATTTTACATAGGTTGTGAAGAGGAGGAAGAAAATGAAGAAGAAACATCAAAGGTAGAGGATATACACCAGGAAGAAACCCTAGAAGAAGAAGAAATGAGTCTAACCATATTATGTAATGCATTGGCAGGAATTACCAATCCTCAAACTCTCAAGATAGAAGGACATCTCAAGAAGAAAAAGTTAATAGTGTTGATTGATTCAGGTAGTACCCATAATTTTATTCATTGTAAGGTAGCCAAGGAATTGAATTTTTTCCTATACCAAGCACCAGAATGTCAAGTGATGGTTGCAAATGGAGGAACTATAAATTTCTCTGGAAAATGCGATAATATCAAGGTAGCCATTGGGGAATATGTATTGAATAGTCCAATGCTTTCCATCCCAATGGGCAGTGTTGATGTTGTACTAGGACTACAATGGTTACAATCTTTGGGGATGGTAGCTTTTAATTTTCAAGAACTTTTCTTGAAAGAAATTTTAGAAGGAAAGGAAATCGAATTACGAGGTATCGCAGGGAAGCTAGGAAAGATAATAAGCTCTAATGTCATGACAAAGCTTCTGAAGAAAGAACAACGGGGTGTAATTGCACAATTGTGCTCACTAGAAGTTCCAACATCAAAATCATCTATTTCTCCAGATCTCCAAAAAGTCTTGGACAATAATTCTGAGGTGTTTGATACTCCCAAAGGACTCCCACCTATTCGTGATCATGATCATGCTATTCATTTGATTCTAGAAAGTGTTCCTCCAAACATCAAGATTTACAGATATCCTTATGTCCAAAAGAGTGAAATTGAACGTATGATTGTAGAAATGTTAGAGGTTGGTATAATTCAACCTAGTCAAAGTTATTTCTCTACTCGATGTGATGGTGCCATGAGAAAAGATGGATCATGGCGCATGTGTCCAGATTATAGGGAGCTCAATAAGCTCACTATTAAAGATAAATTTTCCATTCCTGTGATTGGTGAATTCTTGGATGAATTACATGGAGAAATTTATTTGACGAAGTTGGATCTTCGTTTAGGATATCATCAAATTAGAATGAAGACTGAAGATATTCTGAAAACAACATTTCAAACTCATTAGCATCATTATGAATTTCTGGTCATGCCTTTTGGCCTTACCAATGCACCTTCTACATTTCAAGGCTTGATAAATTCCATTTTCAAAGCCTTCCTTAGCAAATTTTTGCTAGTACTTTTTGATTATATACTAATCTTCAGAAGGTCTTGAAAGGATCATGTTCAACATGTTGACATGGTGCTCAAAATATTGCAGGAGTAACAATTATATGTTGATCAACAGTTGTCATTGATGTCATCCCAAGCAGCACCAGGGGCTACCCAATATTTCATGGGAATTTTGACCTACTAAGTTACTATATTATGTTTCAAGAATTCTTTTGTTGTTTTCTACTTGTCGAGATGTTTCCGTTGATATATGGAAGGCCATGTAATTCTTCACGGTTTCAGAGATATTCAGGTTTGAAGTTTGTAACCCCAGTTAGTGGGCTAAAACCCCATGGGGTTATGGCATAGGTCATTGAAAATTCCATAACTAATAATTTTTAAACTCCTAAAATCCCTCCCACGTTCACTTTTTGAATCCCCTTTCACCCTAAGCATTTATATAAATTGTGATCCTCATATCCTCCTTATGAAGGGATTTCGCTATCTGAAACAGGTCATTGTGGATTTTTCGCACAAAAATTTTTTCTCCAAAGGTTCAGAACTGGAAATTTTCATGAGGTGAAGCCAAAATCTTGAGGAAGCTCTTGTATAAATTTTAGATCAAGGTGCACAATATGTTCAAAGATATGATCTGTGGAAGTTAGTGTTTTTTCAGGCTCCTGAAATTCATCTCAAATAAGTGACCTTGGGAAACTCGTCATAACTCTCTCTATGAGTATTGGATTGAAATTCTGTAAAAATTTGATGATGGTGCATGTACTATAGTTTTTTATCTATCAATTTCAGAGCTGAATGAAGAAAATGTGGCATGTGGCATGACGTACATTTTCGCTCTACTGAAACAATCCATAATTAGCGCATTGTGAGATATTGGGCATAAATCTCACTTGGAGAATCCAAATTGGGTCATATCTATGCCACTGGAAAGATGAGTTAGAGGACTAATACAAGACTGAAAATCAAATATTGGGGATTTGAGCTAATAGATATGCACCAGATTCAATATCGAGCTCCTAGAAGGCAAGAAAATGCTAGATCATGTGTTGTCAAGGGCTGCAAAGGACCAGACTTTCTAGGGGAGAAAAGAAAGGAAGAGTGTAGCAGAGGGTAGCATGACAAGAGCAGCAATCGAGGTACAGAACAGAAGTAAGAAGTTCATCACATGAAGTCTTCAAGTGGGCAGCACTGCATATAATCACTGTAAAGGTATCATTGTACTAAGTCATTGTAAATACATTATTGTGAAAATTGTACTAGTGTCTATCTGCCAAGAGTTGAAGAGGCAGTGTCGGGAGGTCTAAGATCATCATTAGGTGGTTGTGTCATAGCTGGGGTTATGGTCTAGTGTGTCTTCTTCTTGTACATCATTCTATATCATTGTAAAGTGGACCATTTTCCTTGGTACGGGAGTCCATTCTTATTTTATTCTTATACAGGGTGGCAGGGTGGTGCTAGGGTGAGTTGTAGCTCATTGGGTGTTGGGGCATCCGTTCAATTGACTAGTGAAGAATCTTGGGCATTGGAGCGTCCATCCAGTGGGAACTAGATAAGAATTCTTTTCTAGATTCTAGGAAGTTGGAGCTTTATTTTTAATTGGAGTAGAATATTAAAGAATTATTAGAAATCCATTAGGTGGATTTTGTCTTGGAGTGGTTTTCCACCTTAAAAACTGTGTGCATTTGTGTTCCTTTTTTTTACTACTATCATTGTACATACACTAATAATAATTGAAGATTAACTAATGCTCTAACTGAAAGGAATAATGATTCATCCCCCCCCCCCCCCCCCCTCTGAGTATTTCCTACAATTGGTATGAAAGCTTGCTTCCTTCAATAGTAGTTTAACAGCTGGAAGGAGGTCATGGAGCATACCAAGAATGGTGTAGCTCTATTCAATGAAAATAATTAGGCACTCTCGAAAGGAAGAATGGAGGTCTATCTCTTGGAGCAAGGCTACGAAGTATGGGACACTATTCAAAATCAATTTACATCAATCACGTATGAACAAGGTAAGAAGAATTTGGTAAATGATGCAAAAGAAAAGAATATTATTATTAGTGGACTTATTGAATCTTCTTATCATAAGGTGTTGGGCTGTAAAACCACCAAAAATGTATGGGACAATATTGAGAATATATATGCACGTGACTCAAATGTCAAAGAAGAAAAGCTTCAAATCTATAGAGAAAATTTTGAGAAACTCAGAATGAAAGAAGATTGCAACATTGATGCATACTTCCAATACGTTGATGAAATAACCAATACTCTGGAAGGATTGGGAGAGCCAGTTGATTAGAAGACTATTATATGGACAGTTGAGATTCAACCCAAAGGTATCGGTCTTATAATATAGTGCAAATCTAGACAAACTCATCAAAGAGGAATTACATGGAGTTCTCATAGCATATGAAATTGAGACTTGATGAAGAAGAGGGTACTTTGCATCTACAAACTTCGTTTGTCGCATATAAGAAAACCAATAAGGACAAACAACCTTCAATTGAAATGACATTCACCTGTAAGTGTGAAGAAAAGGGAGATGATGGAGAAGGTCTTTGAGATGAATAATATGCTTACTTTATGATAAAACTAAAAATTGGTAAGGGAAAATTCAAAGGTAAACTTCCATCGATATGTTTCAGCTATGGTGAGGTTGGGCATTTTGCAGCAAAATGTCTTAACAAAAGTGATGAAAACTCAAAAGGAAAGAAAGGCTTTAATAAATTCAACAAGAAAGGCAAAAATAAAGGATCCAAAAGGAACTTTCTCTCTAAAGAAGATAGCTCATCATCCGATGAAGATAGTGACAACAAAGAAGAAGCCAATGAGAAAGTATTTTTTATGGCCAAGCATGATAAACAAGAGGTATCAAACAATGAAGAAGAAGTGCTAACCATAGAAGAATTTTCTGAGGAGGCAATCAAGCTTATAAAAGAGCTCAAGGATGAGAAGATCTGTTTCAATACTCTTGAAGAACAAGTTCAAGGTCTCAAAATTGAAGTCGAAGAACACAAATGTATTGAAGAGTCACTTCAAAAGAAGTTGGAAGAAAGCAACCAAGAAAGGGAAGCATTAGAAGCTGAAGTAGTCTCGCTCCGTAAGGAACTGAAGAAGGGAAAAAATGTCCAAAAATATGCCAATAGCTCAAGGGCATTGGAAGAACTCATCAACAATCAACGATCTTACAACGACAGAACTACGCTCGATTACAAAGAAGAAGAAGCTGGACCTTCTACAACAAAATAAAATGAACCTATGAGATCTAAAATGCATGTAGACTTCATTGGAAAATATTTTCAAGAACATCCTTGGAAGACGATTCCTCGACAAGGAAAATTTTAAGGATGGAAAATTATTTTAAAGTTTAAAAAATTGGCGAATCTCACTAGTCCCTAATATGAAAAGTATAAAATGTTTATTGATGTATATGTAAAATTATTCAAATTTATAATGATATTATATATATTGTATATATAATGTTGGTGAATTTAAAGGTAAAATAATTTTATATTGTAAAATTTGGGCGAACCATTTTTATAAAAAAAATGGGAATTGGTGAATCTTTTTTTTTGGAAAAATCATGGAAAATTAGCACACCTGCGAATATTAGCCCCTAAAATTTTCCATGTTCCTCGATGAAGATTTCCATCCAGGTACCAACATATTTTTCATGGCTATTGTTATTCATGTGGAAAATTTGGTCATAAAGCTGTAGAATGTCGCACGTACCCTAGGAACCAATACAATTCCAGGAGATCCTTCAAATATGAACCTCCCAGGGCTCAACGAAACATCAATAGATTTCAACATTTAAGAAATAATATGGAATGTACAAATGTTAGAACTTTGGACACATAGCCAGAGACTGCAGACTTGAAAATCCTCCAGAAGAATCTTCGAAGCTACAAAATGAACGAACATGGAAGAAGAAGAAGACTGATAATTGGGCTCTTGCTCTCAAGGCTCAAAACAATAAAGATGTGTGGTATGTTTACATTGGTTGCTAAATGAATATGACTAGAGATACAAGAAAATTTGTATCTTTGAAAGAGAAGAAGGATGGAATTGTATCCTTTGGAAATGATGGATCTTCAAATGTTATAGGATCAGGTACCGTCACTCTCAGAAGCAAAGATTTTATAGCCAAGAAATTTCTATTGGTTTAAAACATGAATCACAATCTGCTCAGTGTTGGAAAAATGTGTGATTAAGGACACAAAATGCTATTCAACTACACAAAATGTGAAATCGAGAAAGGAAGGTATGGTAAAATTGTGGCTACAGCAGGTCGAGCTCCAAATGACATATATGTTCCTGATGAAGCAACTAAAGCATGTCTACTAGCTAAAGAAGATGAAATATGGTTATGGCACAAAGAAATCGGTCACATAAACTTTGAAAATCTTATCAAGATAATAAAAGAGGAAGCAGTACGATAAATTCCAAAAATCTCAAAACCTTCCAACACACTATGTGAGGCATTTTAGCACGGAAAGTAGATAAATGTCCAATTTGAAACAAAAGAACACTTTGCATCACATCCATTGGAATTGATACATATTGATCTATGTGTTCATGTGAGGACAAAGGCTTAGATGGAGAATTATATTTCATATTAATGATAGATGATTATACTAGGATGACAACCATCTGTTTCCTAAAGAAAAAATATGAAGCAATTGAGTGCTTTAAGATCTAGAAGGAGCTGGTCGAAAATGAAATTTATTTGAAAATAAAGTGTCTAAGATAAGATAATGGCAGATAAATCACTTCCAAATTATTTCAGCAATACTATGATGAAAATGGAATATAGAGACAATTTTAAACAGCACGAACACCTCAACAAAATGGAGTTGCTGAAAGAAAGAATAGAACCATACAGGAAATGGGTAGAACAATGTTGAAGGACTCAAAATTGGATGAAAAATTATGGGTTCAAGCAATTGATACGGTAGTTTTCATTATCAACCGAGGTCTTCTCAGAAATAATTGCAACAAGACCCCATATGAATTATGGAAAGGAAAACCAGCTAATATAAAATATTTTAGAATCTTCTGAAGAAAATGTTATATCAAAAGAGAAGATCAAAATTTGGGTAAGTTTGAATCATGTGTTGATGAAGGTATCTTTGTTGGTTACTCATGCAAAATAAAGTCCTATAAATGTTATAATCTAAGACAAAAATAGATAGTGGAGAGCATAAATGTTACATTTGATGAAGATGTTGTTCTAGTGAATAATGATGCAGATCTAGAATCTTTGAAACTTGAGATAGAGGCTGAAAAAGACACAGATAAAATTCTAGAACAAGAAGCAACTATCAATGAGGAAGAAGCAAATAAGGATGATCAAGATATACCAGAACAACAACAAGAAGCTCCTCCAAGGAGAAAAAAATAATGGAATCAAAAGAACCATCTATCAAATCAAATCATTGGTGACATAAATGAAGTTCGAGAGCTTCATTCATCACAACAAGCTCACATTGCTTTTCTAGCAACCTTTGAACCTAGTAGTTTTGAGGAAGCTAGAAAGAATGAACATTGGGTAGTAGTTATGAATGAAGAATTGGATCAAATTGACAATAATAACACCTGGGAATTATTTCCATGATCAAAAGATAAAAAATTCATTGGGACTAAATGGATGTTTAGGAACAAATTGAATGAAGATGGACATGTTACTGAAACAAAGCAAGATTGTTTTGAAAAGGCTTTGCATAGGTGGAAGGAATTGATTTCGACGAAACATTTGTACCAGTTTCTAGAATGGAAGCCATCCGAATGTTTCTTGCCTATGCATGTTCAAGAAAAATCAAAGTCTACCAAATGGATGTTAAGTCATCATTTCTGAACGGAGAATTGGAAGAAGAAGTTTACATCGAAAAACCTGAAGGTTTTCTACAATCAGAAAAAGAAGACTATGTTTGCAGGTTAAAGAAGGCTCTATATGGTATTAAGAAGGTTCTCAAAGCATGGTATGATCATCTTGATGGATATCTACACCAACAAGGGTTCAAGAAAGGTACTGTTGATAGCAATATTTACCTACAAATAGATAAAGATAATTTAACAATCATTGAGGTATAAGTAGATGATATAATATTTGGTAGCAATGATGATCGACTAAGTAAGAACTTTTCTACAAAGATGCAAAGTGATTTATATATGTATTTACATTGTGAGCTGACATGCATCTTAGGGCTTCAGATATATCAGCAAGAGAAAGGAATATTTATATGTCAAGCCAAGTACATCAAGGAAATGCTCAAGAAATTCAAAATGGAAGATTGCAAACTGTTGGGTCCCTAGTTTGTCATTATTATTATCACATTTTAACACCTATTTCATCCATTTCTACCATTCTTTATCATGTCATTTATCATGGGTTATCATATAATTCCATTTTATAATTATTTATGCTCTTATGGATAAATATTATTTATTCTCCTTTATTTTTAGTAAATTTATGATTATTATGCATGATTTTATCAATGATGGTTTATTAATAAATTTTTTGTAACATCACTCACCATTTTAACCTCCAAGATATTCTCCAGATTGCAGATTTGATCTCCAGCTCATCATTAAATATTCCAACTCAGAAATTCGCTAGAATAAGGAGTGACAGTTTTGTATTGGACGTTGTGGGCAAATGGAGAAGAATCTGGAAAATATGAAACATGGGTTTTGTCCATAACGAACCGAATTAACTTCAACAACAAGCAGTTTTCCCAAATTCAATTTTTATTAAGAGAAATGGAAGGTTATATGAAGATAATTTTCCCATATTCACTGTTGTGGCCGTTTTCGAAATTATCTCAGTTGCAATACCAAATTCGACTTGTTCCTGTTGAATGATTGATGGAAAGATATTTCAAATATGATCTTGCTGATCAATTCATTATGAACAATCCAATTTTGTTATGGGGATCATTTTTTAATCATCTCTGTTGTAAATTCTCTCTACTCTATGTGTATTTAAATGAAAAATAGAGATCAAAGAGGGGAGAATTATGAAAGGGAATGTAGATTTATTTATGAGAATAATTATGGACAGAAGATACTTTTGAAAGGATAGAATTATATTGTAATGATACTCAAGTTCGATGATTAATATCTAATTGAAGTTGTTGTTCTCTCGCATTATCTGAAGTAACTTAGCAGTGCTTGCTGGCGGCTAAGGGCCTGGCCTCTGGTGGAGTCAACTACTTCTTTGTATTATGCTTCTAATGTTTTAAGCATTTAATTGGTTTGATAATTCCCATTTCTATGAATCTATTTTATTGAACTGTTTATTATTTCCTGTTATTGAGATAATATATATTCTGCTTATAATTTGTATTGCTATCATTTGATCACAACGTGAGTTATCTAGACAGCGCGTTGCATTAATTTAATCATATCTAAGAGTTTGGTTATTGCTATTGAACTCTTATATTGATATCATTTCCATTCAGATTCTTTGTAGTGATTGAGTATGATTTGGATTGAATTAGCTAAGAAGAGATGAGTTATTTCTACTGTGCTCTCGGCTGATGCTATTATTAATTAAAATTGCTTGTGTGAGATTTAATTATGATTTTAGTAGAGGTTTGAGTCTTGAATCTTAGATGTATTATTTCATTTAAAATTTACAGCTTGAGATTTATGTTTTCATACGTTTAGTATTGTATTGAATTTAATATATTATCTCACACCATTACTCTTTGGGTTTATAGCTTTCACATATTGTGTACACTCTTGAAACAAAAAGACTTACCCAGGTTGATAATTAATGTGAGGCAATTAGGAGTTTTAAAACACACCTTTTAGCACCCAGCACAAAACCGTCCTTACTCTGATGGTAACAGGTTGCAAATTGAGCATAGATGACTCATCTAAGGATGTGGATCAGAGGTTGTACATCTCTATAATTGGTAGTCTTCTATATGTGACAGCCTCCTAGCCATATGTTATGCAAGCAGTTGGACAAGTAGCAAGATTCTAAGCAGCACGAAAAGAATCACATATTATTGCCATCAAAAGAATTCTTAGATATCTAAAGGGCATAGAAGAATATGGCTTGTGGTATCCCAACGGTAGCAATCTCATTATTCAAGCCTTTACATTTGCAGATTGGGTAGGAATCATTGATGACTGTAAGATTACTAGTGGAGCAACATTCTATATAGGTGGTTGTCTCGTATCATGGTTGAGAAAAAAGCAAACCCCAATCTCGTTATCTACAGTGGAAGAAGAATACATTGCAGCAACATCATTTTGTACTCAATTCCTTTGGATGAAACAAACTTTGCAAGATATTCAAGTACAATTCACTGAGCATATTCTCATATTCTGTGACAACACTAGTGCCATTAGCATCTCCAAAAATCCTATCATGCATTGAAAAGAAAAAAACATTCTAATCAAATATCACTTTGTTAGAGAACAAGTCGCTGAAAATAATATCAAACTTGAGTATTTTGGTACAAAAGAACAAATTTCTAATATCTTCACTAAACTTTTACGTCATGAAGTATTTGAATATCTTCGCCAGAAGCTTGGGATTATCCCAAGTTCTCCTTAGATTACAAGTCCATAGGACGGTTGTGTGTTAGGGGGAGTGGAAGTGTGTATACGTCTGCAGGATGCTTATGTGTCAAGGGAAGTTACCCTTTTCCATTGATGTCAAAGGGGGAGAGAATTTTGTATGAAGAGGTGTCATGATCGCAGGAGCACTACTTGTGTTGACATCAATGCCAAAGGGCGAGATTGTTGATCAGCGGTTGTGATTGATGTCAACCCAAGCAGCACCAGGGGCTACCCCAGTATTGCATCAGAATTTTGACCTATAAAATTATTATATTCTGGTTCAATAATGCTTTTGATCATTTCTACTTGTCTAGATGTTTCCGTTGATATATGGCACGCAACGTAATTCTTCACAGTTTGAGAGATATTCATGTTTGAAGTTTGTACCCCTAGTTAGTGGGCTAAAACCCCATGGGGTTCTCGCATGGGTCATTGAAAATTCAATAATCAATAGCTTTTAAACTCTTAAAATCCTCCCACATTCACTTGTTGAATCCCCTCTCAACCTAATCATTTATATAAATTGTGATCCTCATATCCTCCTTATGTAGGGATTTCGCTATCTGAAACAAGTCATCGTGGCATTTTCGCTCTAACGTTTTTTCTATGAAGGTTCAGAAGCAAAAATTTTTATGAGGTGAATCCAAAATCTAGAGGAAGATCCTATACAAATTTTAGATCAAGGTGCGCAATATTTTCGGAGATATGATCTGTGGAAGTCAGTGTTTTTGGAGGCTCCTGAAATTCATCTCAAAGAAGTGACCTTGGTAAAATCATCATAACTCTCTCTCTGAGTATCAGATTGGAATTTTGTAAAAATTCATAGATATTGCGCAGATTTTTGTTTTTTCTCTATCAATTTAAGAGCTGAATGAAGAAACAATGACACGTGGCATGTCGTACAATTTCGCTCTACTGAAACAATCCATAATTAGGGCATTGTGAGAGATTGGGCATAACTCTCACTTGAAGAATCCAAATAGGGTCAGGCCTATGGCATTGGAAAGAAAACTTATAGGAATACTACAAGACTTAAAATCACATATTTGAGATTTCAAGTAACAAAGATACATGATATTCAATATCGAGCTCCTAGACGGCAAAAAAAAACTAGATCATCCATTGTCAAGGGCTGCAAAGGACCAGGCTTTCTAGGGTAGCAAAGTAAAGCAAGGTGCAGTAGAGGGTAGCATGACAAGAGCAGCAACCAAGGTGCAGAAAAGCAACAAGAAGTTCATCACATCAAGTCTTTAAGTGGGCAGCACTGCATACAGTCACTGTAAGGTATCATTGTACTAAGTCATTGTAAATAGATTATTGTAAAAATTATACGAGTGTCTATCTGCCAAGAGTTGAAGAGGCAGTTTCGGGAGGTCTAGGATCATCATTAGGTGGGTGTATCATAGTTGGGGTTATGTTCTAGTGTGTTTTCTTCTTCTGCATCATTCTATATCATTGTAAAGTGGACCATTTTTGTAATATTCCTACATTATCATGCATCTAACAGGAATATTAATTGTCGCCATTGCGAGGACATGAAGAACATATTCTTGAAGAAATACCAAGACTACAGCAAATCCAATGAAGATATTTTCGGTATGATACAAGGGGAAGATGAAATATTGGAGGACTATGTAGAGTGATTTGAACACAACCTTCAAAAATCAAAGCATAAGCATTTCGAAAAAGAGATCTTGAAAAAACTCCTTCTTAATGGAATCAAAGATGAATTTTTAGAACTTTTAAATCTGATAGGAAAAGGTGATGCTTTTCAGTTATGATATGATGATGTTTTTGAATTTTGCATAAGGTATTCAAGAGCAATTTCCAATGCTGGTAAGAATTCTAGAGAAGTTTCTTCTTTATTTTCCAAATTTACTACAAGAACAAGAGAC
The DNA here is from genome assembly GCA_034641835.2 of Pinus albicaulis. Taxonomy (NCBI): domain Eukaryota; kingdom Viridiplantae; phylum Streptophyta; class Pinopsida; order Pinales; family Pinaceae; genus Pinus; species Pinus albicaulis. The sequence continues at coordinate 36,068,091 of MU968480.1, forward strand.
ATAAGTGTTGAAATCAATGTTTTATATGAAAATTTTAAATATGATTTTATTATCTCTCTAAATTTACAATTGAATGTTTTTCAGGTTCAGAAAAATCAAGAATTTGATGAAGTGTTTTTCCCTCATTACCGAAAGGAGCATCACATAGATAGTTGTTCTTCCTTATCTAGGATGGAAGTAGCATATCAAAGAGATGGGGAAGTTGCAACAAGATCAAAACCATGGAAATCGTGGCCTACATGTATGTTTCAAAACACTTGCTCTCCATTCTCTTACTTGCATAATCCATTATGGAAAGCTCATATGTTAGGGCAGCCATGCCAATCTCAATATAACCACCACCAATCTTGTCTACAAGTTTGGCACGGTTCATATTATGATTGCATGACTACTCTCCCTCATATTGTAGCACAAACACATCTTCCAACTCTTCCACAACATCTTGCTTGCCTATCAAAATCATCCATGCAACCCAATCAACTACATCATCAAAATGCTCCATTCCCTACACAATTTCCTGCTCAACTTATTCCACACCCTCACCATAATAAACCAGTACAACATGTTTACAGTGTTGAATTGTAAACTTTACCCACCCTGCCCACCCATTCTATCTCACATGCACCATTGGAGAAAAATATACTGAGATTCAGAATGTATCAAATCCTAAAATTGTAGAGGTTATGAATGAAAATGAGGTTTCTTGTAGCCTGCATCAACAAGCCATTTTAAACACTCAAGAACTTCGTGATATGACGACTATGGGAAATCAAGAAGGTAAGGGATACATTGAAGATTGGTTTCACTCCATTTTTTTGCAGCATCACTCCATACTTCAACAATTTTTGGCAGCATCTTTTCAAGGGAAGTTGGTTTCTCATACCCTACTATTTATTAACATGCATTTTTCAAATTTGGGTATGTACATACTTGAGGCCTTATTTCAAAAATGGCTCCACTGGAAGTACTCTTATACATAAGTATATTCAATTTTGAAAGAAGAGTAGGTTAGTGTAGAAAATAAATAAATAAGGACATAAATAAATGCATTTTTATTTTATATATATATATATATATATATATCTGTGTGTGTGTGTGTGTGTGTGTGTGTGTTTGCTGCAACATGCTGTGAATATCAACATCGGTGATAAATATTTTAATTTATTTGTGTATGTAGATGTATTATATTGAAATAACAGTTCTACAAACACCCATATTAATTTTTATCACTAATATGAAAAAATTTCTTGAATATCATGTTTTTTTGGCTTGCAGGCTTGATGAAATTTCTGAAAGAAGAGTCGGGACAGTTATGTTTTGATGGGCCAAAAGTGAATATTTTTAAAACCTGTTTCTATACTAAGTAGCCCTTGATTTATAATTTCCAAACCCATTTGAATCACTCCATTTGGATTTGAAACGAAAAAGTTATAACTAAAATATTGACAGGGAGTCTAGAAAGTAGCTCAGGAACATAGTTGGGACAGAAAAGTTTTTGAAGGCGTAAATGACTACATTTTTAAAACTTGTTTCTATCATAAATAGCCCTTGATGTATAATTTCCAACCCAATTTGAATCACTCCATTTGGATTTGAAATGAAAAATTTATAACCAAAATATTGACAGGGCGTCTAGTAGGCAGCTCCGGAACAGAGTTGAGACAACGAGTTTTTGGAGGCCTAAATGACTAAATTTTTAAAATATATTTCTATGGTATATTCCTCTATGAATCTAGTTTACAAAGAAATTTTAATCACTCGATTTTGATATTGTATGAGGAAAATATGACCCAAATACTGACTGTCTAGCCTAAATTAGCACTCTTAAAACTCAGTTTTTCTAGCTATTCATTAAAGTATTTGACCCATCGATCCTTCTTGTATTCAAAATGTGTTTCTATTGGAGATAAATAAATTAGTATCATTTCATTTCCAATTTGAATCATCTTAATCCATTATGAAATGAAAAATTTATGCTTGAAATATCAATTGTTGTTCTGAGTTGTAAAATCGAAAATGACTCTATTATGGAGGTTGCTCTAAGAAAATTTAACATACCATTACATGGGATTTTTAAAACCTGTTTCTATTGAAGACATCTCTCTAAATTCACTTTCATTTGGATTTTTAATCACTCAAATCGGACGAAGAACAAAGAAGTTATGATTAAAACACTGCTGGTTAGTATGGTCGACCACTGCTCTCCCGCAGGTGACAGATAAAATTTGTTTTATTTTTCTATGGATTTGTTTTACAGATTAAATAATTGTTTTTTTTTTCATATTTCTTGGATTAGGGGAGCCTGATCATGTCTCTTCCTCCATGATTTGATGTTTTATTGCAAGTAGACACTCGTTTTTTGCAGGTCTTAGGAGAATAAAGAAGGTCAATTTATGGACTGTTTCGGGGAAAATCGCCCTAGAGGTTTTTTGGGTCAAAACCTCCACAGAGCAGGGCATGCCATTCAGAAGGACTCACAAACAACCATACTTGAATGCAAAAAACTAGATAAAAACGATAGCAGAACTCACCCGTAGTCCTACGTTCGATGTAGATCCCGCGGGGTTCAAACCCCCAGCAACCTTTTTTCCTCCTTCAACCTGGAAAAAAAGAAAGAACATGCATGGAAACCTAGTTGTACAGCATATATTTCTCCTAAACGTTAGTGTGATCAATGTGAAATATGATATAAACGATAATAACTGCTTAATAATCAATATTTCCACATATACAAATAGATACTAACACAGAAGTTCAGGAACAACATGGTTCTTCATTATTATGAATAGCATGTACAGAAGGAAAGAGTGGAGAGATCACCTGAATCCTTCCACGATCTTCGAGCAGACCGTCGTCCGAATTCGTCCCGCCCTTGCCTCGCTAAGAAACTTTCAAGACTTGTGCACTCGAGATGGCATATAAATGGATGAACATCTCCAGGAAGCAAGGGTTTCCTGTATAAATCTGGGAAAGTGCAGGAGGCACGGGGACTGAGCAACAGTGGGATTTGACAGTGGAGTATACATAATTTCTCTCACCAAGCCGCTGCACAGGGGCTTTTATACTCCCTCAAAGTAGTTTCGATGGGTTGGAAATAGTTGCACGTCTTTAAGGTGTTGAACCTCTTTGGAGTAACTTGTATTGATCAAAGAAAATAGGGAATTTATATATTTTTTAATGGTTTTAATGGCATACACGGAAAAGTACATGTGGACTCGCGTATACACGCGGAAAAGTCTGGGCATACCCGCGTATGGGAATTTTAACACTGTTTTTTAATGAATTTTGTTCAAGTTTGTGGGAATGGGTGCCCAAAGCCATAAAGACAATCATGAATCACCTGAGGGTGAAAAATGATGCTATAACAGATGCCCCCTAATATATGAGGTCAGAAGGGGTACATGATGGCCGAAATGTATTATGCACATAGAAAGAACTTCACAAGGACAAGAGAGGACCTCACCAGATTTCAGCCTGCCAAAAACCAATGAAAGAAAAAAGAGAGTCAACTCATGTTGAGGCGGGCATACCCATGCTCAGTCAAAAATACATCATATGGAAAGTACATAATAGATCAAAAATGTATACAAGTATAGCTGAACTAAAAGTACACAATGAATCATCTGAGCATGGCCCGGAAGTACAAGTCTGAATCAATGTCCAAGTATCACATATAGAAAGCTGATCAATGATGTTGAAACTGGATGTCTGATCATATAATTAACTAAATCTCCAAGTACCAAATCATAAGAGGTGGAACAAACGGTACAATCATGCAACTCAGGAGCCAACATATAGGATGCTGCTGTACCGACACTGCAACATATAAGGGTGAACGGCATCACTGGCAGAAACTGAATGGACTGTCAAAAGTGAACCGAGAAATGCTGATGCAACCCGAGGTCTTCACCGATCACTATGGCACAATTCTACACAATGGGAATAAATGAGCTGAAGTCGACCATGTGAGAAATCGTTGGATTACCGATCAATGATGTATACCGTTAACCAACGCGAGACAACCCACCGATAATGATAATGAGTGTCAAGGTGCCCCAGTACAATCTGACAAGTGCGAATGAATGAGTTGAAGTCGAACAATTGAAAGAATCTACCAATCAGGAGGCAATGATGAATCCCCACTGTCGATAGCGAAGAGTCTGCCACTGATGACTGCAAACCCTAAGGTACTGACAAAAAGACTCTAGATCCTATTCCCAGAGCAATGAGTCGGAGTCGATGGGAAAAGATCTGCTGGAAGGAAGGCATTAAGGCATCCCACATCAGTCCAGCGTGAGTGTAACCCGCAGGCCAAGATTTGGAAGGAATCGGACGAAGGAGAGTGATGGAACCAAAACCGAAGTACGTTTCCGACGTGCACAAGATGAAGCTAGCGCACGGAAGAAACCCTCTGAACCAACCGACGAAAGATGACCCAGGCGGATATACCGATGAGTCAGTAAATCAAGGTACTGCACGAATCCCAAGTGACGATAACGTGTGTGCCGGCGTGGGAACACAAGAAACACTCGGTCTCGAAGACCCATAATCATGATCAAATACTTGGCACGGTGCCTGTCAGCCAGTGGAAATGAGAGCGGAGGTGCGGCTCTAGGTTGCTCTCGAGGCAATGTCGTAGTCGATGAAGACAAACCCGCCGGCCAAAAGTCAGCCAGAGCCTTTTCAAGCTTGACACGGCAGAAAGGCCAAAACATCTCGATCGATAGAAACGAGATGTTTGACAAGGCCCGGAGAGCCCATTTGAATAATGAGTCAAAGAACTGTAGAATGGCCGGCTGCGGTTGGACTTCCTTGAGCAAGCACGACTCAGTGGCCTGGCAGTAAAAGTGACACTGTATAAGTCTGTTATGCAGGAGGTAGAACAAAATCTCCATATGATTGGAAGAGATAACCAACCGGGGGAGAACTGACAAGTGAAACAAGGTAAAGGCTGAACCTAGGTCAAAACTAAAACCATCCCAAATGTAGGAAATATATATAAGTATATGTGTTTTGTTCAAGGGCGACAAACTGACTCTGTACTGCCATCAAAACAATGAAGATACATCCCGTTCCCGCTCTTTTTGTTATATTTGATTTTTTTGTCTTTTTCATATAATAAGCCTGAAAAAGAATAAAAGAATGCTATGGTACAATGGATAGAACAAGTATCAAAAATCAGATGCACTAGTTCCTGGGATTGGAACAATCCTATGCTCAATGCAAGGTGGCGGAAACTGGTAAGCGATACTCAAAGGAATGTTCCATCCATGGGTAAAAGGGTGTCAAGTCACGATAGCTAAGTGCATGCAATGGTTAACTTGTACAGATAGTCAAGGTCAAAAGTTGGCTTAAACATCGAGTCCAAATGAAGCCGGCTAAAGGCCAGGATAAACAAGTAGCCAATATGCAATGCAGTAATACAACTCAACAACACCAGGGAGCCTCTAGGGTAACAGCCAGAAAAATGATAGTGAGGAAGAAGAAGAATGAAGCTTCAACACATAAGTCATGGCGGGACTAAAGAGGACTCCCGAGCCTACATAAAATGCAGCATGGGCAACAAGTGATAGCGAGGAACTAACTAGGAAGCCCATGTAAAGGAAGGCTCTACCACCAAGTCATGATTAAATAATCGGCAAGTGAAATGGGTGTAATAGTCATGACCTGATGGGATCGACCCTATGGCAAGTGATCAGTATGGAGGCTAGTATGCAAGATGCAACGGAAAGTGATTTCCCTAACCTATATGCTAGTGAAGATCATATACCTGCCATGACGAGTCAGTAGTCATGGATCAAAAACCGGAAAAAATCTCAAATTCGTCAAAAAGTACCTGAAAACATACCAAACTGGGCACTTCCAAGCATCCGGGTTATGCAGCTTAAGATTGATTGAAAAAATAAGCATAACAAATTTTTGTGAAAATTTTCAACTTTTTGGACATAAATAGACAAATTACCTCATATTTGGTTCATTGTTACATTGCTGATTTGGAAAAAAGTGCTCTGGAGAAAAAAACTTCTTTCGTCAAATCAGGAGCAACCGACCGTCAAATCGCACCGAATTTGTCAGGTAAGCTCATCAACCATCCTTGCTATTCATTTTGTCCGTTCATAAATTAAAATTTAGTAATTTTCACTATAGAATCTCTTGCTAAAAATCACGGGTTTGCGCATACGCGTGTTGGTAATGATAAAGTCGCGTATACATGCGAATGTGCACAAATAAAGTCGCGTATACACACGACTGTGCACAAATAAAGTCGCATATGCGCAGGCCCAAATGAAAAATGCATAGCTAATGAAGGAATTATTGAAATTTTGCAGGATGACCATATCATGGAGAGAGCGTGAACACAGTACAATTGATCAAGAAGTCATGCGAGATCGAGCATCACTAAATATTCTTCAGAATTGCGGATTGCTCAAGTTTTTCAAAATGCCAAATATGAAGAGTAATGTCCGATTGCTCGAAATGCTTGTGAACTATTGGGAACCAGAAGAAGACTGCTTCATCATAGATCAGATGCCCATACGCATCGAAGTGGAAAATATATATTTTATTACTGGACTCTCCCGGAGGGGGGAGCCAGTAGACTTGCACGGGAAGCCCTTGGGAGGGCTAACCGTGGAAGATTATGTCCACGTGTACTGCGTAGAGGGTTCCAAGAAAGTGGGAGCTCAAATTGCAATCAAAGATTTAAGATACTTACACATAAAAATCCTCCTTTTTACCATCGAGAGAGTAGTAGGATCAGCTTCTCTTCACCAGGCATCCAGGACGCAAATGAGTATAGCAGTGGAATGCTTAACTCATTTATATGATTGGTGTACAGCTCTACTGATGAACATGAAGCAACAGTTGACTTCAATCCGAAAGGCAAAGACAAAACATTTTGGATACGGTACAATTTTGATGACATTCTTCTTTGAGAAGATACCAGCACTGAGACCCAGAGTGATCTCTACCATCAGCAGCCCTAGAGATCCAAGAATTGCCCGTTGGGCAGACATGATGAAGAGATTGGGGGGAAGTGAAGTTCCCCGGACCACTTGGGATGATGAGTTCTTCCTTTGGTGGGGAGAACAAATCATCACTGTGGACGACTATCCCTATGCCGGGATGGACTTTCGTGATGATCCAGATCTTGTCCTTCCACCAAGCGCGGCATGGGGAACAGTTGGTAAGTTTGCAATTTTTTGACTTATATAATTTTTTTGATTTTTTCAAATATGTATGAAAAAATGAAAAACAAACATGTTTTTTATTGGATTCATAATGAATTACAATTTAAAAATGATCATGATATAGATATTGGACCAGTTCGACCTGAGGGTTTCCCGCGACACAAGCGTCGCCGAGGCAAAGTGGATACAGTGGATTCAGACAGGATCCTCCAGGCTATACAGAGGAATTTGGAGGGATTAACCCGCCAAGTACCTATGGCTGCAGTGGAAGATCTGCCAGAAGCCATCCAGAGACGGGTGGTAGGAGTGCCCCGAGACTGGGTACGGTTATTCTGCCGAGTTGCCACCGCGATCGTGTTCTATAGGAACACAACTTCTGAGCAGGGACCTCAGGAGTAGATAGATATGATGTATCAGATGACTGTATATTATTTGAGACTGAACATGATCGGGCATAAGCCCAAATTTTGTATGACTTTATGGATCCAATTTTTTTAAAGTTTTTGAACACTCTGATGATATATATACAGCGATGTTTGATGTGATGTGATAAATGTATCAAAATGTATGATGTTTTTGATGATTAAATTTTATTGTATGGAATGATTAATATGCCAATCCAGTGCTTGATGAGCTAATGAGTCTGCCATCCAATTGTCAGCTCGAGGAATATGAATGAAAGTTAAAAATTGAAATGATATTTGTAACAAACGTACCCTCAAGAACAACCGGAGTAAAAATGGATCTCGAACCTGATAAGTATTGTTCAACTGCGACACCACCAGCTGAGAGTCCAAGAAAACTACCAACGAATCAACACCCAAAGATATTGCCTTCGAGAGTAGATAAAAAACTGCAGTGTATTCTGCTATGTTATTGGAAGCAGGACCAATGCAGACCCCTCTTGATACTAACAGTTGACCGGATGGATAATGAAGTACCCAAGCCGCGGAAGCTAAGTTCCGAGTGTGTCTACTAGCACCATCGGTGAAACCAAAATGACTCATGACATCCAACAAAACCTGCCAAAGCAGATAAAAAACACCACCATCCCATCATAGATCGAAAATCAACCAGATATGTACAAAGAAAAAAATACTATATACAAAAGCAACATGCCAGGCCAAAACCTAGGCATAATACTTCTTCAAATAGAGCCCATTTCGGGGCTCCCACAACTCGTTTCCTTCGAAATCAACCAAGGTATATGCTCCTTTCTTAAGGACTTTTTTAACGATGAAGGGGCCATACCACATAGACTTAAACTTTCCTGCCCCCAAGGCATATTTTTCTTGGGCATAGACCAAAACAAGGTCACCTTCCGAAAAAACCCTAGGTTTGACTGCCTTATCGTACTAAGCTTTAACTCAGTTTTTATGCGCTTCATTCATCATGGTGGCATCCCGACGCTGCTCATCGAGATGTTCTAGATGAAGGAGCCATTCTTCAAGACTAGGGGTGTCAGGAAGAAGTTCAACATCTAATTTAAGAGAAGGAATCTCACATTCAATGGGAAATACGGATTCCAACCCGTGCACTAGCTGAAACTGAGTAAAGCCAGTAGCAGTTTTCACTAACGTCCTGTATGCCCAAAGTGTAGGATATAGCATAATATGCCAGTTGGATCTAGCTTTATCAATTTTCCTTTAAAGAATTGTCTTCAAGGATTTATTCACGGCTTCCACTTGCCCATTGGCTTGAGGATAATACGGAGATGAATGCTCCTGCCGGAAACCCAATTTGAGAGCCAACTCAGCCATCATGCTATTCTGAAAATGACTGCCATGATCGGTGACAATCTCTCTAGGAATACCAAAACGAGCAATAACCTGGTTGAAAAGAAAAAGAGCTACAGTCTCACCATCATTCCCAAAATTAGGCATAGCCTCGACCCACTTCGTAAAGTAGTCTACTGCTACAATAATGTACTTGTGACCTTTAGCCGAAGGCGGGTTACAAGTAGTATAATCAATACCTCACTTTTTAAAGGGATCGACAGTAATGACTGGAAAAAGAAGAGCTGGATGAGCGTGCATTTTTCGATTATAGACTTGACACAGATGACACTTTTTGACCGACTCCATACAATCTTTGAAAATCGAAGGCCAAAATTACCCAACACGCAAAATATTTTGGGCTGTAGCAAGCCCAGATAAATGACCACCACAAGCTCCACTGTGGGAATCATTCAGCACAGCCTCAGCTTCTTCGAGAGTTAAGCAGCGTCTCAGGATTGAATCAACCCCTCGACGGTATAAAGTATCACCAATAATCACATAATTCTTGGCCAAGTGACGCAACTTACGACGCTCATCTTTTGAAAAAGTAGAGGGAAAATTCGCAGTCTGAAGATACACAATGATATCTCCATACCAAAGATCATGTGAAGAGATAAGAAACAAATTTTCATCCGGAAAGGATTCATCATAGATCATCTCCTCCCCACAGGGCAACTCGGAGATCAATTCTGCGAAAACCAATGATTTATTGGACTTGGCAGACATAAACTCAAGATCAAATTCCTGCAAAATCACAATCCATCTATTGTATTTGCCCCCAATCACTTGCCTACTGAGGACAAACTGAAATGGATTGGCTGCTGCAAAAACATAAGTTTTTCGTAGAATAATGTAATGCTAGAGTCACTGCACAGCATGAACTGCTGCTAAAGTTAACTTTTCTATCGGAGTGTACCAGAGTTGAGGTCCTACCAATCCTCGACTAAGATAGTAAATAACATGCTCTGCAAGAGCATCATCCTCCTAAACCAGAACCATACCAATGGTAGATTCTGCTGCTGCTAGATACAAAAGGAAATCCCTGCTATAATCAGGTGGAATGAATAAAGGAGCAGAGGTCAATGCTTTTTTCAAAGCATCGAATGAGCGCTGAGTGAAGTCATCCCAAAGAAAAGGAATTCCCTTCTTCAACAATCTCATAAATCCCTTGGTAACTTCAGCATAATTTACGATAAATCTCCGAAGAAAATTAGACTTTCCTTGTAGACTTTGAATTTGACGAATAGAAGACAGGGGAGGCAACGAAAGTATTGCCTCAACCTTGAAGGGATCTACCCTAATCCCTTCCCTAGACACAATGAATCCCAATAACCGACAGGATGTAACCGCGAAAACGCACCTGTTCGGATTCAACCTAATCTTATAGAAATGACATCGTTCAAATATTTGCCGGAGGTGAGCAGGATGATCCATCCTCTTTCAAGAATGAGCAGCTAAATCATCCAAATACGCCTCGATAATATTTTTGATGTCGTGGAAGGCATATGACATGGCCCGCTGAAAGGTAGCCCCAACATTTTTAAGACCAAAAGGCATCTTCTTGTATGCAAACGTACCCCAGGGACAAATAAAGGCAGTCTTATGTTGATCTTCAGGACGGATAGTAATTTGATTATATTCGGAGAAACCGTCCATGAAGGAGAAAATCTCATTACCGGCACACTCGTCAATGATCTGATCGATAAATGGTGTGGGGTAATTATCTTTAGGACATGCTTTATTAAGGTCTCTGAAATCAATGCAAACTCGAATTGTTCCTTGTTTTTTATCTACGGGAATAGGGTTTGAAACCCATTCAGTCAAAGGAACAGGGAAAATGAATCCTGCCTTAAGCAGCTTCTCCACCTCAGCTTTGATAGCTGCTGCCTTCCTAGGATTGACCGGACGAAGATTTTGCCTCACAGGCTTAGCGTTTTCGTAAGTCTTGATCTCATGTTGGACAATAGATGGATCTATACCAGGCATTTCCTCATAAGACCAAGCGAATACATCCCTATACTCTTTAAAGAGCTCGGTGTAAATCTGAATCTCTTCACAGGAACATTCAGCTCCGATGAAGACATTCTCAATAATATTGGGATCCCTGGAAATGTTCACCGGGATAGTAGGAGAAATCACAACCATGTTCCCTTCAGCATAAACCTGTGTTGGTGCTAAAGGGTTCAGGACTGGGCGAACATGACCAGGAGACGGAGGACTTGGAAAACTCGTTTCAACTTCGCTCAAATCAAGTAAAAAGTAAGATCGATGATGCAAATCATCCCACGGTCTATCTACTTGATCCTGAAACTTCCCGGATAGCTCTTGGATGGAAGAAGTAGTGTCAAAGGCAATCATTAAAGAAAGAACTGATGTCCAAGTTTGATTACATCTCCATCCAACTCTTCCGGTGAAGAGAAGTGCAAAGATTTGGATTACTGCGAGTCAACAATGAGCGATAAGCAATCTCAGGTACAGACATTACTCGAAATGCCATTCCACCCACTTGACCTTCTGCTAATGTGGCAGTAGGGGAAGGTAAGGTCCAAGGGTCCGAAAAATAATGAGTTCTGAAGAACTCTCTTCGAAGAGGAGCCTTGGAGGATGAAATTGCATTTATATGCACCATAGGAGGAGGAATATCAAAATTACCCATCAAGGAAGAATACATTTCAACCCCTAAATTCTCTACAGGCGCCTTAGTATTATCCAACTTTGGAACAGATGAGTCAGTAGACGCATTCGGGTCTACAGGGGGACAGTCCAGTTGATCCACTGTAACGATCCTCCCTTCGTGAGGGAAACAAATAATCCGAAATAGTGAGGATGCAATGACATCCATCTTATAAATCCAGTTTCTCCCCAACAGAAGGTTGTAGTCCAAGCTTGCATCCACTACCTCAACCTCTATATTCACATTTTTTCCCCCAACACAGATAGGAAAATCTAGGACAATACCATGCGGTCTATGAGAATGACCATCAGATGCAGTCAGAAGAGTGGTAGATGGAACATCTTCAGGAGATCCAATCGTCTTCCAACATGTGAGAGACATCACGCATGTGGAAGCACCCTCATCAACAACCGTCCGAAAGATGTTGCACTTCCGGTACGATGATTTAATATGAAAAGCCATATGATGGGGGAGTCTCTTCTTAAAATTAGACATATCAAAAGTAATCAGAAGAGAATTTTTCAGATCAATAGCCCCAATGGCAGTGAGCAAAGCATTGCGCTGAGCCAGACAAGACTGGAGTACCTCTAAAGCCGACATAGCACAAGGAATTTGTGCCAGATCTTCTACAATAGAGTAGTTCTGGGTAGCCCTAGAATTTGGATTAGTCGTCGACCACTTAGTAGATGCTTTGGGCATCCGAGGCATAGACTCAATAGTAGGCCTTGTAATGTGAAGCGGCTCAGTAGCATCAGGAGTATCCTCAGCTTTCGAAAACTCTTCTCCGCCATAATCACAGGATCTCGTAGCGACATCCACATGAGCACTCATCATGAATATGTTCGATGGAATTTCCCCTTCCTGGGTGCCCCCAGAGGAAGCCCCAGGATTTTGATTTGTGCCAACAACTAGCTGTTGCCCTTGGGGAAAAGGGTTTGTCAACACAACCTGGGAACTAGAAGAACCCTGCTGAGCCAACAAGCGCTACGCATTCTGAATTTTAGGGCAAAGGTGTGTAAGGTGGTCTCCAGTACATAACTTGCATGGAAACTTCACTTTCTTTTTGTCCTTTGCACCCTCACCAACATGCTCGTTGGTTTTATTCGCAATACCCTTCCCATTCTTGCCCTTTTTCTTATTATTTTATCCCTTCTTCTTCCCTTCGGATTGTTGATTTCCTTTGGGATCAGAAGCTTGGACAATATTTATGGACAAAGATTGGAAAGGCGATGACTCAGCAGGCACAACCTGACGAGGAGCAGATTGCAAAGACAACTGTTGTAGTTGAGTAAGTAGGCTGGCTGCACCACTATTGATCGAGCCGATAAGTCCATCACCATGAGGACCAGGCTTAGTTTTGGATAAATCTAATTTGGAGCGAGGAGCATTGGGCAAATATTTATGGAGGACCCCAGACTAAGAATAGATCAGTTCCAGCTGCTGGGCCCTAAAAATGGCCTGCTCCTCAGAAAATACCCCAGACAGGGATACATCTTTAGAAATGTCAGACTGCAGAGATTTCATAAACCATTCCAAAAGGAATTCTCCTGGAATATGAGCTTTAATAAGCCTCTTCCTTCTCCTCCATTCCTGAATATGATCAGAAATGTGGGTTGCGTCGTCCTGCTTAAAATTAGCTAGGAGTTCAGTCCCAGCATCATATCGGATAGGCAACTGGAAATGGTTTAGAAATGTAATAGCCAGTTCTCCAAATGTAGCAAAACTGCCCCCAGTTAGCTCAATATACCATTTGGCAGCGTTTCCAGTTAGGGTGCGTTGAAACAATCTCAACCTAATTGAATCATCGATCAGGGAGTTAGAAGAACACCATAAATGGAAAGTGGTGATGTGGTTAGCCGGATCCTCTCCATTCTTTCCTTCAAACTTTGGAATGTCTTAAGGTAGTTTGGTCGGGACCGGAGGCCACCCCGGACTGTACCGAATCGGATCATTCGTCAATTTCGACATGTCTGGCAAGTTTAACGCTGCCAGAAAAGGTAAACGAGGCGGAGCCTAAGGATTCCATCCTTGATAGGCTGAATTCCCAACATTATGAAAATAATACCCTGGATTTGATGAGGCACCAGGTTGCCAGGAAGAACTCGTAGAAAAAGGATAAGAACCTCCTCCCCACGCAGATTTACCAAAGACTGGACCAGTTCCCCCGCCTGAAGTATTAAATGAAGAGGAAAGCCCCTGATAGGGGTTCTAGGCATTAGATAGAGGGGAAAAAGTCTGATAAGCACTCGATGAAGGGAAAGAAGCATTCCCTTGGTGACCAGTGTAAAACTGATTCCTTGCCCCCGCTGTAGTGAATACAGGGTTCCAACCTGTAAAAGTAGTCGAACTTTGACCTCCAGACCAAGGGTTGAAACTCTGGGTCTGAGAAGTAAATGGAAAGGACCCTAAAAAAGGATTCAAACTAGGAATGTGTCCAGTTCCGAAGGGGAACCCTTGAAAAGAAGCTGATCCACTAGCCATGGAAGACATGGGTGTAGACCGAGCTACAACAGTGGAAAAGGAAAAAGAAGGAATCCCACTAGTGGGCATTCCAAAACAGAAGGGACCAGATTGAGAAGCATGTGCTTGGGTGAAACTAGAGCCAAACACAGCAGCACTAGAGGCAATCGAAGATATAGAAATAGTGCCCCCCCCTTCAACAAAAGTAGGAGTCTGAATGCCTGCAGCACTCACAGCAGAAGCCACGTTCCCAGTCATGGCCATCGAAAGGGATGTATAATAAGGAGGATCTTCTAGTCTCTCTGACTCGGGTCCGATGTATTCAACAACGAACGGATAATCAGGAGGAAGAGGAGATGGAAGTGAATCTGAGGGTTCAGACACTTCCTCTACCTGTATTTCTTCTTCCTACGGAAATAACACTCGCGAGGTGAGCGGAGCACTCCTCTCGGAACCAACACCAGAATCAACTATGAAACCTTCAGACCCTTGTGGAGGATCTCTCTCCACTGCGTCGGATGCCACAGGGTGGTAACCACCTGCTAAATCACTCCTACGCCTTCTTGAACAAGGCTATGGACTCTCGGGAGATAACCCTCATATTCTCCTCGATCGACGAGGCGCTTGATCAGCCACTTTAACAGATTTTAATTAGACTCAAAAAGTATAAATCTAGGCAAGCTAGGAGCAAAGAGCACTCACTACAAAAAATAATCCCTGAGATACAATCAAGCAAACAACCTTCAAGTATTTCTGCTCCGGGTGATTAGGACCGGACACCAAAATACAAGAAAGCGAAATATAGGACCTCCCGAAAGTAGTCTGGGATAATTACGGCCCGAGCCTACTAGCGAAGGTATCAGAAATAGTTACGCCGACCTCCTAACCACAGCCTTTTCCGGCTCAAGTACCCAAGCTTCGCAAGGGCACCCCCCAGAAGTACTGCTGAAAGTGATGCGATGTCTACCTCAGGTACCACGGGTATTCCCCCCCGCAGTCACCTATGTGGAACCTAGGAGTGGAAACTATGGGCACCAATCTGTGTCAGAAGCCAGGCGGAATGGTCTTGAGGTTAGATTCAGCAAATCATAGAGGGGGTATCTCTCTTCTCAGCCTTCATTTCCCCTCGCGCTTGACTCTCTGGAGGAGAGCTTTCCCGGTCCACCTAACGGAGTTGGATTTCGCTCAATTAATCAACTTCAATGTTTTGTTTGAGCGTCCTTGGAGAGTTAACTCTCCACTCACCTAATCCAAGGCCCTACAACCTAGCTATTTGGGGTATGACACTTAGAAAACTTGCTAGTTGATTTTAAATTATATCGCTTATTTTAATCGGCTGTTATGTTAAGTCAAAGGGATACGGAAATGAAACTTATGGTGTTTTGACGCAGAAAAGAAATTAATAAAAACCAAACTACATGCAAATGCAGTTATTGTCTTTCGATGAAAAGCAACTTCTACACAGGTTCTACGAGATTAAAAAATTTTATTTTTCTTTTCAGATAACAAACTCACACTCGCAAAAACTATGAAAATGACTAAATGCTTAAGTGCACCTGATGCAAATCACTAAAAGCATGCAAATTCTAAGATGCAAAATATCCTAAAGCAGAGAGAAATTTCCCATAGATCCTTCAGCTTTATCTCTTTTTGGTTGTCCAGAAAGCTAGTTCCCAAAATCAAGAACTCTTAATATAAAGACACCAAAAATGCTTGAAACAAGAGAAAGAAACCAATGACAATTTCTTTCCAAAATCAAGTCAAAATCCAAAGGCAAGAAACCTCAACAAAGCTTCAAAATATATGATGAAACGAAAAAAAAATACAAAAACAAAAGAAAACAACAAAACAAAATGTTTTTTGAGCTTTTGAGTTTTATAAAAGAAGAGTTCAAAAAGCCCAAGAAAAACTATCAAGCCCTAAGCCAAACAACACTGAATTTCAAGCAAAAACTTCAAAAACGCTCCAAATCTTATAAGGCTAACTAGTAGCAAGATTTATATGAGCACAAGAAGACACGAAACTCAGTCACTCAGCCTAGAATAATAGTACAACCTTGTAGCAAACAAAAACTTCAAAGAACCAAGAAAGACTATTCAAAAGTTGCAACAAGACCTAGTCGACTGAACTCAAGAAAACCAACCAAGAAATGGGCAAAAATCAAAGTGCAAAGCAAGACACAAAGGTAGGAAAGAGTAAATGAGCAGGATCTCTCTGTTCTGATAAAGCAGAACAGCCAAGAATCCCCAGAAAGAGATCTTGGTACTCAAACCAGAAATGCCAGTACAAGAAATAAGACTTTGCCAAATAAGCTAGTTTTCAATCAAACAAGAGAGAGAAAATACCAAAGACCACTTTCTACACAATCTAGAGGACACAAAGACACTACAGGAACATGTCTCCACAGACAGACAGGACTAAAAAGCCAAGAAATCCAAAATTTCAAAATCTACCCAGCTATATGCTACTTGACAGTTTAGAAACAAGCGTGCATACGCGACTGTGCTAAAGGAAACCCGCGTATACGTGACTCCCTTTAACAAAAACTGCGTGTATACGCGTCTGTGTACAGACAAACCCGCGTATATAAAGGTAAATAATGAAAAACTAAAAAGATCAAGCCTGGATAAGGAACCGAGACTTCAGTCTGACTGAGAAAGAGTTAACTGGACTGGAAATAAAAGTTAAAACTGTTGGAAACCTATCAAACAGCTGAAACCACCCAACAGGGGAATCACAAAAATGCGATCCCCAGCGAAGTCGCCAGTTCTGTTTCGGGGAAAATCACCCTAGAGGTTTGTTGGGTCAGAACCTCCACAGAGTAGGGCATGCCATTCAGAAGGACTCACACACAACCATACTTGAATGCAAAAAACTAGATAACAACGATAGCAAAACTCACCCGTAGTCCTACGTTCGATGTAGATCCCGTGGGGTTCAAACCCCCAGCAACATTTCTTCCTCCTTCAACCTGGAAAACAAGAAATAACATGCACAAAAACCTATTTGTACAACATATATTTCTCCTAAACGTTAGTGTGATCAATGTGAAATATGATATAAATGATAATAACTATTTAATAATCAATCTTTCCACATATACAAATAGATACTAACACAGAAGTTCAGGAACAAGACGGTTCTTCATTATTATGAATAGCATGTATAGAAGTAAAGAGTGGAGAGATCACCTGAATCCTTCCACGATCTTTGAGCAGACCGTCGTCCAGATTCGTCCCGCCCTTCCCTCGCTAAGAAACTTTCAAGACTTGTGCACTCGAGATGGCATATAAATGGATGAACATCTCCAGGAAACAAGGGTTTCCTCTCCTCGTCACAGGAAAGTGCGGGAGGCACGGGGAATTAGGACTTGAGAGGCTGGGATTCCAAATTATATTAATATAAAATTTCTCTCTCCTTAGGCCATGCACATGAGGGGCTTTTATACTCCCTCAAAGTAGTTTCAGTCAGTTGGAAATAGTTGGCCACGTACTGGGGTGGTTGAACTACTGGAGTAACCATCAACCCAGTCCAAAAATAGGGAATTTATATATATTTTTAATGGTTTTAATGACATACGCGGAAAAGTACATGTGGACTCGTGTATACACGTGGAAACGTCTGGGCATACCCTCGTATGGGAATTTTAACACTGTTTTTTAGTGAATTTGTTCAAGTCTGTAGGAATGGGTGCCCAAAGCCATAAAGACAATCATGAATCACCTGAGGGTGAAAAATGATGCTATAACATGGACGAGCGATTATTGAAAGAAATTTTAATGAAACGAGGGCATTTCATCCAATTCATTACCTAACGGATTCATAACAGAAAAATTAAAGAATTGATTCCCATTTTGAAGATGCATGGCACTGCTACCAAAACAATTTTCCAAGAGATCATTTCTTTTTCCATTGACAGATTGATATTCCCTTAGAAAATAACATCATAGATTTTGTAACTTAACTTGTCTATTTATATACATTTTTTAAATAAAGTGTTGTTTCTTTTCTGATTTCTCTTATGTTTTTGTGTTTTAGGCGTTGATTCCTTCAAATTGCAGTTTCCGCTCCATTGGCGATTGAACAATGAGGACCCCACCATGCAAGTTTCAATTGCAGAAGGCAATCCTTCGGCAGTTCATTTCTGTAAAAAAATATTTCTTTTTAAACTGTAAATATGATTTCTTTTCTCTGTTTTTCTGTAAATACAATTTTTTTTTTCTCTATTTCTTTTCTTTCTTTTTACGATTATCTTTCTATTGTTTAGAGCAGTAGGCATGATTGCTTGTTGGTGTTTTTTTCTCTCCCTATTTTCTTTTTACTGTTCCCTATAAGGAACAACACTTATTCGTGTGTATTTTATTCTATTGTTCCCTATAAGAAATAACACTTTTTCGTGTGTATTTTTTTGTTGTTGTTCCCTATAGGGAACAACAATTTTTCGTGTGCATTTTCTTTTGTTGTTCCCTACAGGGAACAACTGTTGTTCCCTATAAGGAACAACACTTTTTCATGTGCATTTTCTTTGTTGTTCCCTACAGGAAACAAGTGTTGTTCCCTATAAGGAACAACACTTTTTCGTGTGTATTTTCTTTTTGTTGTTCCTTATAAGAAACAACACTTTTTCGTGTGTATTTTCTTTTTGTTGTTCCCTATAAGGAACAACGCTTTTTCGTGTGTATTTTATTTTGCTGTTCTCTACAGGGAAAAATCGCTATTGCCTATAGGGAACACTTTTTAGTGTGCATTTTCTTTTGCTTTTCCCTATAGGGAACAAGACTTTTTCGTGTGAATTTTCTTTTGTTGTTCCCCATAGGGAACAACACTTTTTAGTGTGGATTTTCTTTTACTGTTCCCTATAGGGAACAACACTTTTTCGTGTTTATTTTCTTCTGTTGTTCCCTATAGGGAACAACACTTTTTTGTGTGTATTCTCTTTTGCTGTTCCCTATGGGGAACAACTGTTGTTCCCTATAGGGAACAACATTTTTTAGTGTGGATTTTCTTTTTCTGTTCCTTATAGGGAACACCACTTTTTTGTGTGTATTTTCGCCTGCTCTTCCCTATAAGGAACAACACTTTTTCGTGTGTATTTTCTTTTGTTGTTCCCTACAGGGAAAAGATGCTATTCCCTATAGGGAACAACACTTTAGTGTGGATTTTCTTTTGATGTTCCCTATAGGGAACAACACTTTTTGTGTGTATTTTCTTTTGCTCTTCCCTACAGGGAACAACACTTTTTAGTGTGGATTTTCTTTTGTTGTTCCATATAGGGAACAACAGTTTTTGTGTGTATTTTCTTCTACTCTTCCCTATAAGAAACAAAAATTTTTCATGTGTATTTAATTTTGTTGTCCCCTATAGGGAACAACTGTTGTTCCCTATAGGAAACGAAACTTTTTAGTGTGGATTTTCTTTTTCTGTTCCCTATAGGGAACAACACTTTTTCGTGTGTGTTTTCTTTCGTTTTTCCCTACAGGGAACAACTGTTGTTCTTTCAAAGGAAAAACATTTTGTGAGTATTTTCGAGAACAACACTTTCTTCCCCTTCCACGATCATTCCCAGCCATCCCAACCCATTTCTCTGATTCCCTTGCATAGCATGAAGTCCAATACTTTTATGAGGACAATAATTATGGAGTCTATTGAGAAAGGTGAATACCCTTAACGTTATGACATTTAACATAAAAAATTCTGGATGAGAGATTTTTTTAAAGAAAATGGACACAATTATTTATATACTACTTTACTGCATTATTTTCTGTTGTACATGATACTGATTGATCATCTTAATACCATGTTGGTTCCACCCTTTCTGGTTATAATCTTCTCTATCTGTAATAAATGATATTATGGGTATATTTTTTTTCTATTGACATGTTCAACTTCTTCTACTATCCCTACTCTTAAGGAACTTGAGCCTCCCTCTGTTTATTATAAAATTATGTAATCAAAGCAAAAAAAAAATTGCAGATGGAGGATAAGGTGTCTCATTACGAGCCAGCCTACCATGTTCATAAGGCTGTAACAAAGTGACATTCCCACTATGGCCACCACACTAGGGTTATGATCCATTGGATAGCCAAAATATCCTTGGAACAGGAAGTCTCATCATGAGCCGGCCTGATCACTTTTGCTACATCCCGGTGAATGGAAGTGTGGTTATCTAGTTACCACGCCATCACACTAAGCTCTTCTGTAGAAAAACACTCTAACTCTCCATTTATAAATTGAGAATCCTGGCTCATACAAGTTAAAAATCAACCCTACTGAGGCTATGGACGCCTGCTGGCAGCAAAAGCTCTGCTTATAGTATTGATGTTATATCTTACCGTAAATTATTACTATAATATGCCTTTCTTATTATTTTTTTTAATCGGAGAAGTTATTTCTTTAATTTTTCCTTGTTTTGAACCTTTACGCATGCAAAATTGTTTTCTGATCAATCGCATCCTTTTCAGCTAGAATACTGTCAGAAAAACATCTTTTTGGCATATTGTTATCCTTTTCTTTTTCACAGCTTATCATCAATCCAAAGCATCCTATCTCTTATTTATAAATATCTTTACACACTCTTCTCTCATTATAACCATACCTCTTGCCATCCTATCATTGAAATGTGTACTCTGCTTCATTTACTACCATATTGATCATTCCCTTGCCTTGTCGTCAACACAACACCTTTCATATGCTTTATGGTCATGGAATCCCTTTTCCAATTGGAAGGGGGAATGTATGCATTATGGGATAACATGCGATATAATTACTGAACTCTGCCATAACTTGATGATTTGACAAAATATTAAGTACTACATTTCTACAAAAGTTTTTTCTGATTAAAATTTTTGCATGCATCTTATCTGTTGCTATTCAAAACTAAAACTGTGGATTCAAGAACTTCACATGCAGAATAGTGAATTGTTTACAGGAGAAAAACAAGTATGGGGGGGAATTCTATTCGCAGCACGACCATACTATTTCCCCTAACAACAGAGGCTCACGCAACTCGCATACACCCACACTTTTTCAGACATGATGTTCTTGCATGCCTTCCACATTTTGCATCACTTTTAGTATCGGCTCAGCCTACATTAGCTTCACCAAATTCCAGTCCGTACATGTCATTCAACATTTTCTTTGGAGGTAAAACTTGAGGTAAAATAGCATACTTTTCTGATTTATTATGAATTTAGGAGAATTTCATGCAAAATCCATTGAGCATTATTTATCATCATTCATTCCACATATTTACCACTTCCCATTCTTCAAAGATAAAATATTTCAATTTGGGGGAGTGTTCCTTTCATTTATTTATTTATTCTGACCATCTTATTCATTCTCAACCCCTTCGTTCCTCCATGTTGTTTTACACCAAGCATAGATTTCAACAAATTGTAGCAACATAGATTTCAACAGATTGTAGCAACCACCTCTATTCGTTTTCTAGCATTGCATGAGGGCATGCTAATTCTTCAGTTTTTGGGAGGCATTGCTACACATGGTGGATGTTTTTTTTTCTTTCTCATTTAAGGCATATAATTTCATTTTTATATAGTGCAGAAATTGATTTTGCATATATCTTTAAAACTATGAACTGAATTCTTGTGATTTCTGGATAACAAAGAGGTATCATTAAAATAAAAAAACCCAGATAATTTCACGCTAAATTAGTTCATAAAATTTCGAAAATATGCACTATCACCTACATCCATTTTGTTTATATCTCATGATGCGTGCTTCAAAACGATCTGATTTTCGGATCATAGAAGCATTAATATAGTAGCAATCTAGTTTTCGAGGAAATGGTGAATGAAGTTTGTTGTTACTTATATCATATTTTGCTGCAACTTCATATACATATAGTTGAACGTCAAATGTAAAAATTGTCACGCCTTCATCAGGATTTCTAAAATTGAATATTCATTATTTGAGGAAGAATTCATTTGTTCCATCCATTTCATGAGTTGGGATGAACAATTTTTGTATTATTTCTTGGTTAATAAAGTTGCTTTGGGTTGCATGAGGACATGCAATATATTCAGTTTGGGGGTATGTTGGGCCGCTAGTTCGTCATTATTATTATAACATTTTAACACCTATTTCATCCATTTCTACCATTCTTTATCACGTCATTTATCATGGGTTATCATGTAATTTCATTTTATAATTATTTATACTCTTATGGATAAATATTATTTATTCTCCTTTATTTTTAATAAATTGATGATTATTATGCATGATTTTATCAATGATAGTTTATTTAAAAAAAATTGTAACATCACTCACCATTTTAGCCTCCAAGATATTCTCCAGATTACAGATTTGATCTCCAGCTCATCATTAAATATTCCAACTCAGAAATTCATTGGAATAAGAAGTGACAGTTTTTTATTGGACGTTGTGGGAAAATGGAGAAGAATCTGGAAAATTAGAAACATGGGTTTTGTCCAGAACAGACCGGGTTAACTTCATCTAAAGAGCCATTTGCCTAAATTTAGTTCTTTAAAGAGAAACAAAAGGTTCTCTGAAGACAATTTTCCTATATTCGCTATTGCAGTTGTTTTCCAAATTATGTTAGTTGCAATACCAAATTCGACTTGTTCCTGTTGAATGATTGATGGAAAGGTATTTCAGATATGATCTTGTTGATCAATTGGTTATGAGAAATCAAATTTTGTTATGGGGATCATTTTGTAATAATCTCTATTGCAACTTCCCTCTGCTCTATGTGTATTTAAATAAAAAATAGAGATCAAAGAGGGGAGAATTATGAAAGGGAATATAGATTTATTTATGAGAATAATTATGAACAGAACGTAGTTCTGAAAGGAAAAAATTATATTTTAATGCTACTCAAGTTCAATTATTAATATCTAATTGAAGTTGTTGTTCTCTCGCATTATTTGAAGTAACTTAGCAGTGCTCACTGGTGGCTAAGTGCCTGGCCTCTAGTGGAGTTAACTGCTTCTTTGTATTATGCTTCTCATGTTTCGAGCATTTAATTGGTTTGATAATTTCTATTTCTGTGAATCTATTTTATTCAGCTGTTTATTATTTCATGTTATTGAGATAATATATATTCTACTTCTAATTTGTATTGCTATCATTTGATCAAAGCGTGAGTTATCTAGACAACGAATTGCATTGATTTAATCATCTGTAATAGTTTGATTATTGCTATTGAACTCTGAGATTGATATCATTTCCATTTGGATTTATTTGTAGGGATTGAGTATGATTTGGATTGAATTAGCTAAGAAGAGATGAGTTATTTCTACTGTGCTCTCGACTGATGCTATTATTAATTAAAATTTCTTGTGTGAGATTTAATTATGATTTTAGTAGAGGTTTGAGTCTTGAATCTTAGATGTATTATTTCCTTTAAAATTTACATCTTGATATTTATAATCGCATCTGTTTAGTCTTGTACTGAATTTAGTAGATTATCTCACACTATTACTCTTTGGGTTTATAGCTTGCACATATTGTGTACACTCTTGAAACAAAAAGACTTAGTCAGGTTGATAATCAATGTGAGGCAATTAGGAGTTTTAAAAGACACCTTTTAGCACCTAACACAAAATTGTCCTTACTCTGGTGGTAACAGGTTGCAAATTGAGAATAGACGACTCATCTAAGGATGTGGATCAGAGGTTGTACATCTCTATAATTGGTAGTCGTCTATATGTAACAGCCTCCTGGCCAGATGCTATGCAAGTAGTTGGACAGGTAGCAAGATTCCATTCAGCAACAAAAGAATCACATATTATTGCTGTCAAAAGAATTCTTCGATATCTAAAGGGCATAGAAGAATATGGCTTGTGGTATCCCATGGGTAATAATATCATTATTCAAGCCTTTACAGATGCAGATTGGATAGGAAGCATTGATGACCATAAGAGTACTAGTGGAGCAACATTCTATCTAGGTGGTTGTCTTGTATCATGGTTGAGCAAAAATAAAACCTCAATCTTGTTATCTACAACAGAAGGAGAATACATTGCAGCAGCATCATTTTGTACTCAAGTACTTTGGATGAAACAAACTTTTCAAGATCTTCAAGTACAATTCAGTGAGCCTACTCCCATATTCTGTGACAACACTAGTGCCATCAGTATCTCCAAGAATCCTATCATGCATTAAGAAACAAAACACATTCCGAACAAATATCATTTTTTTAGAGAACAAGTCGCTGAAATGAATATCAAACTTGGGTATTTTTGTACAAAAGAAAAAATTACTAATATCTTCACTAAACCTTTACCTCGTGAAGCATTTGAATATCTTCGCCAGAAGCTTGGGATTATCCCAATTTCTCCTTAGATTACAAGTCCATAGGAAGGCTGTGTGTTAGGGGGAGTGGAAGTATGTATAGGTCCGCAAGATGCTTGTGTGTCAGGGGGAGTTACATTTTTCCATTGATGTCAAAGGGGGAGAGAATGTTTTAGGAAGAGGTTTCATGATCGCAGGGGGAGTAATCATGTTGCCATTAATGCTAAAGTGGGAGATTGTTGATCAGCGGTTGTCATTGATGTCAACCCGAGCAGCACTAGGGGCTACCCCAATATTGCATGGAACTTTTGACCTAGAAAATTACTATATTTTGGTTCAAAAATGATTTTTATGGTTTTTACTTTTTGATATGTTTCCGTTGATATATGGCATGCCACGTAATTCTTCACGGTTTGAGAGATATTCATGTTTGAAGTTTGTAAACCCAGTTAGTGGGCTAAAAACCCATGGGGTTGTGGCATGCGTCATTGAAAAGTCAATAATTAATAATTTTTAAACTCCTAAAATCCCTCCCACGTTCGCTTGTTGAATCCCCTCTCAACCTAAGAATTTATATAAATTATGATCGTCATATCCTCCTTATGTGGGGATTTCGCTATCTGAAACAGGTCATCGTGGAATTTTCACTCTAAAATTTTTTCTATGAAGGTTCAGAAGCGGAAATTTTTATGAGGTGAATCCAAAATCTAGAGGAACATCATATACAAATTTTAGATCAAGGTGCACAATATTTTCGTAGATATGATCTTTGGAAGTCAGTGTTTTTGGAGGCTCCTGAAATTCATCTCAAAGAAGTGACCTTGGTAAAATCATCATAACTCTCTCTCTGAGTATTGGATTAGAATTCTCTAAAAAAATTTAGATATTTCATGGATTCTAGTTTTGTCTCTATCAATTTCATAGCTGAATGAAGAAACGGTGACACATGGAACGTCGTACAATTTCTCTCTACTGAAACAGTCCATAATTATGGCATTGTGAGAGATTGGGCATAACTCTCACTTGAAGAATCCAAATTGGGTCAGACCTATGGTATTGGAAAGACAACTTAAAGGAATACTATAGGACTTAGAATCACATATTGGGGACTTCAAATAACAAAGATACATCATTTTCAATATCGAGCTCCTAGAAGGCAAGAAAAAACTAGATCATTTCTTGTCAA
Source organism: Pinus albicaulis (assembly GCA_034641835.2). Taxonomy (NCBI): domain Eukaryota; kingdom Viridiplantae; phylum Streptophyta; class Pinopsida; order Pinales; family Pinaceae; genus Pinus; species Pinus albicaulis. The sequence goes on from MU968480.1 coordinate 36,093,651, forward strand.
GGGCTGCAAAGGACCAGGCTTTCTAGGGCAGCAAAGAAAAGCAAGGTGCAGCAGAGGGTAGCATCACAAGAGCAGTAGCCAAGCTGCAAAAAATCAACAAGAATTTCATCACATCAAGTCTTCAAGTGGGCAGCATTGCATACAGTCACTGTAAAGGTATCATTGTACTAAGTCATTGTAAATAGATTATTGTAAAAATTGTACTAGTGTCTATCTGCCAAGAGTTGAAGAGGCAGTGTCGGGAGGTATGAGATCATCATTAGGTGGGTGTGTCATAGTTGGGGTTATGGTCTAGTGTGTCTTCTTCTTCTACATCATTCTATATGATTTTAAAGTGGACCATTTTTGTAATATTCCTACATTAGCATGCATCTAATAGGAATATTAATTTTGCTCCAAACGCATAGTTAGATGAATAAATGGGTAATGAGACCCATAAATCTTTCTAGGAGTATTAAAAACCTTATTAATGGGGAAAGGACCATATTCACTACACGATAGAAACACCTTCATGTGTGAAGAAGGTTTAATGCAGGTGGACAAAGTCAAGTTTGACCAAGTCAACTAAGCTAAGATGGAGGATGTGGCACATTAATGAAGATAACTCAGTGGGAATATAGATCTATTTAGATAGATAGATTAAAGCCACATGGAGTGTGGAAGAAGACTTTGCATGGAGATCTAGTCAAGGTTGATCTATTCAAGATTGATCGAGTCAATATTGACTAAATCAAACAGTGTTGTAAAAAGATGAGTAAGACTAGTGGAGACAACGTAATTTTGGAGGGAGATTCATTGCATGAAGATGAAAACCGTAATGAGTGGGATCAAAGGTGAGAAGGCTCACATTGTCTATAAGGAGGAGGATGGAAGCCATTTGGGGTTAGCTTATGATTATGATTTTATGATTGTAGGGCCAGTTTAGACATACTTCTTTCTCTGGCTGTTTAGCTGAGATATAGTCTTGTTTAGCACAAGGTCTTCCTATTTACGAATTCTTTCTCTTTCCTTGAGGAGCTCTTGGAAGAGTATTACACCATATTTTCCACTCTTTGGCTTGAGGCCAAGCTTCATCTTCCTTTGACAGTGCAGATCCTATTGAGGGTTTGCATGTTTCAGTAAGCTGCAACAAATGGAGGCTAGATATTTAGATCTAGGCCATCTCAATACTTATGTTCTGTGGAAAAGTATTCTAATCGATTGGGAGGAAATTATTGAAGTTTGTGAGCTATATTTTCATATCTTGGCTACAGGCCAACATTATTCTATTCCCTATAGCATAGAAGAAGTCTAGATCTGCATTATTTCTGAAGGAGCTGATGCAGGGTGATTCAGTGCACCATTTGGAGAGCTGATTTTCTGAGTGTTGGGGATCTTCCCTTCACATTGGAGATCTGTTTGAGGAGATCATTTTATTTTATATCAGATCAGATACACTTTCCAGATATGAATATTTCCATAGATCTATAGTATTAAAACTCAAATCTACATTTTGTACATGGTGTATTGCTGAAAACCCCAAGGAGGATTGATAAAAGAGCTTGTATAGTGCATCGATCTGCTATAGATCTAATATTTTGTCCACATAATTTCTATATATCTGATTTAAAACCTAATTCTGTTGCAGAGGTAATAAAATAATGCTGTCATGGCATTCCAACATTCATACATGGTTGCAGTCCCTTTTTTTGCATGATTTTGGGCTATTTTTGGCATGAGAGGCATGTTTAACTATGCAATAGTGATTTTTTTATGATTTCCTTTCAGATATAATCATTATAACATCATATCTAAGGGACCCATGAATTGAATTTAACTTTCATTGTATATATACCTAGAAAATGCGTTATTCTAGCATGTATTGCTGAGCAGTCCCTTTTGGGATACTACAGTGGTATCGGAGCATGATCTTTGGCTCAGCCTGTGAGTTTCAAGACAAAGATCAGAATGATGGAAATAATGAGTTTTCTCTCATCTCCTTTCATATCTAAGAAGGACCTCACCAAGGAGGTCAAGCAAAGAAGAAGTGAAGCCAATTTATGGTTTTAAGATGACGAAGGTCCATGTACTTCTTATCAACAAAAAGAAGATCTGGTATTGCATAAATCTCCAAAGAAACATACTATGGCATTTTATTTGAAAGATAAGAGGCATAGAAGTGAATACTACTTAGATAATGAGATTCTAAGTGAATATCTTGTAGAATATAAGTCTCAACCTAGAGCTATCAAGAAGAATTTGACTTTTCCAGAGTTTATTCAACTCAAAGAAGAGAGGAGGCCTTGCAGCAATAGAAGAATCAAGGGCAATAGATTTCTATTTTCTACCTTTTATGGGTCATCCTCATGCACAACAAAGTCTTGGGGAAGGAAGTTGGATGCATTTTTCCTGCTACATGTAGTAGTAGCGAAAGAAGTCGTTGAGATTGCAGTGATGCACCTTCAGGGTAAAGCACACAATTGGTGGTTCAGCCATTTAAGTCATGCAAAAGTGACTGCATATGAAAATTTTACTCAAAGGTTGATCAAGAAGTTTGACAAGATGAAATATGAAGGGGAGAAGGCTTCAACACCACTTACTTCAGGAGCACTTGTTTCAGGAGAAAGGACACTTGCACCTTTGCAGAGTGATCTTGATCTCTTGATATCTAGAGTCCCATGCACCATTCTAGAGATGCATGAAGGAGAAGAGACTTGTACCAGCACCGATGAAGCCATAGAAGAACAACCATCATCATTAGTAGTTGGGGAAGCCATCACACCGGAATAAGGAACCCTTGTAGCAATAGAACATGTTCCCAAGTTGTACAAAGGTATTCACATGTTTTCATTTCCTGTTATTTCAATGCAACATGTAGAGGATGATGGGAATGTACCATTGCATGACCAAGGGTCAAAATATATTGTTGATTTGGAGAATAAAACTTTCAATGTGTTGAGCACCCTTGATTCATTCAAGGAGGAGGCAAACAGTCATCCTAATGTATCATTGATGAGCTTCACACAACCCTTGAGGTTGGATTATAGTTTGTTGGAGGATGGGATGTGTATTGTCTTGAACAATACATTTCAAAACTATGCGTTCAACATTGGATCTAATTTTGAGGCAGCAATTGCACCATTATGGAGATCAACAACACTGCCATTTAGCATCAGTGATGAGTTGGGGGCTCAACCATTGTTGGACTATTCCAATGACCTTGCCATGTGTATAACAAAGGGGAAGTAGATAGATGATGGACTACATCTTAGGATGGATAGCATCTCTCATGTTTGTGCTGGATACTTCTTGATGAGCCCTACACATCATGATGGCAGGTTTTTGCCTACCACCTATTTGGATCCTTATGGGATCAACTTGGTCATTGAGGAGGCTGCATTTCAATATCCCATGAAGTGAAAATAGAGAAATATGATTTGAGAAATCTGATGCCACTTATGGACATGATGATAGACACTCACTATGGGTTGGATGGGTGATGTTGATGAGCAAGAGGCTGAAAAACAACTTGCATTTTATGGCACTGGATAGAAGGATGTAAGACTGCGTTGGTTACTCTTGAAAGAGTTTGGTCATCCTATCACACATTCTATTTCAAAGGGTATGTGGATAGATGGAACTTGACAGGGAACTTACATCATAGGGATGCAAGGAGTTTAGGTGTATTGGACTGATATTATATCTTTCATATCAACTCTCATATTGATGCTCCATGACTTATATGATGATGGTGTGCGGAGGCAAATAGAGATATTATTACTTTGTTTGTTATTGAGAGAGTATGGGCTGATCATATTCCATACTTTGCATGATGTTGCAGGAGTAGGATATGGCACTATCATGGTGAAAAGGGGCTACTCTTTAACATTGGAGGATGAGGAGGTACTTCAACTTTGGGAGGGATCTCTCACATGTGGTAGCATTGTGTTTTATGATGATTTTGACATGAGCAATGTCAAAAGATGGAGCTATGAGATGGCATGAACCTTATTACAAAGGCCAACAACGCTGTCACTTGGGAGCTTGAATTGTTTGATGGAGTGTTCCCAGGATCACTTCATATATGATGCACTTGATGGGAATGTAGGAGATGAGATTGATGGAGTAGTGGATGGGGACATCTATTACCATGACATGATCTTCTTGACTTGGATTTTAGAGCATAAGGAGAGAGATCTACATGCAGCACCTGTGGGCTTTCTTCCCATACACCCTGATACATATCCTTCCTTACTAGAGGAGTTCACTTGGGAGGGCATCCAACAGGATGTATATCAGCATATGGAGAGATGCATAGCCCGGATGATGATGGAGAGTTTTTCGCAGCCACTTCCCTTCTCATTTGGTGTGAGGGAGAACTTTTGATTGAGCCATTTCATCTCAATGACGAAAGTACATGATAGAGGATGTATATTTATGCTTTATGATTTGTACTCCTTTATTTTTTATGAGTAGAATATTGTACTAAGGAGGGTCTTTCCTTCTTGTATTTTTTATTTTGATTTACTTGAGGCCATTTGTAGCATTGATGTTGGCCTTTCTATTTGTGGTTTGTGGAGGATGGCACATGAATTTTGGTGTGCACCATTGTCACCAAATGTTACTTTCATGATTTCATATTCGAAGATGAATGTGTCAGCAAACAAGTGGCTAAAAGGACACTTGTCACACATTTTTTGAAGGTAGGAAAAGGATGCACTGTGCTGGTTCCATGTATGGAACTATGATCCACCTCCTGGTTGTCATATGCCAACTTGCTTTCAATTGTTTATGCTCCCATATATTGATGATGCTCTTATGTTTTTGGGAAGCTTTGCTGGGAGAGTGGCACAAGAGTTGGAGGTGTCCATCAGGAGAATGATTCTTCATTCTTCATATGTTACATGTTTCAAGATAAACAATGGGAAAACCATGATTTCCATACTACACCTCTTGTCTTCATGTGGGAGGAACCATTTGGAGAGCTTGATTTTTTAGGAGGGGCACTTCATGGTTGTTTTGATTGGTGGGTTGACTTGGATCATTCTTGGAGACCGTGATTTTTCAGCCCAAGATCAGCAGCATCCCCATACATATCAGAAATGGAGAGAGAAGTAGTGTGGGATGGACATTCTAGTCCCACAAATTCAGCCATACAACCCACCTTCTTTGCAGGAGCTTAAGGTGGAGGATATGTTTCATGAGTTACCATGTTGGAGGGTGACTCACTTTTTGTGGATGATATCTTGGGGATGTAGGCTTCACATAGGGATGATAATTCCAAATATATTTCTGATTCCATGCCTCAAGAAGGCCTCTAGATCACATATTGTTATTTCCATGTATGTCCCACTTTTTCTTGTTGAGAGCCATTTGGAATTTTCACCAAAGGCATATTGCTGCACATGGGAGGAACAAATTGAGGACACATTTTTTAGAAAGCATCTTGTTCTTTGGAGGAACTTATCACTTCAGGATGCTACAAGAGTAAGAGGGGAGGTTCTTCAGTTCTATCCTTGCAGTTGCTTGAGGACAAGCAATATTTGGGAGGGGAGGACTGTAATATTCCTACATTAGCATGCAGCTAATAGGAATATTAATTTTGTTCCAAACACATAGTTAGATGAATAAATGGGTAAGGAGACCCATAAATCTTTCTAGCAGCAATAAAATCCATCTTAATGGGGAAAGGACCATATTCACAACTAGATAGAAATACCTTCATGTGTGAACAAGGCTTAATGCATGTGGACAAAGTCAAGTTTGACCAAGTCAACTAAGCTAAGATGGAGGATGTGGAACATTAATGAAGATAACTTAGTGGGAATATAGATCTATTTAGATGGATAGAATAAAGCCAGATCGAGTGTGGAAGAATACTTTGCATGGAGATCCAGTCAATATTGATCCAGTCAAGATTGGTCCATTCAAGATTGACTAAATCAAATAGTGTTGTAAAAGGATGAGTAAGAATAATGGAGATAGCGTAATTTTGGAGAGAGATTCATCGCATGAAGATGGAAACCGTAATGAGTGGGATCAAAGGTGAGAAGGCTCGCATTGTTTATAATGAGGAGGATGGAAGCCATTTGGGGTTAGCTTATGACTATGATTTTATGATTGTATGGTCTGTTTAGACATACTTCTTTCTTTGCTTGTTTAGCTGAGATAGAGTGTTGTTTAGCACAAGGTCTTCCTATCTAGGAATTACTTCTCTTTCCTTGACGAGTTCTTGGAAGATTCCTGCACCATATTGTCCAATATATCACTTGAGGCCAAGCTTCATCTTCCTTTGACAACGCAGATCCTGTTAAGGGTTTTCATGTTTCAGTAAGCTGCAGCAAGTGAATGCTAAATATTTAGATCTAGGCCATCTCAATACTTGTTTTCAGTGGAGAAGTCTTATAATACATTGGGAGGAAAATATTGAAGGTTGTGAGCTATATTTTCATATATTTTATATAAGACAACATTATTCTATTCCCTACAGCATAGAACAAGTCTAGATCTGCGTGATTTCTGAAGGAGCTGTTGCAGGGTGATTCAATGCACCATTTGGAGAGTTGATTTTCTGAGTGTTGGGGATCTATCCTTAATTTTGGAGATCTATTGGAGGGGATCAGTTTATTGCTTATATCAAATCATATCCACTTTACAGATATGAATATTTTCATAGATCTTCAGTCTTAAAACTCAGACCTACATTTTGTACATGGTGTATTGCTGAGAACCCCAAGGGGGATTGATAAAAGAGCTAGTATAGTGCATTGATATACTGTAGATCTAATATTATGTCCACATAATTGCTATATATATGATGTACAACCTAATTCTATTGCATATGTAATAAGATAACACTGTCATGGCATTCCAACATTCATACATGGTTGCAGTCCCTATTTTTGTGTGATTTTGGGTTATTTTTGGCATGGGAGGCTTGTTTAACTATGCAATAGTGATTTGTTTTTTCTTTCCTTTCAGATATAGTCATTATAATATCATATCTAAGGGATCCATGAATTGAATTTAACTTTCATTTCACATATTTATGAAAAATGCGTTATTTTAGCATGTCTCGTTGAGTAGTCCCTTTTGGGATATTACAATTTTCCTTAGTATGAGAGTCCTTTGTTCTTTTATTCTTCTACAGGGTGGTAGGGTGGTGCTAAGGTGACTTGTAGCTCATTGGGAGTTGGGGCATCCATTCAGTTTAATACTGAAGAATCTCGGGCGTTGGAGCGTCCATCGAGTGGGAGCTGGAGAAGAATGCTTTTCTAGATTCTAGGAAGTTGGAGCTTCATTTTCAATTGGAGTTGAATATTAAAGAATTATTAGAAAATCATTAGGTGGTTTTTGTCCCGGAGTGGGTTTCCACCATGAAAACTGTGTGCATTTGTGTTCCTTTTATTTACTGCTATCATTGTATATACAATGATAATAATTTAAGATTAACTAATGCTGTAATTGAAAGGAATACTGATTCAACCCCCCCTCTCAATATTTCCAACATTATATGCAAAAAAATCCAAATGTTTATTTCAAGTAAAAAAGGTGGAATATCTGGGTCATATTGTATCTCATGAAGGTGTTAAGGTAGACCCTAACAAAATTAAATCCATCAAGGAATGGAAAGTCCCCACAACCATAAAGGAGTTGCGTGGATTTCTAGGGTTAACAGGGTATTTCGCAGGTTTGTTAAGAATTATGGGAGGATAGAAAAAAATATAACAAAATTATTGAAGAAAGATGCAGTTTCATGGACTCCTAAAGCAACTAAGGCCTTTTAACATCTTCAAGAGGAAATGTGCCTAGTACTTGTCTTAGCTACGCCAGACTTCACAAAAACCCTTATTGTGGAATGTGATACCTTAGGAAATGGAATTGGTGTTGTTTTAATGCAAGAAGGAAGACCCATTATTTTTGAAAGTTGTTTAATCAAAGGAAATGATTTACAAAAGGCTATTTATGAGAAGGAAATTTTGGCAATACTACATGCACTAAAGAAATGGAGACCTTACCTAATGGGAAGACACTTTAAGGTAAAAACTAATCATGATAGACTTATGCACTATTTGGAACAAGTACTACCTTCAGAAGAGTAGCAAAAATGGGTCACAAAGATGTTGGGTTATGAGTTTTAAATCATCTACAAAAAAAGGAAGCTAAATTTTGTTGCAAATGCACAGTCAAGAAAGGATGAAGAGGTGGAAGCATTCCTTTGTGCCATTTCAATTATCCAACCAGATTGGATAATTGAAGCAAGCGATGAATGGAAGAAGGATGAATAAGTGTGGACTCTCATTAAAAAGTTGCAACAAGATCCTAGTACATCTGATACATTTAGTTGGAAAAATGATTCCTTATGGTACAAAGATCGCTTATATATTTGCAAGAATTCCCAATTAAAACAAAAGATTATTTTGGAATTGCACACTTCTCCTTTAGGAGGACACTCGAGATTTTTAAAAACTAAACACAGTGTGAAGAATTTTTTTTTTGGGATGACCTTAAATCTGATATTCAAAATTTTGTGGTAGAATGTTTGGTTTTCCGGCAAAATAAGGTTGAGACAATTAAGACCCCGAGTCTTCTACAAAATTTATCCATTCCAAGTCAACGTTGGGAGGAGATTTCAATGGATTTTATCAAAGGTTTACCTAAGTCCGAAGGAAGGAGTATCATCATGGTGGTAGTTGATAGACTTACCAAGTATACACACTTTTGTGCATTATCTCATCCATTTAAAGCGGGTATAGTTGATACTACATTTATGGAAACAATTCAAAAGCTACATGGAAACCTGGAGGTTATTGTGAGCGACAAAGATTCGATTTTTAGTGGAAATTTTTGGACGGAGTTATTTTCTTGTTTGGGTACACAATTAGTTCATAGCTCATCTTATGATCCTCAATACAATGGTCAAACTGAGATACTGAATAAATGTTTGGAAGGATATCTTCATTTTTTTGTATCTGATAAACAAACATAATGGGTCAAGTGGTAACCTCTCGCTGAATGGTGGTATAACACCTCCTTCCATACTGCCATAAAAATGACCCCATTTATGGAAATTTATGGATATCATCCACCGGCCATCACATCATCTTTAAGAGAAAATTCTAAGGTTCAAGCAGTGGAAGATCACATCGAGCATCAACAAGAAGTTCTCAAACTCTTAAAGGATAACCTAAATTTCGCAGAAAATTGAATGAAACAACATGCAGATCAACATTGCAGCGAGAGAAGTTTTGATGTAGGAGACTGGGTATTTTAACGGCTACAACCATACAAAAAAATGTTCCTCGAGCGAGCTAGGAAGGATAATAAATTATCGCGAAAGTACTATTGTCCTTACAAGGTGTTGCAAAAGATTGGTATTATGGCATACAAATTGGAGCTTCCTGCTTCTTTCTGAGTGAATCCAGTTTTAAATGTTTCATGCTTAAAGAAGGTTATAGGTGAAAATATTCTAGTTCAAACAATATTGCCAAAACTTGATGAGGAAGGAAAAATCATATTGGAACATGAAGCGGTCACGGAAACAAGGACTCGGCAGCTACAAAATCGATAAATTTGAGAGTATCTCATCAAGTGGAAGAACTTACCCACTGATGATTCTACATGGGGGGATGAGAATTTTATATAGAAGCACTCAGAGCTACTCAAGCATTTAGGAAAACACATTTTTGAAGGAGAGGGGCATGTTAGGTCCCTATATTACTAGTTTAGTCCCTTGTTGTTATTAGTGTAGCCCCTTTATTGTTATTGGTGTACCATTGTAACCCCAATATTTTTATTATTGTTCCCTTTCATTGTTATTGTTAGGCCGGATAGGATTATACTGTTGGCCCATGGACTCATATATATAGAAGGAGGTTTTGGTCACTTGTATAATCCAAGAATTGTTCATTTATGTAATGTATTGGAGGTTTCCCCCTCGAAGTGGCTGATTTCTAAGGTGTTGATCTCTCTTTTCTTCTGTTTTTGGAGCTGGTTTCATAACAGTATGGCCCTCCCATAATATTCCTTGGCTCTTTCCAGATCATGTTCAATATAAATACGCACAAAACCAACAATGTTGAGAATTTTTACATAGGAATATATAGCCTATAAATAATGACTTGATATATAAGATCGATAGATGATACACATTAGATGATAAATTTCATTTATCTCAATTTAGTAACAGAAAACATAGTATTAAATTATAAAAAATCTCAACTAGATGAAATTTTTTTGAGGGAAAGAACTATATCTCCCTGAAAAAATTATGAGGGCTCCAGATTCAACCATGCTACCTTGTAATTCAAGAAGAAAAAGTGGAATGAAAAACATATAGAATTAAAAAAAACTCAGAAATGCGAGTAATTTTACTTAAGAATCACATAAATTACCTTGTAAAAGAGGAGAGTGATGAACGACCCTTTCCTTTTGTGGGTCAAAGGATCCAACATGTAATACCAATCATTTGTTTTCCTTTCCAATCATATTTCTCCAATGCCTTGTCAAGTTTGCAATCATTCTCCTTTCTCTATTTCTCTGTTTTATAGCAATGGTGTTAGTTCCCTATATTACTAGTTTAGTCCCTTATTGTTGTTAGTGTAGCCCCCTTATTGTTATAGTTGTACCCCTGAAACCCAAATATTGTTATTATTGTGCCCTTACACTATTATTGTTAGGTCGACTAGGATTATATGGTGGCCTCATGGACTCCTATATATAGAAGGAGCTTTTGGTCATTTGTATCATCCAAGAATTGTTGATTGATGTAATGTATTGGAGGTTTCCCCCTTGAAGTGGCTGATTTATGAAGCACTGATCTCCCTTTTCTTCTATTTTTACAGCTGGTTTCATAAAATTTGGTATCAAAGCTTTGGATTCAAGGGTTTTGCTACTCCAAATAGGTCATTGTGGCATTTTGCCTATAACGTTTTCTTGTGAAGGTTTAGAATCTGAAATTTTTAGAGCATGAAGCTAAAATCCTGATGAACATCATCGCAAAATTTCAGAGCTTAGTTCATAAAATTTTTAGAGGTATGATCTGTGGAAGTTCAGGCTTTTTGCAGACTCCCAAATTTAACCAAAACAGGTCATCGCAGAATTTTCGCTATAATATATTTTCTACGAGGGTTTAGAAGCTAAAATTTTCATAGAACGAAGCCACAGTACTGAGGAATGTCATGGAAAAATTTCAGAGATTGATTCACATTATTTTGGGAGGTAGGATCTGTGGAAATTAGGGCCTTTTCAGGATCCCAAATTGCATCTCAAAGAGGTGATCGTGGAAAAATCTTCATAAAGCTTTCTTTGAGTATCAGATTGGAATTCCATAAAGAGTGACCATAAGTACATGGAATGTAGCTTCCTCTTTATCAATTTCAGAGCTGAAGGAGGAAACAGTGACATATGGTTAGTTGTACAAGTTCACTCTACTGAACCAGTCCATAATTACATCATTTTGGGAGATTTGACATAACTTTGTTTTGAAGAATCCAAATCAGGTTAGACCTATGGCAGTTTAAAGAGGATTCATAGGGCTACAACAGGGAAAAATTTCAGATATTGAATATCTGAAACCACAGAGATAATTCAGTTTCAATATCAAGCTCCTCAAAAGAAAGAAAAATGTATGTATTTTTTTTCCTAATTGCATAAGTCTTCTATAAAAAATTAGTTTTAAGTGATTCCAAGGGCCTATTGAGCATATATTTCAGTATTGGGTTCTAAAATTCCTCCTAAAAGGAATTCAACACCCATTAAGCCTTCAGAATACTCTACTTTGACTCATGAACATGAAGAATTACAACATGATCTATCAAAATTACAAGATCAAGTACACCAAATTTCGCTGTCGCAAAGAGCAACAAAAATTGAAATGGAAGTTTTGAGGAAAGCCATGGAAGAAAAGATGGATGGTTTGAAGAATAATGTGGATTGTTTGAAGAAAGGTGTGGAATCTAAGATGGGTGGCGTGGAAGCTAAGATGGAAGGCATGGAAGAAAAAATGAAAGAGAACATGGAAAACATGAAGAATGGTCTAAAAGAAGACATGGGAGGTTTGACAAAGTTGATACAAGAAATGATTCCTAATGGTAAAAATATAGTAGAAGAAACTCATGATGAGAACAAAATAGATGTTAATCATGATTTCATAAAATCTAATGTTGGATGGAAGAACCACCATATTCCAAATATGGATATGAGGAAGTTTGATGGCAAGGATCCCGTAACATGGATACTACAGATGGAGCAATATTTTTTATCTCAATAGGGTGCAAAACACACAAAATGTACACATTGCAAATTTACATTTAGAACATAATACATTTTTATGGCATCGACGGATTTTCTCCCGTAAAAAAATTGTCACTTTGTCAATTTTTACGGAGGAAATGATAGCACTTTATGAGGATACAAAGAGCAACACCTTCTTTAGCCAATTGATAAATATCAAGCAAAAGGGTTCAGTGGTGGATCACATTGAGGACTTCGAAAAATTTAATATAAGGGTAACTTATATTCCAGAAGAACACAGGATTGATGTATTCATAAGGACTTAAAAGGATAACATCCAACATGAAGTTTGCGTTTGGAAACTTGATTCATTGGAAAAGGCATTCAAGCTGGCAAGAAAAATTGAATGTAAAATTATGGTGACGAGGGTCACCACTCACACATATAAAGATGGAAGTGTTGCTACTCCTAGACTTCCACAACCTACAAGGTTGACACCACAACAATTGGAAGAAAAAATAGCAAAATGACTTTGCTACAGTTGTGATAGAAAATAAACTAAAGGTCATAAGTGTGTTGAGAAGAAATTATTTTACATAGGTTATGAAGGGGAAGAAGAAAATGAACAAGAATCTTCAAAAGAAGAGGATATACACCAGGAACCAACCCTAGAAGAGGAAGAAATAAATCCGACCATATCATGTAATGCATTAGTAGGAATTACTACTCCTCAAACTCTCAATATAGAAGGACATAGCAATAAGAGAAAGGTCGTAATGTTGATTGATTCGAGTAGTACCCATAATTTTATTCATTGTAAGGTAGCCAAGGAATTGAATTGTTTCCCATACCCAGCACTAGAATGTCAAGTGATGGTTTCAAATGGAGGAGCTATAAATTGCTCTGTAAAATGCCATAATATCAAGCTAACCATGGGGGAATATGTATTGAATAGTCCAATGAGGTGTTGATGTTGTACTAGGAGTACAATGGTTACAATATTTGGGGACGATAGCTTTATATTTTCAAGAAATTTTCTTGAATTTTTTTCATAAGGAAAGGAAGTTGAATTATGGAGTATTGCAGGGAATATGGGAAAGATAATAAGATCTAATGTCATGAAGAATCTTCCGAAGAAATAACAACGAGGCGTAATTGCATAATTATGCTCACTAGAAGTTCGAACATCACAATCATCTATTTTTGCAGATCTCAAAAAAGTCTTCAACAATAATTCCAAGGTGTTTGAAACTCCCGAAGGAATCCCACCTATTCATTACCATGATCATTATAATCATTTGATTCCAGGAAGTGTTCCTCCAAACATCAGGCCTTATAGATATCCTTATGTCCAAAAGAGCGAAATTGAACGTATGATTGCAGAAATGTTAGAGGCTGGTATAATTCAACCTAGTCAAAGTTGTTTCTCCACTCAAGTAGTATTTTTGAAAAGAAGGGTGGATCATGGCGCATGTGTCTGGATTATAGGGAACTCAATAAGCTTACTATTAAAGATCAATTTCCCATTCCTGTGATTGATGGATTATTAGATGAATTACATGGAGATATTTAATCTACCAAGTTGGATCTTCATTCAGGATATCATCAAATTAGAATGAAGAATAAAGATATTCCGAAAATATGATTTCGAACTCATGAGGGTCATTATGAATTTTTGGTCATGAATTTTGGCCTTACCAATGCACCTTCTACATTTCAAGGGTTGATGAATTCCATTTTCAAAGCCTTCCTTAGAAACTTTGTGCTAGTATTTTTTGATGATATACTAATCTACAACAAGTCTTGGAAGGATCATGTTCAACATGTTGACATGGTGCTCACACTATTGCAGGAGAAATAATTATATGCAAAAACATCCAAATGTTTCTCTGGATTACAAGAGGTGGAATATCTGGGCCATATTGTATCTCACGAGGGTGTTAAGGTAGACCCTAACAAAATTAAAGCCATTAAGGAATGGAAATTCCACACAACCATAAAGCAGTTGTGAGGATTTCTTTGGTTAACAGGGTACTATCACAAGTTTGTTAAGAATTATGGGATAATAGTACCACCTCTAACAACATTTTTGAGGAAAGATGCATTTTCATGGGCTCCTGAAGCTAGTAAGGCCTTTGAACATCTTAAAGAGGCAATGTGCCTAGCACCAGTCTTAGCTATGCCAGACTTCAAAAAAACCTTTATTTTGGAGTATGATGCCTCAGGAAATGGAATTGACGTTGTTTTAATGCAAGAAGGAAGACCCATTGCTTTTGAAAGTCGTCGAACCAAAATAAAGTATTTACAAAAAGCTATTTATGAGAAGGAAATGTTAGAAATACGACATGTACTAAAGAAATGGTGACCTTGCCTAATGGGAAGACACTTCAAGTTAAAAACTGATCATGATAGTCTTAAACACTATATGGAACAAAGAATATATTTAAAAGAGCAACAAAAATGGGTCACAAATATGTTGGGTTATGACTTTGAAATAATCTAGAAAAAATTGAAGCTAAATGTAGTTGTAGATGCACTCTCAAGAAAGAATGAATAGGTGGAAGCATTTCTTTGTGCCATTTCTATTATCCAACCAGATTGGATAACCAAAGAAAGGGATGAATGGAAGAAGGACGAAGAAGTGTGGACACTCATTCAAAAGTTGCAGCAAGATCCTAGTACATCTGATAGATTTAGTTTGAAAAATGATTCCTTATGCTACAAAGATCTCTTATATCTTCGTAAGAATTCCCAACTAAAACAAAAGATTATTTTGGAATTGCACACTTCTCCTTTCGGAGGACACTCTGGGTATTTAAAAACTTACCACAGGGTGAAGAAAGAAATTTTTTGGGATGGCCTTAAATCTGATATTCAAAATTTTGAGGCCTAATGTTTGGTTTACTAGCAAAATAAGGTTGAGACAATTAAGACCCCAAGTCTTCTACAACCTTTATCCATTGCAACTCAACATTGGGAGGATATTTCAATGGATTTTATCACAGGTTTACCTAAGTCTGAACGAAAGAGTGTCATCATGGTGGTAGTTGATAGACTTACAAAGTATGCACACTTTTGTGCATTTTCTCATCCATTTAAAGCAAGTATAGTTGCTACTACATTTATGGACACAATTCAAAAGATACATGGAAACCCAAAGATTAGTGTGAGCGACACAGATCCCATTTTTACTGGAATTTTTTGGACAGAGTTATTTTCTTGTTTGGGTACTCAACTAGATCATATCTCATCTTATCATCCTCAATCTGATGGTCAAACTGAGATAGTGAATAAATGTTTGGAAGGATATATTTGTTGTTTTGCATCTGATAAACAAACATAATGGGTCAAGTGGTTACCTCTCACTGAATGGTGGTTAACACTTCCTTCCATACTGCAGCAAAAATGACCGCATTTATGGCACTTTATGATAATCATCCACCACATCATCTTTAAGAGAAAATTCTAAGGTTGAAGCAGTGAAAGATCACATCGAGCATCAACAAGAAGTTTTCCAGCTCTTAAAGTATAACATAAATTTGGCACAAAATCGAACGAAACAACAAGCAGATCAACATCGCAGTGAGAGAATTTTTGATGTAGGAGACTGGTTATTTTTACAGTTACAACCATACAAACAAATGTCCGTCAAGCAAGCTAATAATGATAATAAATTATCGCCAAATTACTATGGTACTTACAAGGTGTTGCATAATATTAGTACTATGGCATACAAATGGGAGCTTCCTGCTTCTTCGCTAGTGCATCCAGTTTACCATGTTTCGTGCATAAAAAAGGTTATAGGTGAAAATCTTCTAGTTCAAACAATATTTCCAGAACTTGATGAGGAAGGAAAAATGATATTGGAACCTGAAGCAATCACAGAAAAAAGAACTCAAAATCTACGAAATAGATCAATTTCAGAGTATCTCATCAAGTGGAAGAACTTACCCACTGAAGATTCTACATGGGATGATGAGAATTTTATGCAGAAGCACCTAGAGGTTCTCAAGAGTTGAGGACAACACTTTTTGAAGGAGAGGGGCATGTTAGGTCCCTATATTACTATTTTAGTTCCTTATTGTTATTAGTGTAGCACCCTTATTGTTATTGTTGTACTCCTGTAAGTCCACTATTGTTATTATTGTGCCCTTCGATTATTATTGTTAGGGCGGCTAGGATTATATTGGGGCCCCATAGACTCCTATATATAGAAGGAGGTTTTGGTAATTTGTATAATCCAATAATTGTTCAATTATTTAATGTATTGGAGGTTTCCCCCTCGAAGTGGCTAATTTCTAAGGCGTTGATCTCTCTTTTCTTCTATTTTTGGAGCTAGTTTCATAACAAATGGTTGCCTGGTATTTTGCTCCACTCGGTTAAATATTCTTTGGGGTTTTGTGTAGAAATTTAATCCTCCATTCCATAACCAGTGGTTTCGAAGGCTATTAGATCTCCAATAGCTTTGAATCAATTTTCACGTGAGGGGGAAAGGTAAGCCTTGGAAGCTCTTTGGTTCCTTGAGTTGGTATTTTTTTTATTTCCTTCTACTGATCGCAGGCCTAAATTCATTTTGATACTCTCGAATTCTATGCTTAAATTTCCCATGATGGACCAAGCAATCCATTGTGACTTCATATTCCTAGGAGGAGCGTTTTGTAGGCAGTTCCTTGGTAAATTCCCATAGAGATGATACAAATCAAATTTAAAGGGTCACTATTCATAATTGAAATATTGATGAAAAACCATAGGGCTACTTCATTTCTCTCTTGAACAAACCCATTCCGGCTTTATTTCTTCCAAAGAATCCAAGATTGGTTCTATAAGAACAAATCCAAAATAACTTAATCTCATGCAAGAAGATTAATGTATGGTAATTATATAAAATAATTTTCATGCGAAATTAAAATAATGAAAGGGATTGGAACAAATATCAGGCAGAAGAAATGGGAAACCTACAAAAGAAGAAGCTGTAATATGAGAATTTTAACCCAAGAATGAAGGGAATCTGGAACCAAACATACATAATAGAGAAGAAATTGCTAGCTAGTGAAAACCTACTTGCAAAGATTATAACCTGAAAAGAACCAAATTATTGATGCAATAAGGCAGAAGGAATACATAAGAGTTTGAGAAAGAACTAACAATGAAACCCTCATACCTGGAGGATTGTAGAACTGAGACAGCGACCTCAGTATCCTATTATAGGAGTAATAATAAACAAAATTCCAATAAAATGGGGCAAGATAGTTAAGAACTAACTTTAATCAAGAGTAAATAGTTTTTTCTTCTTTTCGTTTACCTGTACCTTGAAGGTGTTGAGAAATACGAGCTTAGAACTAGCACTACAGTGGAACATCATATTTATAGTAACTACGCCATACAACTAATGTCTATAAGAGAATGAGAGTATTCACAGTCACCTACAATTTTTATGTGGTAGTCGTATCAAATTCATGTAATTTGAGCTAATGTTTGAGTAAATGTGGTGGAGCATTCTTCCTACAAGACACAGGCACATTTATTATCAATTGATAGCTATCTTGTACATTATAAGTTGATTCATAGCTTCTCAGTTTGATCTTGTGCTCGAGAATATTCTTTGTAGTGGCCAGTCAAGAGTAATGTGACCCACCTCATTAGAATTATAGCATCTAACAGGCTCAGTCCTTCAACAACACGTACCTCCTCTATACCCTCATAGATAAAATGACATTCAGGACTGGAGTGGGGTGTGGGGCAATTACCAAAAAACAAAATAAAATCCACATTGATCGTTGGATGAAATCCCAGAAATCCAATGTTGGATCTGTCGACGTGTACCATCGCAAGTGCGATCCACGTACAAGGGTTTTTTGCCTAAATCAAGTTGTGTGTCATCACTAGAACTTTAAGAGGATTCTCACAATATAACCTAGGCTAAGAGAGTAGAGCAATAACTACCCTTACTCTCCCTTAAACTACTCATTCAATTTGTATGCTTTTTTTTTCTGACATAGATTCATATATGGTCATCTCAAAACAAATATATAGAAGTGTATTATTTATATCATAGTCTATGTATGTTTGAATATAAGGCACACAGTTGGTGTGATATTTAAACTAATTAAAAGCATTGTAATAAATTTATAGTTCATGGGTGAAGGCATAAGATTGTGTAGCACAGTTCTTAGTGCACTAATGGAATTTCCTTTCTTATGCATTAATGCATTTTTGTAAACCTTTATTCTAAATACACATGTTAGTGCACCAAATTCTAGTCAAAAAGATGAATTGTACTCTGCATAATTTATCCATAATATATGTCTTTGGTGGTATGTTCTGTTAGTTTAATTTTATGTAGAATAATATCTTTACTTATTATAGAGACATTCGAAGTAAGATTTTTCCTAAAACTTGTCATTTTACGATACTCTTCGAAACTATTCAACTATGGTAGAGACTTGCTCCTTTGCAGCTTGTCTTGTTTAATTTATTCTATTTGTGTTGGCTATTCTCTCATATAGTTGTTACATTGAAAATCTAAGCATACAAGATCATATTCCTTCATATACATATATTTGTTTTTAAATTATTCCTTCATACCTTGAAGAGGTAATTACTAGGTTGTCTTACCGAAGACTCTGGGGATGACAAATTTCAACATGTCTGGAACTTGAGTTGTGTTTCATCTAACAGATGAATTTTTAGGGCTAATTCTGCACCATTGATTGTGTTTGGGAAGTTATGAAGGTAAGTACCTTTTGCTCCTCTCTTCGCCTTCACCCATTTACAACTCACAATCTATAAGGAAGGGTCCGCAACTAAACCCTCACTCATGTATTGGGTATGATTTTTGACAAAAATTTCATGGATGTTGTCCTCTCTATCTTTTCTCAACCATTTTCCATACCGATGTCATGCAATTTTTAATAATATTGTTAGGATTATGTTGGCCCATGGAAAAATATGCCAGAGGGATGGGAAATACTTCTCCTTCTCACACCAGGTATTTCTTGTGAGCTTATTTTATTTAATGATTTGTTTACCTTTGATAAATTTCTTATTCAATTTCTTCATCACCGTTAGAAGACAAAAGAGTTTTGGTTCCTTCTGAATCTGTGTACAAGTGACAACAACCTAAAACTTTTATTGCACCTGTAATATTCTGTTTTTGGATTCAAGTTTCCAATTAACCATTTTTTCTTCAAATTCACGTATATTCGTTGGTTTATTGTGGTATACACGTCACCTTCACCCATTTGAAAATCACAATCTAGAAGGATGGGTATGCAACTAAACCCTCACCGATTTATTAGCTATGATTCTTAACTCAAATTTCATTGATGTTGTCCTCTACAGATTTTCTCAACCATTTTCCATTCCCATTTCATGCAATGCTTAATAATATTGCTAGGATTGTGTTGTCCCATGGTCAAATATGGAAAAGGGATGTACAATACTTCTCCTTCTCACACAAGGTATTTCTTGCACACTTCTTTTATTTAATTATTTGTTTTCCTTTCGTAAATTTATTATTCAATATCTTCATCAACTGTAGCAGACAAAAGGGTTTCGGCTCCCTTTGAAAAAGTGTACAAGTAACAACAACCTACAACTGTTATTTTAGTTTTTATATTTGTCCTTTGGATTATGGTTTCCAATTAACCATTTTCTCCTCTGATTCAGATATATTCATTGGTCGATTGTGGTCTACTCGTTGGCTTCTTCCATTTACAACTGACAATATGGAATGAAGGGTCTGCAACTAAACCCTCGCTGGTGTACTAGGTATGATTCTTAACCCAAATTTCATTGACGTTGTCCCCTCAGGATTTGTGCAACCATTTTCCATAACCATGTCATGCAATGCTTAATAATATTTCTAGGATTATGTTGGACCTTGGAAAACTATGGTAGAGGGATGGACAATACTTTTCCTTCTGGTACGAGGTATTTATTGCGCACTTATTTTATTTAATTATATGTTTTCCTTTTGTAAATGTCTTATTGAATTTCTTCATCACCTCCAACACACAAAATGGTTTTGGCTCCCTCTGAATTTGTGTATAGTAACAACAACCTCAAAATTTTATTGTTACTATAATATTATGTCTTTGTATTTCATTTTCGATTAACCCTTTTCTCTTCTAATTCAAGTATATTCTTTCGTTGATTGTGATCTAGTTGTCGCCTTCACCCATTTGAAACTCACAATATGGAAGGAAGGCTCTGCAACTAAATCTTCTCTAGTGTATTGGGTATGATTCTTAACCAAAATTTCATTGATGTAGTCCTCTCTATCTTTTCTCAACCATTTTTCATACCCACATTGTGCAATGGTTAATAATATTTCTAGGATTGTGTTGGCCCATGGCGAACTATGGTAGAGGGAAGGGCAATACTTTGGCATCTTGCACCATGTATTTCTTAAGCACTTCCTTTATTTAATTATTTTTTTCTTTGGTAAATTTATTATTCAATTTATTCGTCACCTACAACACACAAAAGGTTTTTGGCTCCCTCTATATATGTGTACAAGTAACAACAACCTATAACTTTTATTACAACTTTAATATTTTGTCTTTGGGTTCCAGTTTCCGATTAACCCTTTTCCCTTCTTATTCAGGTATATTCGTTGGTTGATTTTGGTCTACTCGTCACCTTTGCCCATTTCCTTCTGAAAATCTAGAAGGAAGGGTCTGCAACTAAACCCTCGCTCTTGTATTGGGTATGATTCCTATCCCAAATTTCATTTTTGTTGTCCTCTTGAGATTTTCTCAATGATTTTCCATACACATGTTTTGAAATGCTTAATAATATTGGTAGTACTATGTTGGCCCATGGTGAACTATGGCTGAGGGAGGGACAATACTTCGCCTTCTCACAACAGGTATTTCTTGTGCACTTCTTTTATTTAATTATTTGTTTTTATTTGGTTTAATTAAAAGGGTTTTTGCTCCCTCTGAATCTATGTATTGGTAAAAACAACCTCGAACATTTATTTCAGTTGTAATATTCTATCTTTGGATTTCGATTTCTCATTACGCTTTTTCTCTTATGATTAAGGTATATTCGTTGGTTGATTGTTGTCTAGACACATTTTTTCACTTCTCGATGTTACTAGGTTATTACAAAAAGAAACCCTCTTTCTCACAACTCTTACCAACAACCAAGATCTTATCTTAATTATTTTCGGCAACCATATAGATCTCCTATCATATTGTTGTAGGTTACTACACTAGTTTTTAACATCAGTGCATAAACTTGTCTATCCTGACACGAGATATAATTTATAAAATATTAATTTTGACTGAAGCCTCTCGACCTTGTAATTACACTTAAATATTGAAATTACTTTTATTGTATTATTAATTCATGGAATGGGTTAAATACCCCACTTAACCTTAAAACTATGGATTAGTTAAGAAAATCTCTTAACTAATAAATAAATATTATCAAAATGTTTCTATTATTAAAATTATTGTGTATAATGTTCATCAAATGTTCTTATTTAGATATTTTTCCTCTTATTATGATGTAAGTTTTGTTTTGGTTATGAATATAATTTGTATGTCCTCGAAACCTTGTCTTGATGCTAACGCTCAATACAGGTTTTCAATATTTCTTGAAATGTTGTATATTAGTAGTATATTAGTAATTAATAAAGAGTTGTTTTTGCAATGTTCTGTTAAAAATAGTAATTCAACTAAGTTGGGTTTTATAAGGTCTAATTTATTATTTCTTTTCTCTAATTATGAAGACTGTTGTGGCCCACTACCTCTAGCCGACATTGGCAAAAACTAACCAACTGTATTTAGTGACAAGGATTAGGTTATCCTTAAACTTGTCTTTGTATAAGATTTTATCTGATTTTACTTCACTATTGTGGTACACATCCAACATAAATGCTTAGAAATGCAGCGTACCATACTCGTACCATTTCGGCCATGATATTCCTCCCCACGCATACGGTGGCCACGTTGCGGTCCTGCCTCACCACACTGCATTCCACCTTCGCCACCCTATCCTCTTCCTGTTGTAGTCCTTGCCATTTGGCACCCCGATCAGGGGTCGTGGTTGTGGTCATGACCAATTTGTTCGCCATCGTGATTTGCTTCCTTGTTTCATGAAGAGGCTTCTACATTTATCAAGGAAGAGTAGCCCCCAAGTTGAACGAAAGAATTTTTCACTCGAATGAATTTTTTTATTATGAATTATTTATTCATTATAATGAAATAATAATTAATTTATTATTATTATTTAAATAGGTTAAAATGTTAAGTAAATGTCATTTTAATACATAGAATACATATATTCACTTAATTAGTTGATCTTAATCATATATTCTAATGTCATTTTTTGTTTTCAATTTAAAAAACAAGATTTACATGTAGAAAATGTCTCTCCTATTTGCGTCATAAAAAAATAAAAATAAAAATCACTAATTTTATATTTTTAAAATATATATTTATTATTTTTTTTGTTTTAAAGTCTATATTGATTGTAAATTAAATTGTTGTATATAATTTAAACGTAATTTGAATTATTATTTAAAATATTTGTATTTACATTTACACTAAATATATAGAAATTTTATTATTTTATTTAATAAAAATAATGTTATTAGTTGTTGCATTAATTCAATAAAAGCCCCTACTATACCTTCATTTTTTACTTTTATTTCTACCCCTAAAATTAACTCTTTGAAATGAATTACAAAACACATTCATTATAGTTCTAAAACTACACTTTCATAAAAATTACAAACTATATATATGTATACCCTTTTACAAAATGAAACTTGCCAATCTTATAAAATATTTACAATATATTGGGGATCGAGATTTTTTCCATGTCACTAAGGTATATATAAACCAATGTTCTAAAGAAGAAGTGGAGTTGTGCATGTAGAAATTATATAACATATGCATTAAATATCCAGATTCTCCTGATCTAACAATATTTATCTTCTTGCTAAATACAGAATCCTTCCATTGTTAATATTTTGCGGAAATTATAAACTCAATTGCAAACACATGAATCAATAAAAACAATCGCACGTAACACAGTTGTTTAACTGGAAATCCTAAAGCTAAAAACCCCAACTATCATATATTATGTATCATGGATATCATGTAACAATATCATACAAAGCTTAGTACATCAAGCTCTCAGTACAATCAATCATCACACACTAACATAAAGAAATCTACAAATCCATGCATTGATTTCTTGCCACCTGATAGCCTGCCTCCACTACGCAATCCTTGCTGAAGAATAACTCTGAATGAATTCGAATTATTCTTGCCTTGACTGCGCAATCCTCATTGGCAACTCGAATGTGTGTGTGACGCAATCAATGCATCACTATAGTCACAACGGATAGTCCATCTCACCCTTTCACCTATCTCTCCACTGGGTCTCCACTGGAACTGACATGCACTATAGTTAATTGATGTATTTTTTTAGTTGATTATTGAGTTATTATTTGTCAATTAATTAACTAATTAATTCACTCCACTCTCACTAGTGTATCATTCAGTTAGACTAGATACAACTAGCTCAACTGATTTTAACTCCAATAACTGAGTTAAACTGAATAACAACTCCATGAACTACTATTACAACTCTGTCATAAGTTTTCCACTTGAGTTCTAACTAAGTCCTCCAAGCATGAACCAACAGTAAACCCTAGGAATTTTGTAATTCCTTCAGCCCACTGATTTTCCAAATCTGTACACTGAAATAAAGTGCTCCAAGAGAATAAGTTTTTGTTTATTGTCAGATTATTATTAATGGCTAATAATAATCAACATACATCTATTTTTGGATCGACAAACTATAAATAAACTTCGCCCAATATTCTAAAAATAGAATTTCATCTATTTTTCTAACTTGACCAACCATCCACAAATATCATCCTGCAACTTCTGAAATATGATCACCATGTCTAAAAATAGACATAGTCTAAAAATAGACTTGCACCTAAAAAGAGCCCGCGGGCCCACTTAGTGAAGGTGAATGTTTTTCACTAAGCTCATCATCTTGTTGAATCTCAACAGTGCAAGCCCCGACTGTAAAACCTCGAATGGTTTTATGTAAATTAGAAAAACTATGAGGGACCCCGCCTGTAGTGGATTTGAAAATGACGAGTACCACGCATTTGATATAGATTGTTAATCTTTTGTGCTGGTTGTTTTGATACACAACTCAACGTAGTGTTTTCCTCCTTTTAAAGTTAGTGAAGTAGATAGTGTATCAAACAACCGCACCATAGTTTTCTTACGATTGAACATAAGAAATGACCACATCACGGAACATAATGTTCGCATTTGATTCAAATATTGATGCCATTTGGACTAATAGTCTTTTAGCCTCTTCATTTTCAAAAAATCACCTCACCATGGGAAGTAAAAACAATATTGCCTTAAATATATTAGGAACCAAATAGAACGTATCTATAGAAAGTTATAATGAAGGGATTTTCCACTTGTCTCCAAGCCAAATATTAAAAAAATTTATGATACAATCACATTGTGTCACATAATTAGAAAAAATAAGTTTCTAGATTGTTCATAAGATGATAATTATAATCCTATGTACAAACCTTGTAACCAAGTGTTGAAAGAGACTTAGTTATATCTCCTTTGAACTGAACTTATCACAAATAAAAGAATCTAACAACATTTAAACACTATACAAAGTTCAATAGGATTCCTAGTAATTTCTACATTCCCTTTCCTTGCGTGTATAGACTTCTCTTCTAAAACTATTATTTCCTAAATGGGCTTCAGAACATGTGGTACATCTATGTCTTAAACATTAACATAAAACCAAGTTCGCTAAGCACAATATTTAAAACCCATTTTAGGTCTCATTGAATCGGGTACAACCAGATTACTAGATTACCTGGTGAGATTAACGTTCACTGTCCAAATATATCTATGGATTTTATTATAGTTGTTTTTGAAATAGTAGGCTTCTATCGAATGATAAATTAGAAAAATAAGAACTAAGTAAATTTAGGTTGTTGCTGAAATTATATAAAAAAAAAAAATGTAATACAGTGACCAAACTCCGACTCGAAAAACATACTTCAAAAATCGAGTCTCTAAGGATTGATGAAAAAATAGACCAATCCCTGCAAGATTATAACTATAATCATATGTACAAACCTTGTAACCAAGTGTTGAAAGAGACTTAGGTATATTTCCTTTGAACTGAACTTATCACCAATAACAGAATCTAACAACACTTAAACACTATTGAAAGTTCAATAGGATTCCTAGTAATTTGTACCTTCCCTTTCCTTGCGTGTATATCCTTCTCTTCTAAAACTATTATTTCCTAAGTGGGCTTCATAACGTGTGGTAAATCTATGTCTTAAAAATTAACATAAAACAAATTTCGTTAAGCATAATATTTAAAACCCATTTTAGCTCTCATTGAATCAGGTACAATCACATTACTAGATTACTTGGTGAGATTAACGTTCACTCTCCAAATATATCTATGGATTTTCTTATAGTTTGTTTTGGAATAGTAGGCTTCTATAGAATGATAAATTAGAAAAAGAAGAACTATGTAACTTTAGGTTGTTGCTGAAATTATAAAAAAAAAAAACAAAATGTAATACAGTGAACATACTTCAAAAATCGAGTCTCTAAGGATGGATGAACAAATAGACCAATCCCTGCAAGAGAAACCATATTTTAGGGAATCTACAGGGGAATAACCCTCGGTGTCAAGACATTGATAAACCTTTTAGTAAGAAAGAGTCTTTTGATTAGTCTTTGAACTTTCCCATTACATGCCATAATTATTAGTTTTTTCTTAACTATTAACTCTTAGTCATAAGGCCTAAAAATCTGCAATGCTCTAAAATTCCATAGGATGGTGTATATTGGTACATAATTGCAGCTGAGGGAGTTGTTCTCAAAGGGGAATGCCTTATGGTGTAATTACCAAATATGAAAAATGTATTGAATGTTTTTTTTTTTTTACTTCTACGTAAATTTATGGAAAAAAATAGCGAATAATTGAAAAAATTCAAACACTATGTGGATGAACTGTAACACAATTAATGTTGATCTTTGGGTAGTTTCCTCCACATATATTTAGAAAAAGAAAATTAAATAGAAGAAAATTTAATTTAATTTTTAATTTGATTTGAAGAAATAAATGCCTCTTGGGTACTCTAATAAAACTATAAAAATAGAATTTAAATTCTCATTTATTTACTCATAAATCACTCACATTTTTTCTTCTCTATTAGGTGGGTTTAATCTAAGAAGTAGGTCCAATTTTCTAGGGAGTCAAATTTCTAAAACACTCAATGTTTGACGAGTTAAATTTTTGGAGCATAATTAATTAATGATGTTCTCCACAGTGTCAAAACAATATCATATATCGTTTGAAGTCATTATGATATGAAAAAAATAGCACTACAAAATTAACATGGTATAAGAGATTTGGTGAATAAATGTCAGTAGGATTATCCCTTGAAGAAACCTATTATGCAATTTGACTTGTAACCAAATCCTTAACCACATTGCTCCCTCTATCAAGCCTAATGGTATACAAGAAGGTGCAAAAAAATTTAAGGCTTGTAGGACATAAATCAATCCCATTCTGGGAGATAATGATGTCATGGAATATGTGGAAGGCAAGATTACTTAACCGCACGATAGATGATAAGGGAAATACCAATCACAAGAAAATGTAAAATATTTCCAACAAGATTCTTATTGCATCTATCAAATGCCATTTGATTCCATTTTTTGCTTAGCTAAAGACTTCAAATCAAATATATGATGTCCTAGTAGGGCTATATACAGTAAGAATTTTTTTTGGTAAGATGACCATGACGAATCAACTTCGTGATATTTAGATGTCTAGATGAGATAATGTGGCTTCTTAAATCACGAGGATGTCTTAGTTGAGACATCAAGTTAAGTCCATTTAAGAAAATATTGATGAGTCAAAACTTCTTACTATGACCCTCCCTTAATGGGTTTAGGTATTCATGGGATTCATTTTTATCAAGCATTTGTGATGAAACAAAAATTCCAAAGTTTGATCAAACCTAAGTGTAGTATATATTCTTGTCAAAGAGGAAGATTGAGAGACCTCAACATTTCAAGTCCCAACCACTCGCAACTCATATGAAGAATGGTAAAGGAAAAAAAAAATTAGAATGGAGGTTTACATGCAAAGAATTATGCTGGGAAATAATTTCATTAAAACTCTTTAATTACCAAAATATGAAAAAATGATTAAATATTTATCTTTTACTTCTACATAAATTTATGCAAAAATAATGAACAATTTAACAAAGTCAGGCACTATTGGTGTGGATTATAGCCCACTTAATGTTGATCTTTGGGTAGTTGTGTCAAAAACTATATAGAAACAGAAAATTAGAAGAAATAAAATTTAATTTAATTTGTAGAAAGACATGCCTCTTGGACACTATAATATCACTATAAGAAGACACTTGAACTTTTCATTTATTCACTCACATTTCTTTCCTATCTCTTAGGCTAGTAGTAATCTCATAAAGAGGACCAACTTTCTAAGGAGTCTAAAACACTCAATAATTGACAAGTTGAATTTTTGGAGAATAATTACTTAATGATGTTCTTTGGAGTGTCAAAATAATATCATATATCATTGGAAGTTATTATAAATTACGAAAATTAGCACTAGAAAATTGGAAGTCTAGATAAGGTATTGTGGCTTCCTAATTCATGAGGATCTTTTAGTTGAGAGATTAACTCAAATCCATTGGAAAAAAAATTCTTGAATCGGAGCTTATGACTATGACCCTTAATATTCAAGAATTTGTGATAAAAAAAATTGCAAAGTTTGATCAGTTATATGATTCTTGTACCCAAGAGGAGTATAGGTTATTATCAAAGGAGAAGATTCAAAGACCTCAAAATTCCACGTTCCAACCATTAGAAACTCATAAGAAGAATGGAAAAGGAGGAATTTGAAAATTTTCATAAAAGGAACACATGTAGAAGACCTTATCTCATTTAGAGTTAGAAGAAGAGGCACATGTCAAAGATTTGGTGTTTCAGTTGTCACAAGTTTAGGTCACTACAAAAAAAAATGTCCTCAAGGGAATAATTATAGGAAGAGAAAGGGAAAGCAACATGCTTCATTAGCACACAATGATGATTATAAGCATCCACATCAGAAAATATTACAAATGATATACATTACTTCTTCTCTTATTCCCTTATAGGAATCGTTGCAGTTCAGAATGATATTTGGTTAGTGTATAGTGGTTCCTCGAGACATATGACACGTGACCATGAGAGTCTCACATAATTGGTAGAGAGGAAGTCACCTTTCTAGTTAGATTCAAGAGAAAAAATTCATATAAATGATGTTTGGTATGTACCATGATTGAAAAAGAATATTATCTCTAGTTCATCCTTGGAAGAAAAAGGGCTCATGAATAGATTCTTCCAAGGTAATTGTTCTTCGAGAGGGAGGAATGTACAGTCTCTTCGAAGAATCATCCTAAGAATTGGAAGATAATAACACCAATATATGTTAGTTATGTCATCAAATATTTTCTCACATACACTAGAAAGCTTTGCTAACATCGTGGAAGATGGTTACAAGTCTTAGAGAACTCTAAGTAAAGCAAGAAGGAGTTTGCAAGGGTTGTGCACTTCGAAAGAATGTCAATAGATATTTTCTAAGAATTGAAGATAGGTCCAAAGGGTCCCTATATCTAAGACTTTTAGATGTATGTGGACCCATAACAATATAATATTTTGGTGGTTTCTTGTACTATGTGATAATAACTACTGATTTCTTCTCGAAAATATGGATCTACATCATGAAGACCAAGGGTGACGACTTTAGCAAGTTTCAATAGTTCAAGGCTTGAGTAGATAACTTGATAGGGAAGAAGATGAAGGTTATAAGATAAGATAATGGAGGAGTGTATAATTCCAAGGACCTCATTACCTTCTTAAATGAAGCAGGGATTAAGAGGGATTTGATAGTTCGTTACAACCCTCAGTAGAATGAGGCTTTCAAAAGGAACAAAAAGTTCATTGTGGATGCTACTAAGGAAATGATTCATGATCAATATTTACACAAGTTGATATCGGTATAGGCATCGAAATTGATAATTTATATTCAGAATAGAAGTCCTCACCAGATCTTAGGTAATAATTCTCTCGAAGAGGATTTTATAGGTAGGTCAGAAACCAAAGGTTTTCCAATCTATATTCACGTACCCAAGGAGAACATGATGAAACTGGAGCCTTCTAGGAAGAAGGGAATTTTTTTTGGATATAGTGAGACATTAAAGTCTTATATGAGTTGTGCCCCAATGCAGCAACATGTTGACATCCATCGGAACATTACCTTTCATGAGGATGTAGTATATTGGAGATCTAAGGGATATCATATGGATATTGATGAGGAGGAGAAAGATCCTCACATGGATGTGGTCTTAGGTCCATATGTACCTATGGAACATTCTTTAGGTCACCAGGAAGACCCATAAGGTCCCACTGAGCCAATGGACCTAGTTAAGATCATTATTCCAAAATCCGAGAAGAGGTTTTCATGGCTTCAAAGTACATTAAGGGATGCAAATGGCCATGCAGATCCCCATGGCACCTATAGGGAAATAAAATTCCATAAAATTTTCTGAGGATTTGTATCACTAGTGACTCACATCATTGACATCAAGACATCCAACTATAAGGAGGCAGGAGGGCAACAAGCTTGGTAAGATCCCATGATGAAGGAAATTTAAGCCATCATGAAGAACGATGTGTAGGAAATTGTGACGAGACCCGAGGGGAATGCAATGGTCACTTCCAAGTGGATCTACAAGATCAGGAATGTGGTAGATGGAAATATAAAGAAGTATAAAACAAGATGCTCGGTAAGATATTTTTCCCACAAAGAAGGAAAGGAATGTGAAGATACATTTACTCTAGTTGCTAGATAAACTTCTATTAGAACTATTATTTTTTTCTTTTATTATGTATTGGAAATCACATCTGATGGATGTGAAGATTTCTTTCGTGAATGGAGTGATTGAGTAAAAACTATACATACAGAAACCTTATGCTTTGAGGTACATGATAAGGATTCTCATATCTAAAAACTAAAGAAGGCTTTATAGGGACTCAAGCAAGCACCTCGGGCTTGGTATTATTGGAATGATGGGTACCTGATGAGTCTTCAATTCAATAATACTGATGCAAATCACAATGTTTACTAAAAGGTTTTTAAAGTTGAGTCTTCAATCTTATTGTTATATGTTGTTGATGACATTCTTTTCACAGAAGTTGAAATATTAGTTCAATATGAAGGATATAGGTTTGATGCATTAATTCTTGGGATTAGAAGTATGGTAGAAGTTTAGTGATATATTCCTTGTTTAATGGAAGTATATTATTACAATCCTTTAGATATTTGGGATGATGGACAAAAAGTTCATGGTCACTCCCATAGGGATCAATCTGAAGAAGCTGAGAGGTTTTGACTCTTATTTGCTGTATCCCTTTAGGTATCTATATTTGATGAGATGTTTGATGTATTTGGTTCATACAAGACCTAATATTTTATTTGTAGTGAGCACTCTAAGCTATTCTGTGGTGGAACCTACGCATTTACATTAGAAAGTGGAAAAGCATGTGATGAGATATCTACATGGTACAGGTATTTTTAGAGATACATTATTAGAATATGATTTTAGGAAATGAATAACAACCTAAAAAATCCAATAGTGCCAATAACATCATAAATTGGGAAGTTTCATATTTTTTGATATAAATTTAAATTGTAATTAGTCTGAGGGGTTATTTTAATTTGTCTAGCACTAGATGTGAATATATTTGACATTGTTATTAGTTTTTGTTGATCACGGGTTTGACTCTCCCTGATTCTTTTGGGATGAGGCCCCATAATTAAGTTCAACTATTTACCTAGTTTACCATCCCTGAAATGTGTGTAAGTACATTGAGGTTTCCTATTCTTTGATTCCAAATAATAAAAAGGGTTAAATGAAATTGAGTTTTAATATGTAAATGGTTATTTAAATAGTAATTAGGTTTTAATATGTTAATGGTTAATATTTATATGAATATTAAATTGTAACTCTCATATGAAATCCTTCTTAAGAAAAAAATTAGAATATAAATAATGATGGATATTTTTTTCAATATTGTAGGAAATACATGAAGCTTTGACATTTTGATTATGTAATGTGCAATAAAATTGAAACAGTCTCTCAATTTGAGGGATCTTAATTCTACGTTTTATGGTTTTGGTTTCAGAGATTGGAAATCAATGTCTCTTATGGGCGGAATGAGGGGGATCACCCCCCTCCTACTACGATCTGCTTATTGGGGATAAACAGAGGGGCTTCTCATGGAGATCGAACAATGTCTTTCAAGGATAGATAGTTAATATATTGTAATTTAATTTCACTTGACATGATTAAAGTTAAAATATATGTGATCCCTCTCGGCGCTTGGTAGATCCGAAGTTAAGATGGATCTATGTTGGTATATCCATAGTAAGGACTTTCGCATAGATTTTCTAGTCACTGCATGAGCCACTCGTGATGGTTGGATTATGCACACCCTTCACCATGAGTAGTAACACTAGAGTAGTAAAAATAGAGACAAATGAATGGATCATCATGGATGCCTCAATTGAAAGAGATATTGCCCCCCTATAATAATGGAAAAACGATATTGTTGTGGTTCTTATCAATATTTTGAGTACACCCCAATTTTATATCTCTCACTAGACATGTTTTTGTGGGCATAATAACCTCAATGACATCAGGAATGATGATTCTTAAATTTAAATCGTAAGAATAGTATAGGATTTAATTTCAAAAATAAAAAATTGAATTATTAAGATATATTTAAATGGTAATCATACAATTACTATGGAAGATTATTTTCATATTTTGATTAGAAATATATATGAATATAATGATAGTAAACACAATTTTCTTACCAATTCTCTTACTCAATTTAAATTAAATAAATAGTATCCATCCATTCCTTCACAAGAATGTACCAGTGCATTCTCAATATTAATAGAATATTAAATTTTAATATTAACAATATTCTAGGATTTGATTTAAAAAAAAATTGTAAATTATTAAAATATGCTCAATCATATCCATACCATAACTCTCCCATATAATATGAGTATCCATATAAATCAAATAATGGGAAGCCATTAATTTCTTCACAAGCATGAACCACCACAATCTAAATATTAATCTTAAATTTAAATTCTAAGAATATTATAGGATTTGATTTATAAAAAAAATAGTAAATTATTAAAATATATTTAAATGTATTCATACCATTATTATGTGTGTTAAAATATAATATAATTTTTGTTAGTCTTTGGGTAGGTGAGGGAAGTATTCTTGATGTATTGATAAACCCAAATAAAGAATGTTTTTAATATTTAATTTTTACTTATACCTAAAGTATTTGACGAACATGTAGTACCCTCTTCCCACATACACCCAAGTAACTATCCAACCGGGGTAAAAATGTAAGGAGAGGATGTCATGATCTTATTTAACTCCACATGTACAGTTAAGGCAGTGGAACTCACACAATACAACCAATCCGTTCTTCAACACATCCTATATAACCTTTAGGACCTAACCCATCCTTCCAGGTGACCAAACCTTGATGGAACTCAACATTTCAATGAATTAAACCCTCAGTCACTCCCTTGCCAAGGCCTCCATGGGAATGCGAGCCCCAGTCATGACCATGAGCCTACTTGAGTGTGACTGTAGCTTTTTTTTGCCAATGTTATGTCAGCAATTCCGAGATTTAACGCTAAATTCCAAGGCTAGGACCCTATCATTGCTTATAAATTCATGGAATTTATAGAAATGAACAATAACATAGAGACAATGATACCAATGCAAATTCTTGAAAAAATACTTGACTAGACCGCTACTAGCCATGATAGGAATTTCATTAACTATGTCACAAATATGCATCCTATAAGTCATAATAATAAATCTGAGCATCGGGGTCTCATACTTATATGAGAATCGCTAGCAAGCATTGATTCTTGATCACATTAGATGCATTTTCATATATTAGGTAATATTTACATTTCTCAATAATTTACAAATCCCAAAATGATGAAAACTATACATTTTCATTGTTGTAAAACATATTCATAACTAACATATAAACAACAAAAACAATGAGGACATAAAAACCATAAATAACACATATGAAATAATATATTTACACGTAAAACACCAGGAAAATTAATTCTTAGCAAAATCCAATAAGGTATGGGACTACCACATTCCACCCAACCATAGATTGGTTGAGCTAAATCTCACTTCAACCAATCACCTCCGTGCCATATTCCAAGCATGAATATGCGATTAAAATCCAAAATAATTAACTAGCTCTTCTCGATGCTAGACCACCTCACCCTCATCAATAGAACCAATCTTTACTGCATTCCTCACTAGATCACTAGGCCGTAAACAAGCATGGATGCCACTAGATTTCTCCCCCTACACCGTGAGGAATTTTCCTGTCTCCTATGCTCTAGGATTTAC
The DNA here is from genome assembly GCA_034641835.2 of Pinus albicaulis. Taxonomy (NCBI): domain Eukaryota; kingdom Viridiplantae; phylum Streptophyta; class Pinopsida; order Pinales; family Pinaceae; genus Pinus; species Pinus albicaulis. Next base: position 36,127,462 of record MU968480.1, read on the forward strand.
TGCAACCCACAGTCCAATCCAGGGATTACCAGGCCATAATTGAGACACCACCCTCCAAGATTTACCATATATCTTGTTGATCTAAATTTGATTGTTAGTTATTACTGTGCTAATTTCAGTTTTAGATTTATAATAAAAGTTCTTATGTTTTCTTCTTATACAAGGGTTTATGGAACTGATTATGATTGATAAACAAGAAAACTTGTGGATATTAAGTTGATTTCATAAATATAAAAGTGTGGAAATGAAATGTTGAACAACAACATATAAACACACAACAAACCATGTCAATTGAATGAATAACCCATTGTTTTAATTAAGCAGTTCACCCTTCCTCGGCTACATCTCCTTGGTGCAACTTCCATGGCATGGGCCTTTGTATTAGCTTCAATTGTGAAAAAAATTTTTTGACAGTCTCCTGTTGCCTATGCACCCTGCTCCAGTGGTTGCAAAACATCAAAATCTACCAAGATTGACCTTTCCTGAGCCAAAATTAGTCAAAAATTGGCTCAGTTATGGAAAAAACCATTTCCCCTACTATTTCTCCTCCAAATTTGGAAAAAATCCAGCTAACCCTACTAAATTTATAAATTCTAACTAAAAAGGCATTGCCACCAGTTTAAGAGTGGATTAACACACAATTAATGACGGATTACTTGGATAAGCGCATCATTAACTGTGTGTTATCCAATTGTGTTGAGGGAAAATTAGGTTAACGTTAATCTTAGATTAACATGTAATAAAGCATGTTTTATGGTTAATATAACCCTGACAGTTTGTTAGCCCTTCGCCACGGTTTAGCATTGAAGACATACGGGAGGGGGTTGGCTCCCTTTGGACCCTGTCATTTTCACCGATACGGCATAAGTATTAGTGGAGAGCTATATGGGTTAACACCCATCATATGGAAGAGCGGTAAGGTGGAGGTGTAGCGCGGGGGTGGTCGTGGGTTCAACCCCAACCCCCACACCATATTTTTGATACACCACATGTTTAACAAACCCATAGTTCAAACCTTGACATAAATTAATATATGAGCCTCTGTATTGACCCAGATCTAGGGTGTAATACTTTGGTTTATATGATATATCCATCCACCATAGATAGCATAGCCTTTTCCATTTAGATAGCCTATCTACCATAGTTAGTTGTCAGATAGTAGAGTTTGTCCATGGTTTATCCTATCCACCATAGATAGCATAAGCATGCCCACCATAGATTTGTAAGGTTTAGACCCCAGGGAAATAGCAATATTTCAAGACATAATATATGTTTGTCCACTAATCAGTCTGATAGTTGAACCTTAGGTTAGCCTGAATCCAGAACTATGGTAATATAAATGAGTTGAAAATTATCCAAGTTTGGATGGGTCCACACTAGAGGGGGCATGTCGCGGCCCCTGGTTGCACCAGGTGTCTAGCTCTAGTTGGACTATTCCAACCTAAAAAAAACTCTCATTCAACCTTAGAAATAGATGTAAAAAAATCTCACTTCAAAAGTTCACTAGAGAATCGGACTGCGACACTTGTCACAGTGTCACTGCGGTAAAATTAGAGAATATTGCTTGGATATACCTGGAGTGCTGACTGGACTGCCACATCATCAATCTGTCATTGTTCTGCACATTTTTTACTTTTTTTGAAAAACAGAAAATAAATCATTACTTCTTCATCCAGATTCAGATTTTGACGAAACGAATTGCTTCAGAATCCTGGTGATGAACACTACATGGTCGTTCTATTTTGGATCATTTCCGAGCACTTTCCATTTTAAGCTAAATACTGAGCCTCTGATCATTCCTCCCCACTAGAAGCCCTTTGGACCCCAAAAGATACTATAAATTATTCAGAAGGTGAGGGTATATCTTTCTCACCCTTTCAATCTCCATCCATTTCGCCTTGTAAGGGTGTTGTCCCTTGAGTCCCACTTTAAGGTATTTGACATTCCCTCTCCTTGAAGTTCTAGTTGTTTTGTCAAGTATGAGATCTTGTTGAAATTAATCAAGGTATTATGGAGAGAAATCATATATTGATGGGAGTTGGACATGCTCTGCTTGATCATCAATCAAAGGAGGCTCAAAAAATCTCAAATTTTCAACATTAATGACAAAATATATTTGCATATAAGGAGAAAAGTCTAGCTTAAATGCATTACTACCAATATTTTCGAGAATTTTACAAGGACCGTAACGAATTAGCTTGAGATTTTTACCTTCCCCTTGCAATATTTATTTTCTGATATATAACAAAACTTCATCTTGAACCTGGAATTTCTGGTCAACATGGTGTTTAGCATTCCTTGCCTTGTAGTTGCTTTGAATCTTTTCAAGTTTTTCTTGCACTATGTGATTTACCAGCTGAATTTTCTCAATGAACTTCCTTGCCTTATATATGTCACTAGGACCATATATAGCGACATTTACTGAAAGATGAAGTCCAAAGTTGATCTTGGCAAATACCCAAAACATGCCTCAAATGGCGATGAGTTTGTGGAAGAATCCTTTGCCCTGTTGTATGCATGTTGAATGTAATGCAACTTTTCATCCCAAAACATGGGATGTTTGTTACAATAACCTATAAGAAGATGAATGGCTCTCATATTAACCACCTCGGTCTGGTCATTAATTTTAAAATGAAAGGTTTTACTCTTCTTCAACATTGTTTCCATCATGTCTGATAATATTAACCAAAACTTCCCAACAAACCAAGAATATTGATCAGTTACAATAAAAGTAGGAAGACCAAAATGCACCCATACATTTTTAAAGAAAAGATGAGTTTTTTGTTTATTTGTAATTTTTTTTCTACATGGCATAAAAATACACATTTTTTTGAACCTATCCACCACAACATACAGGTAATGATGACCTTTCCTTGACATTGGAATACCTCCTACAAAATCCATGGAGATAGTCTCCCAAGGATGTGAAGGAACTTGAAGTGGAGTATACAATCCAATTTTCCTATTACAAGGCTTACTTATTACACACAAATAACATCCTCTAATAAAACGAGATACACTATCAATTATGCGTGGCCGGTAACAATACCTTTGGAGATTCGCTATCATCTTGCCTACACCGAAATGTCTAGAAACCAATGAAGTCTGTGCCTCCCTTATAATATTGTTTCTTTCTCCCTATGGAATAAATAACTTGCCCAAGTGACACAAAAAAAATTTATGCACATGATAATCTAGCTCTTCAATTTTCTTTCCTTGACTCAATCTTTCATACACATGTTGAAAATCACTATCATATTCATATTTTTCAATGTAAATTTCATGCATAATTGAATTGTGCTAGAGTATAATAGATGGAATTACAATAGGCCTAGAGAGTATATCAACTAATTTATTGTAGATTCCCTTTTTATACCTGATAACCAAATGAATTTTTTTTGGAAATTCCATCCATCTAAAATTTCTTGATTGCTGCAGCTTTGACTGTGATTGTCAGTACTGCAATGGTTGATGGTCAGTATGTATAATGGCCTCTTTCCCCATCAAATAGTGCTTCCATTTCTTTACACTTTGTACCAATTCATATAACTCTTTGTCATAGGAGGGATAGTTAGTCACAGCTCCATTAAAATTTTCAAAATGAAATGAAATAGGATTACCATGTTGCATGAGAACTGCTCCCATGGCATAATCACTTGCATATGTTTGGATCTCAATTGGATGTCTAAGATCCAGAAGATCCAATACTGGTGCTGAACTAATATTTTTTTTTTAAGAATCAAATTATGTTTGTTTCATTTCTCCCCAGTGGAAGACTTTCTTGACACTTTTCAATGCATGTAACAGAGCTTCAATGGAAACAATATTAGCAATGAATTTCCTCCAATACTGTGCTACCCCAAGAAAGCTTCTTACCTCCGTAACTGTATTGGCCTTGGGCCAATTAAGAATGACCTATACTTTGGAAGGGTCTATATTCAACTCACCTCCTCCAAGAATGTCTCCCAAAAACACTAAGTAAGTCTTGCCAAACTCACACTTTGACATATTTAAAATTAGCTCCTCTTTTTTCAAGACGTCAAGTACCTTTTTCACATGCATGAAATGTTCATATCTTGATTTGTTGAATATAAAAATATAATCAAATTAAAAAATGAAAAATTAATCTAGAAATGGTCTTAGAACATCATTCGTAACTCTCATGAAAGTATATGGAGCATTTTTTAGACTGAATGGCATAACTAGCCACTCAAACAATCCTTGTCTAGTTTTAAATGCAGTTCTCCAAATTTCCTCGTAAGATATTCTAACTTGATGATAACAACTTCGTAAGTATAGCTTAGTGAAATAATTTGAATACCTTAACTGATAAAAAAAATCATTAATGTGTGGGAGTGGATAGCGAATTCTTTACCTTGATTTGATTCAGTGCATGGAAATCTATGCACATGCGCCAAGTCTTATCCTTCTTTGGTACAAAAAAAATCGGTGAACCACATGGTGAAGTAGATGGGCATATGATACCTTTGTTCAGAAATTCTTGGATTTTCTTCTTGATTTCCAAACTCTCCATAATTGACATGTGATACATACAAAATTTTGGAAGTGGAACATCTTGTTGCAGTTGAATCTCATGTTGAATTCCCCTTTTGGGAGGTAACCCAATTGGTTATTGAAAAATATCGTCGTGCTACCTTACCACATAAAAAAAATGAGACATTAAATAATCAAATCCTTCAAAAGTTTCATAGTTAACATCATCTTTTTTCTTGATCATGAGAAGCACAAAATTTTTACTTGCAGTAACTAGTCTCTTCATCTGCCCACATTAACTAAAGAAATATTTAGCTTTTTGCGATGACCTCTCACAATATACCCCACCCCATCCTTAAGGAAATGATTTTTTTTGTCATGGAAATAAAATACTGCTTTCCTGTCATACAAATATGGACATCCCAAGATAATCCCAGAAATGTCAAGTGAAACCATATCGAACTCAACTTCATAAACAAAGTTTGCAATAATGGAAAATCAAAATATGAATTTCTGTGTAACCTGTAGATTAACATTCTTAACTATGCAACCCAAAGAGTATGGTTTATGATGTGGTACCGTTTCAAGGTTAAGTATTTTTACCAAGTCTTCTCAAAACCAGGTTTTCTTGTGACCCGCTATCAAACAATGCATCAATATTTGTATGATTTGAAATCACCCTTACATGGAAAAATTCTATCCTCGTTTCTTAATATGGAGTGTTGTTGTGACAATTTGAGGAAATAGTACTTTATATGGCTTCTTTTCCCTTGTGTACCATGGTTAGGATCTTGGTCTCATCACCAGAATTAGATCAAATATCATTTTGTGTCGTGGTAGTCATCTTTTGTTTCCCCTTATTGTTTGGTTTCTTAGGCGTTACTTCGGGATGTAGTTTCTAACAATGGGCTTCATCATGCCCTTCTTTGGAACAATGTTTTCATGTAGTTTTATCCCCTTCTTTCTTAACACTTTCATTCTTCTTTCCCTTCCATTATCCTCGCTTCGCTTTTCCCTTACCCTTGAATGGATTCTTCTTACTACCCTTTTCATGAATGTTCTTTACCCTTACTTCAGGATGCGTGGCATTCACACATACTTCATCTAAATTTATTGGGTTGAACATAAGGATAGTATGTTTCAAATAGGAATGTAAACTCCCAGTGTATCTCAAGAGTGTGTCTTGGGAATTCAAGTGTACTCCTACCAACGAAGCTCTCTTTCTAAACTCCTGGGTATACTGTTGAACTATTTGACCCTTGAGTTCCCAAATGTTTTACCAACTCATTGTTGTTTTTTTCATATAGCCTAATGGATAAAACTATCTTTTAATTCAAGAAATAAACTTAACCCAAGAAATGGATATCTTACCATGGATTCACATTCTGTCTTGAGTCTTTTCTTCCCACTAGACTAATGCTGCTCCTTCTAGCCTCAATAAAGCCAACTAGAACTTTATGTCGTCCTCATATAGATTCTGAATTATGCAGTATACCTCAAATGTATGGATCCAATTGTCCAAATTTTCTGCATTTACCTTACCATTGTACATGGGAAGTTCAAACTTAATTTCCAATTGGAGTAATGGATTTTTTCCTTTTGGGGTTTTTGAATGAGTGTGGGTGTTTTTTGTGGTGGAAGTGGAAGATGATGTTGATGAAGATGATGAGGATGAGGATGGTGGAGGTGGATGTGGATTTCCTCCACTACCCTTTTAACTCTTATCTTCATCCTTCTTATCATATGAAGTTCCTTCTCCATGTGGAGGCTTCGAACCTTCTCCTGCCCTTTCAAAATTCAATGCATAAAACATGATTTTAACCATCATCTTAATTGCATTGAAGTCTCTCTTAACATATTCTTCTTCTTAATGTCCTTGAGTCTCTCCAATACCTAACATGATGGCTAAGTATTCAAGCTCAACTTCTGATGCTTTTACCTTTTCAATCAACTCAGCTTCTTGTGCAATTTTTACCTCCTCAATCCCAACTTCTAGAGATATAAATTGAGGTACTTCAAGTGAAGCTATGAATGAAAATTTGGGTGAATATGATGCTCTCTCAACTGTCCTTATTTTGGTCCTAACCTCAGGACTAGCATCCAATATCTTCCATCTCCTCTCTGCACCTTCTACCTTACAAGAATCACAAAATTACCACTATTGAAACCCTTCTTGCACAATCTCAAGAAAAACAAGAAAATGACCTTTTATCTAATACCATCTTCATTTGAATTTGATTGTTATTTATTTTTGTGCTAATATTAGTTTCATATTTATAATAAAATTTCTTATTTTTTCTTCTTGTACAAGGTTTTATGGAAGTTCTTATGATTGATAGACAAGCAAACTTGTGGAGATTAAGTTGATTTCATGAACATAAAAGTATAGAAACTAAATGTTTAACAATGACATATAAAGATACTAAAAACCATGATAGCAGAATCAATAACACATTTTTTTGATGAAGGATTTCACCCCTCCTTGGCAAGATCTCCTTGGTCCAGCTTACATAGCATGGGCCTTTATATTAGCTTCAATTGTGAAAAAATGTTGTTTACACTCTCTTGTTTCCTCTCAAACCTACTCCAATGGCTCCAAAACATCAAAATATACCAATAATGACTCTTCCTAAGCCAAAATGGGTCAAAACTTGGCTCATTTATGGAAAAAACAATTTTCCTTGCTATTTTCCCTCCAAATCTGGAAAAAATCCAGCTAACCCTACTAAATTTAGAAATTCCGCCTAAAAAGGCATTTCCGCCAACTTCTCTACCAGTATAAGAGAAGATTAACACATAGTTAATTGTGGCTTAGTTGGATAAGTGCTTCATTAACTGCACCTTATCGAATTGTGTTGACGGTGGATTAGATTAACGTTAATACAAAATTAATATTTAATAGAACATGTTTTATGGTTAGTATAACCCCACTAGTTCGTTAGCCCTGTGCCACAGTTTAGCATTGAAGACATATGGGAGGGGGTTGGCCTGCGAAGCTGGCCCCTTCTAGACCCCCATCGTCAGTGTCGATACAACATAAGTATTAGTGGTGAGATATATGGGTTAAGGCCCATCGTATGGAAGAGCGGTAAGGCGGAGACGTAGCATGGGGATAGTCGTGGGTTCAACCCTGACCCCCGCACCATATTTTTGATACACCATACATTTAAAAAACCCATAGTTCAAACCTTATCATAAAATTAATATATGCGCATGTGTGTCGACCCCTCTCCAAGGTTTAAGACTTTGGTCTATATGGTATCTCCATCCGCCATAGATAGCATAGCCTCCGCTATATAGATAACTTGTCCACCATAGTTATTTGTTTGATAGTAGAGTCTATCCACGGTTTAGCCTGTCCACCATAGATAGAATAATCATGTCCGCCATAGATATGTAAAGTTTAAACCTTAGGGAAATAGAAATATTTCAAGGCACAATATGTGTCTGTCCGCCAATCAATATGATAGTTGACCCTTAGGTTCCCCCGAATCGAGAACTAGGGTAATCTAAATGAATTCGAAATTATCCAAGGTTGGATGGGTCCACACCATAGTGGGCAAGTGGTGGCCCCTGTTTGCACCACATGTCCATATTTGGTTGGACTACTCCATCCTAAAAGAAAATCCTCATTCAATATTAGAAATAGATGTAAAAAAAATTCACTTCCAAAGTTCACTGGGGAACCTGACTGCAACACTTGTCAGAGTGTTACTAGGCTAAAATTGGAGAATATTCCCTGGATATACCTGGATTGCTGACTGGTGTTGGTGCATTAAGATGACTATTTAAAAGTAATACTAATACCTACATTAATTATCAACCCAGGGTAATTTTGTTTATTTCAAGAGTGTTTAGAAACGTTTATACAAGTGAAATGAGAGATTAACAATTCCAAATCTTTGCAAGAAGTAATATCCAATTCTTTAAGTTCAATCAAGATGATTCTAAAATCAACTGTGAAGTAATTTCAATCAACCAACTTAACTTAATCCTTATTAACCCTATGCAAAAAGAAAATTGAAATGCGAGAATTAAATAATTCGCACTTAACCAAAATCATTAACCGATGTCTATAGCAACCAGTTTAATCAGAAATGGAATATTGTAGCAATTGAAGAACAAGTAACTTATTCACACTTTGCAATAGAAATTTACAATAAGTGATTAACCAAATAATCATCACTCATAATGAACAACAATCCTTCACAAATGTTTGAATAAATCTGGTAAATGAAAGAATAACATTCAGCCAGAAAGGTAAAAGATACTAATTCTTAAAATCAATGGAAAAACAATCACTCAATAATGACGGTAATTGAATTAACTGCAATTCTACAAAATACATAAAAACCTAATTGAAAAAAGGAAAAAATAAGAATATAACACAGAAAAGTAGAAGAGATCCTAGTGACTGGGCCCAGAGCCTCCAAAAGTCTCTGCCAGAAGATATTTAGAACACGATTACGAAGGAACCGCTATCTTTTTCATTAAATTCAATAGTAAAGGTACAACAACACCGAGTGCGAAAACTCTGCCTTGACTAAATGTGAATAATGTAAAATTACAACATACGGGTAAAAAACTCTCGTGTCCTATTTCACCTGTCGCTCTTTTTATAACCTATGGAAAAACAAAATGGATAATAGAAAATCCTCAGGATCAGGAGATCCTAAGTATTTTACAGCTGTCAAGCACACTTCGTTATAAAATAGGCATGATTCTCCTCATCTTTCACTGTTTTCGATGAACATGATACAATATTTTCCTTTTCATGGCTGTTGTTGTTTAGTCATTTGAACAACAGTCATTTTTTTCATATTTCCTACACATAAAAACATTGAATGTTATTTTTTGTTCCAATAATCACATAGTTTTTTGAGAATTAGTTTTACCCTTATTTTACAATTGTTTCTTCTAGATTTATTTCCAAAGTGAATGTAAACATATGAAAGCTAGTACAAAATCTAGCTAATTATGAGGGTAAAACGTACCTTTTTCATTGCCCAACATACTCCCCTGCTTACCTTGTTGCATGTCCTCATGCAATGAGATGATTGAGGTGCAACTCTTTCAAGGAATAAGTAGTATAGACTTCCTCCTTATATAATCTAAAAATATTTTTATGTTTTATTTTTGCAAAAGCTTGGGTTACGTGACCCTCTGGTAGATCGTAGTCATGGTGATACCCTTCGGGAGGATACCATATAATAGGACATATGTAGTGACACCCTATCCATATACGACCCATGCAGAGAATTATGTTCTTGTACATGTTAAAATGAACAATGATTTCTTTGAAGTTATTGTTACTGAATGATTCCTTGTTTTTGACGTTATTAGTGGAAGCCTACAATCTTTTCTTTGCTGCCAATAAAGTGTCTTCCCTAATATCATGAAAATAATCTTTCCCTTCACATACAATATTTGTGTGGCATGGTCCCAATTTAGCTACAACTGCTTTCTGTTTCATGAATCTCGTGTGTTGGGTGAAGAGATGCAAGGGTTTTGTGGGTTCCCCTCTAACCTAAAGATATAAACCATTTTCCTTTTTCTGAAAGATATTATAGGCCTTAGCCCATTTAATCTAATTATCAGGAAAAGAAAGGAAAGCTTGAAATTTTATGTCCCCAATGAAGGGTCTAGGGTTACTATCTCACTCATCTTCCAAAAAAAATTGTGTAAATACAATTAACATAGAAGGCATTGAACCTTCTCATTTTGTTCCCCACAACACTAGATGAATTATGCAGTGGTCTTAAATTCAGTTGGTTTTCTTGTTCTAACGACTTTCACTTTTAGAAAAAATATCTCTCTAATAAAAAAAAGGCATAATTAGTAGAAAGTGATCTGCAAGATAGAACATCGAAGTAAAGAGAACAAATAGTATTGGCTTACTTCATGGCTTCTTCACGTTGAGCTTGTGTTTTCATTACTTTCTCTTGCTCGCCTATGAGGTTGGTGAAAGTTTCACTTCCTTCTTATATTTAGCCAACACCTACTGGTTCTGTGTCAATTCATTTTGAAGCCTCAAAATAACAGCTTCTTTTATCCATTAGGGGAATTTTGAGGTCTAAAATGGGCCTCCTATGAAAAATGTACAACAAAAATACACTTTATAAGAACCAATAATATTCAAGATGATGATGTCAACCATGGGGGATGATTCACCATTTTTCGAGAAAAGAAGTACGAAGAATAAAAAATAATAAAATAATAAAATTGATTTTCGACTCGTAGTTTAACCTTATCTCCCGAATTTTTTACTCAAATTTCGAGTGGGATTACTCATTGGATGAAAAATTTAATTCCTCATCCAAGGATTACCCATGTTGCATACTTTAGATGAACCTTGCTACATAAATAAATGAGAAATACATGAAAAAATGTGATTGAAATCACATTTTCTATGTATTTCTCGTTTTTGTGTAGTAGGATTCATCGAAAGTATGCAACATGGGTACTCCTTGGACGAGAAATCAAATTATGCATTGAAAGAATGTTTCCGCTTGAAATTTGAGTAAACCCATAGGGAGATAAGTGGAAAATATGAGTTGAAAAAATAATTTTTCATTTTTTCCCTCTAAAATTTGATGATGTAATCTAATTTTATTTTATTATTTCCACTACTATTTTATAATTTCCTTAGGAGGCTCATTTTAGACCTCAAAACTCCCCTAATGAGAGGATTATAAGAAGGTGTTTCCTCTATCTGTGTTTCCCTACAATATGTTGGCATTCGATTAGTTGTCACAACAGTTTCAATTGTCTCCTGGGAAATGAATTAATCCTCCTTGATAGTTTCCTCAAAATCTGTTTAAACAGTAGTATCTAGTGTCTCCACAACACAATTTGTTTGGGTTTCTATCGAATGAACAAATGACTATTTAGTTTGAGTGCCAGTGTTTTCTGTAGGACATGGTTCTGTTTGGGTCCCCAAATCTTAAGTACATCATTGTTCTGTTTGGGTCCAAATAGTGTTTGATTCTACTTTAGGTTTCCAGGCCTTGTCCACCTCCTCTAGCCATTCCCTTAATTTTTTGACTGTTTTGTTCAATTTTATGTATTTCTTGCGCCACTTTCTTAAGATAGTCCTAACTGACTTGTTCTTCTCTATAGGGTTTTTAGTAGGAGAGGGCACAATATATTTTTAGGAACAAGAGGATTTATGCCAATTTCAAGGCGATGATCTAGTGAGGTAGTGTTTTCTTCAGGCACCAGGGGGGTTGTGCTAATATCGGTATCCTGATATCATGGAACAATATCTCCCAACTGGTTTTCAGTTTCAGGAGCTCCCTCTGTATGGGTTTCTTCTTCCAAATTTTCATTACCAAAGGGAACTGAATCCCTTTAATCCTGCAATTCTTCGATAGAAGGTAAAATCTCAATGTGTCTAGAACTGCCAGGAGAGGTAGACTAGTCCAAGGGGTAACTTTGTCCTTGAGCATTCCGAGATGGATTTCATTCCTCACAAAATCCACCCATGTTTTCTAATACTCGGACCATTTCTTCCTTATATTCCTGTAGGAACTCATTTTGCGTGCTTATAGGGGGTGTATGGGATGGCTCTGCCTTGTCTTCCAAGGTTGAGGTATCTTTTCATGAGCTTATCCTTTCAGAGCATCTTCGTTTTACCGGGCCCGAGGCTGAGGGATAAGTTCTCTTTTTTCTTGCTTTCTTTGGAACTGATATTTCTATTCTCAGCTGCTCAATCTTTGTGTTATTGAGGTTTTCTTCTAGTGGGGTTAGGGAAGGATTTACAAAGATTTCCCAAGTTAACTGATGTGTCGTCAATTCATGAATGATAATCAAATTTATCAAACCATGATGGTTGATAAATTTATGTGGATTGTTAGCCCTCCTAACCTGACTAGAAATTTCATGCAACAAGGAATTAAAAAAGAATTGCAAATTGACTGAAATTTTATGTCTGAGTATGGCTAATAGTTTGAGTTGTTGAGGTTTTACCACGTCTTTATGTGAATCACATGTGATGTATCTATGAACATTGATTTCTAGTTCTCTCCAATGTTCCTTCAAAGATGCAGGGTTAATGCCTTTTCCTTTGCGTATCAATTTCCCGTTTAGGTCTTGAAACATTGCGACTACATCATGTAAGAGGACGTGCTTATCATTCCACTTTATTCCTTCTGCTGGATGTCCAGAGACCTCAGCTATTACTGCTTCTGACACTGCTATATCTTATCCCCTTACAATTATGCATCCATCTTGGAGGTTCTATAGGAATTCAAGTTTTATTGCAGTATGAAATCCCTATAATTTTTCCAGATATGGAAGCGAACTAGTGCGTTGAAGAATAGTGCAAGCCTGCTCTGTTATATTAAGTACTATGGGCTCATTGCAGACATATCTCCCACCCATATTTGATGTGCTGTAGAGACGAAATTCACACTTCTACATGCACTTGTCACGGCTTAGTTAGTTTGTAACAACACAAATGCTGCATGCAACACTTTGAAACTGTTATTAAAAATGTAAATGCAATAACATTTTTTTTCACATCAACAGGTTTCGGCGAATTTTAATAATTAGTTCGCATATTGTTCATAATGTATACCTTTCGCCCTCCAATTAGTGAAGGACGTTCACGACCTTAGATCACATGAAAAGAGGAAAGGCATTGGGAATCCATAAATGCAACAGAATAATAGTCAGAACCACGTACATATGGCAGAAACGAGTCAAATTAGCACAAACCATAAAAATAGTGGGGAAATGACCAAAATGGAGAAAAGCAGAGAAATAATTATTATGAGAAATACTCTTTTCCTTTCATGGAAATATATGATGGAAGAATGACACGTAATAAATGATAACAACTACTCGTATCAAGTCATCAGACATAATTAATATAATTCATATGAAAGTGTGGTTTACCATGCATATTGGTTGATATAACGATAATGTTTTTCAAATGGTAAATTCGCATTTGAGATTGAATCAATAGGAATTAGGTGGAATATATAATAATTGGCTATCATCATAAAGCTCTAATACCACAATAAAATCCACTATTGTCAGCAGGCATCCATAGCCTTGACAGGGTTGCTTTTTAACCCAAAAATGAGCCTGAATCCTCTATTTAGGACTGGGATAATTTGTTTATTCCTATAGAGAGACCACTATGATGGCATGGTAACCAGATAGCTACAATTCCATTCAGAAGGGTTTAAAAAAGTGATCAGGCTGGCTCATGATGAGACCTCCTATCTTTCAGATAGTTCTATCTGTCTAGAAGATCATTGTCATGGTGTGGTGGCCATTATGGGAATGTCACTTGTTACCTCCTTATGATCATGCTTGGTTGGCTCATGATGAGACCCCCTATCCTCTCTAAGAATATTTTCATATTATTTTCATATTTTTGATTATAAATGGAGGGAGGCTCATTAACTCAAGAGTTACGGATGGTGTGAGAAGTAGAAAATTCCAACAAAAGTTATTCCCTTATTCCTAAGTCACCATGCGAAAGATAATCATCAATTGAGAGTGTAAAAATATAAACCAACATGGTATTAATATAATGAATCATTTTATAATATGTATGAAGAGCAGATATTCAGCAAGTCATTATATAGATGAACCATGTCAATTTCCGTAAATGAAGATACCCATCAAGGGTTCAAAAAATCATAATGTTATTAGTAGTGCTATTTTTCATTATTCTAGGTACACATTCCCCATTCAACAAGGTTGTTTTCGTGGAAAAATTTATTCAAAAATAGTTATTTAATTGAAATAAAATGGAAACAAGAATCGAAAAAGTTCATTTTACTGAACATAAGCTATTAAACATAGAAAAACACGGTTGTTCAATTGGATAAACAACAATTATTCAATTGATTAAACAATGATTATTAAACACACAAAAATGTGGTTGTTCATTTGATCGAACATCATTTTTTAGTGGATGGAACAAAAACTATTCAATTTATTGAACAACAATTATTAAACACACAAAAACGTGGTTGCTCATTTGATCAAACAACAACTTTTCAATTTATTGAACAAAAATTATAAAACGCAGAAAAATGTGGATGTTCATTTGATCGAACAGTAGGTATTCAATTGAATGAACAACAATTGTTGAATTGATTGAACAAAAATTATTAAACACATAATAGAAACATGGCTATTAATTTGATAGAACAACAATTGTTCAATTTTATGAATAGCAGTTGTTTAATATATTGAACAACATTTTTTAAACACACAAAGGAAACATAGTTGTTCATTTGATCGAACAATAGTTATTCAATTGACTGAATAACAGTGTTTCAATTGATTGAACAACAATTTTAATCACACAAAAGAAAGAAGAGGAAAAAAAATGGGGGGCCTTTGAATTTATACAGTGGTGCTTATCTAAGAAACATCAAATTACAATAAAATCCAAGAAAATATATACATTATTTACAACTGAAAGGAAACAGGTTTTCATGAAAGTAAAGTTGTTGGGTCATTACTCCCTGTAGCTAGAATTTGCATAGTGGGGTCGTCATGTACTTGTTGGAAAAAATAATCCTGTGTGAGTGGTTTATGATAAAGACGTACCCAATGTCCATTTACTAAGAAGGAAGAACCGGACCCATCTATAGTGGTCAGAGTGAGAGTTCCATTTTTATCCACTTCTTGAATTTCATATGGGTTGAGGCATCTTGTTTGTAATTTACCTCGAAAATCTTCAAATGTGGAATGATAGAGGAGTACCTAGTCTCATTCCTCAAACGTATGATTTTTTATAAGGTTTTCATGCCACTTAGCCCATTTCTATAGAACAATTGTGGTGCGTTGTAGAGAAAGTAAGCAGGATTCGTCTAATTTTTTTATCTATTCAATTCTTTTCGTTTGAGCCTCTGTCAAGTCCAATCCCACTTCTTGGGTTGTTCTAAGAGTCTTTATTTAAAATTTGAAAGGAAAAATAGGTTCCTTTCCAAACACAATTTGGTACAAAGAATATCCAGTAGTATTTTTCCAAGCTATGAAATAAGCCCACAAGGTCTCTGGCTATCTATTCGCCCAGCCCCGCCAATTTTGTCGAAACTATCATGGTCAGAATTTATTCAATGACCTTATTGTTACTTTTTACCTTCCCGTTCGCCTATGGATGATACAAAGAAGTGATTCTATGTGTGATCTGGTGGTTCCATAGAGTGGTTGTGATCTTATGCACTACGAACTGTGCCCCTCCATTTGTTATCACTTCCCTGGGTAAACCGTACAACACAAATAACTCAAAAATAAAATTAATCACTGTTTCTTTTGTAGCTCTTGGTAAAGCTACTATTTCAACTCACTTTGTTACATAGTCTGTAGCAACCAGTACATAGGCTTTCTGGTTTGATGACAGATGGAATGGGCCAAAAAATTCAACGCCCACCATTTAAAGGGTTCTATTACCGATTGTGGTTGCAACGAAATTTCGTCAGATTGACCAACGCAGCCCATCCTTTAGCAGCTATCACATTCCTGCACATATATCTTAACATATTTAGAAACAGTGGGCCAATAATAGCCCATTTGTAATAATTTGTGCCCAATCCTGCGATCTGCAAAGTTTAAACCCCAAGGTTCATCATGGCAGGCCTTCAGGATGTCGTAGATCTCATCTTCTCAAATGCATCTGTGTATGTGCATATCAGACCCCGTATGAAGAATAGATCCACCAATCCAAGAGAATCGAGCACTGCACTAGACAGTCAACTTCCTTTCTTTTGTTGTTATATGCCTCCTCATTTTACCCACTACCAGATAATTTGCTACATCTGCATACCATGGCACTTTCACTACTACGGAAAAAAATTTCATCAGGAAACTGGTCATCCACTGCTAGTGGATCATTTGTATTTGAAACTCGATACAGAAAATCTACGATTGAGTTCTCCTTACCTAGATGGTCTTTAATAATGATATCAAACTCCTGCAAAAGTAACAACCAATGATTCACTCACCCATTTGTAATTGGTTTGTTAGCTAAATACCTCATGGCAGAATGATCAATATAGATAAATACTTGATAGCCAGTTATGTAATGCCTAAATTTGTTTATGGCGTAGATGACAGCTAAGAATTCGTTTTCTATTACTGTATAATTAAGTTTAGCATGGGTAATATTTTTGCTGATATAATAAATAACGTAGGGTTTTTTGTCCTTCTCTTGACCGATAACAACGGCTGTCATTGTGTCTGATGCATCCGATTAAATATGAAAATGTAGTTCCCATTGAGGACCACAAAATACTGGTGCAATCGAGACTAATTTATTAAAATATGTAAAACCACTATCACATTTATCAAACCATTTAAATTCAACATTTCTAGTTAAAGCATACAAAGGCGTGGCAATTTGTGAAAAAAAAATTATGAATCTGCGATAATATCCTGCATATATGAGGAAGATACGTACCTCCGTCTAAGTACAAGGTGTAGATAGTAATATAATTGCCTCTATCTTTTTCGGATTTACCTGTATTGTAGTTGCAGAAATGTAGTGTCCTAGGATTACACCTTCCATCATCATCATGTGAAACTTTTCATTATTGAAACATAACTTGGTCGAGATACATTGTTCGAACACTTTTTCCAATGTTTGCAGTGTTTTTTCAAAATAGTCCCCATATAGGGTGAATTCATCCATGTAAAATTCAAGTACTTTGTTTATCAAATCAGAGTATGGCCTTTTGAAATTTATTTGGGGAATTACATAAACCAAAAGGTAATACTCTGTAAGAAAACCTACCCCATGGGTAGGTAAAGGTGGTTTTGTCTTGGTATTGAGGGGCACCTTGGATCTGATTATAGCCGTTAAGGCCATCAAGAAAGGAAAATAATCACTTTCCTACCAATGTATCAAGAACTTGGTTGATAAATGGAAGAGGGAAGTGGTCCTTCTATGTGGCTTTGTTCAATTCCCTCTAATCCACATAGATTTGCCACTTGTTGTGCTTCTTAGGGACAACTACCAAGGGATAAACCCATTTATTATCCAAAATAGGATAAATAAAATTTACATCCAGCAACTTCTATAATTCCTCTTTTACGATATCTTTAAGATGTTGGTTTGAATATTTGTTGAGCTTTCCTGATGGGGCGAGCATCATTTTCAATGTAAATATGATGCTTGCATAGTTGGGGATCTATTCCCTTCATGTCTGGATAGTCCCAAGCAAATACCCCTTTATATTTTTTTAAAACTTTAATGAGCTTCTATTGTTAGTCACTACCAGATTGTCATTGATGTTTATAATTTTTCCTAGCTCAATTTCAATAAGTCTGTTGTTATGAACGGCAGTTGTGGGTAGATGTTGGTCATCATTATCTTTTAAAGGATCTTCCTGGGCTCCATTGTCAAGAATCGCTTTTAACAATTGGCATTTTACATTTCCTGTAGTGGCTGTTTGATTAGTAAAATTATTAATTACATAACCTTCCCTTTCATTCTTAAACTCAATCATTTTTGGTACTGTAAGTGGTCAGCGGATATTTTCTTCCAGGTAGGTGGGTAGGTGTTTATGAAATTTTACAATGCAAAGAATCAATTTGGCAAGGGGATATAGAATAAGGTTTTTTATAGCATCTCCCTTAGCAATGATCATGCTTCCTATATGATAGCCTATGTATCTTTGGTTGTTGCCAACCAAGGTTGACCCAGAATTAAAGAGTGCCAATCTAATTGGCTTTTTGGGTTAATGACTAGAAAATCCACCGGGTAATCCCATGAATCAACGGAAACCATGATATCCTGTAAAGTTCCTTTTGGTTTAACAACTGAATGGTCAGTAAATTCTAGCAAGGTGGTGGTTGGATCCAAAGTCGTAATACCAAGTGTTTCACAGGTTTCCACAATTAAAATTTAAATGGTTGCGCCCAAGTTGACTAGTGTGTTCGGAAAAGAGTGGCCATATATATGGACTGTAACTATGGGACTCCCTAGATCTTCATATATTACTGGTGTTTCTCTGCCCAAAAGTAAATCATACAGGGTCCCTACAACATGGACAATTGGCGAAATTTTTGTTTTCCTCACAGGTTTTTTCACGCATAGTTTTTTAATTGTATTAGCATAGATAGGGATGTCCTGAATGGCTTGGAGGATAGGAATTTTAGTATAAATATTTTTAAATCCCCCTAGGAGATCAAAATCTAGATAAAAAATTGACTTGGGTATCACTAATATTTCAGGGAATGAGTGAGAAGTAATGGTAAGTTTTTCAAGATCGTCTTCTGTGATTGTGTCTTTTTTTCCCTATTTGATTTCTATGTTGATCACAGTTGATGGGTTAATTATGGTTGGGGGTTCTAAATTATCTTATTTCAGATTTTAATTTTCCTCAGGGGAAATAACATGCGTTGATCTCAGCCTAATTTCACTGCATTCGTTTTGTTTGATTTGAAGGTCTGGATTTTCCATGATATGTATTAGCTGAACATGTCTATTATTAGGGTTTGGATTCGGTTTAGCTAGAAATTGAGGACATATAAGACACTGAAAATTATGTTGTAATGGATATGGAGATGGAAATGTGGGTTGAGGTTCAGGACCCGTTCCCATAGGTGAATTGTTTATTCCCAAGGGTCACTGCTAATTTTGAGACCAGTTTGAATTTTGTGAAGTAGAGGTAGCCACTGGGATGGGTACGGATTTCTCTGCCAAAATGATGGAGAAAAAGAAGTATTTTGCCAACCACTACCTATAAAGGATTGGTTTGGCTAGGGGGGCATAGAGATTGGTTGGAATGGCCAAGTGGAGAAAGGTGATTGACCTTGACATGTTCTTCTAGAGTTTTTTTGTTGATTGAGTTGTGAAGAAGGAAATAAATGGGATCGGTCTTGTGACGTACCTGAAGGTCAGGCTTTCCACTGTCGACGTTGATTCATTAAATATAATAGTTCTATTTCTTCTTCTTCTTCCTTGAAAAATTCTTTCAACCTTGGAAGTGGAAGGCACTACTTAGTGGCATTTTCTTTAGTACAGATGGTGCACGTTTGGACCATGGCCAATGGGAATTCCTTCTGGTTATGCCTCTTTCGATGGTGTGGGTAGAATATGGCCAGGTTCTTTCCTGCTAATGTTTGTTTCTGCTTGGCTTACAGGACATCTAATTTTGTTGTGAGGGTGCCTAGGATATCGATCTTGAAATATTTCAAGAGATTTCTGATTTTTGTTCAGGTTAAACTACCTCCTGAATTTCTATTATTTGTGACAGTCGCATCCCGTTTGGTTGGCCTGATGTGCTTGATGCCTTGAGGGCACCCGATACAAAATGAGATAATATCATTATAACTCTCCTAATAGATATCTCCTTCTCCCATTATATTCAGCGTTTCTATCCATTCATATTTCATTTGTTTTATCATAGTTACTTTTTAAAAATATTTGGATAATGTAGCATAAGGAGACCTTTATAGATTATATTGAAACAATTCAACATATTCCTCTAGTGTTTCGTTATCTTTTGCAGTCATGTTCAAGATTTCATCTTTTAATTTTCTAGTCCTGCACTAGTCTTGATATTTCGTAAGGAATGAGTTTTTCATTTGATCTTGGGAGTTAATACTCCCTCAACCGATCCCCATAAACCATTACAAAGTTGCTCCCTTTAATGTAGAAGGAAACAATTTTATTTTTTGAGGGTCGGTGGTGTAATCATTTCCCCTACATAAAACATCAAATTCAAACCAGAAAGCATCTGGATCTTCTGAATTTAATCCATGGAAAGTACGAATATTCTGTAATTTAATAGCTTTCATGGGAGCATTAGTGACCGGGTCAACAATAGGGTACTCCAATGTTGATTTTTTCCTTGGGGCTGATTGTGTCCATCTGGTCCAAGATGTGCTAATAACCTTCAGGAATTTCCTATTTTGGGAAATTAATTCAGATTGGACTAGAAGACAAATTTGGAAAAGGTCTTATAGCACTACCACGATCTAGGATATTAGCCATCTTTTCTTCAACCAAGATTTTAGGAGATCCAAGCTCTGGAGATTGTAGGTTTCCTTTTACAGCACCACTGGTTTCTCCTTCTCCTTCTTGCAAGTTGCAAGAATTTCCCTCTTGTGAAGGGCTAGGACTCAAATGTTCTATAACTTGAAAGCTTTGTTCATACCCTTTTGTTTCGCTATGGATCTCGGCATGAGCTGCATATGGTGAGCCTGTTGCCTGAGGGATTATAGTAGGAATTTTTTTGGAAATGGTCTCGAGTCCTATGGATGCACGAGATTTAGCTTTTCTTATGATTTATTCTATGAAGGTTGTTGTTCCAATGGTCACTTTTCCCTTGGGTTTCGTGGATTTGGATGGCGGGTTTAGATATATTTCTATCTTTTTCTTCCTAGTCATTCATAAAAAACACATATTCCTATTTAACCTCTATGTATTTTGATGAAAAGTGAGCTAATGGGAAAGGGTTTTACTTGCTAGTATGCAGGTTCTTACCTCCCGTTTTCAATACCCAATTATTTTACAGCAAAATAAAATGAAAGGACATCACTTTTAAACACTCTCCCCAGAAATAATGCCAAAATGTTGGTGCATTGAGACGGATATTTAAAATTAATCCTAATAGCTACATTAATTATCAATGTAGGGTAAGTCTGTTTATTTCAGGAGTGCTTGGAAAAGTGTATGCAAGTGAAAGTAGAGGTTAAAAATTCCAAATCATTACAAGAAGTAATATCTAATTATCGAATTTCAATCAAGATAATTTTGAAAGAAATTGTGAAATAATTTCAATCAATCAACTTAACTTAATCCCGATTAACCCTATGAAGAAATCAGCTTGAAATGAAATAATTAAAGAATTCACACTTAACCAAAATCACTAATTGATTTCTATAGCAGTCTGTTTAATCAGAAAGGGAATACTGTAGAAATTGAACAATAAGTAATGTATTCACGCTTTACAATTCAAATTCATAATAACTAATTAACCAAATAATCATCACTCGTAATGAAAAAAAAATCCTTCACAAATGCTTGAAATAATATGGTAAATGAAATAATAAGACTCACGTAGAAAGGTAAAAGTGACTAAGGCTTCAAATAAATGGAAAAAAAATCACTCAATGTTGACGGTAATTGAATTAACTGCAATTCTATGAAATAGAGAAATAATTAATTGCAGAAAGGATAAAATAAGAATATAACACATAAAATAATTAGAGCTCCTAGTTACTGGGTTCAGAGACTCCATAAGTCTCTGCTAGAAGATATTTAGAACACGAGCACAAAGGAACCACTATCTTTTTCATTAAATTCAATAGTAAAATTACAACATCATTAAGTGCGAAAACTTTGTCTTGAATAAATGTGAATAATTTAAAATTAGAACATACAGGTAAAAAAACCTTATATTAAATTTCACCTATCAGTATTTTTATAACCTATGGAAAAACAAAACAGATAATAGTGAATCCTCAGGATCAGGAGATCCTAAGGATTTCGTAGCTCTCATGCAGATTTGTTATGAAATAGGCGTGATTCTCCTCATCTTTCATTGGTTCACATGAAAAGGATACGATATTTTCCACTTCTTGGCTACTTTTGTTCATTCATTTGAACAATAGTCATTTTGTCCAGGGTTCCTGCACATAAAAATAACGAAAGTTATTTTTTATGCCAATAATCACATAGTTTGTTGATAACTAGTTTTACCCTTCTTTTACAATTATTTCTTCTAGATTTATTTCCAAAGTGAAGGTAAACATATGAAAGTTAGTAATAGATCAAGCTAATTATGAGGGTAAAATGTACCTTTTTCATGGCCCAACATCTGGACTGTCATGTCATCAGTCTATCACTATTCTGCACATTTTTTACCTCTTTCGAAAAATGGACAGCAGGTCATAACTTCTTCATCCTGAGTCATATTTTGACGAAAAAAATTGCTCAAGAATCCTATTGAGCGTTGAAAAAGGTATGAATTCACCATGTATTTTCTCATTCTTTTCCTTTAAACATAACTCTTTTTATTCTAGAAAGGTGATCTATTATAGAATTATGATAGAATTGCAAAGACTTATGTTTATTGTAAAAAGTAACTAAAAACTACCTTTTATTTCCAAAAACAGGAATCAAACAAGGTGAAAAACTATACCAGAGGCAAGGCTAAAGCAGGATTAATTTTTGTTCCTCCAGTGATAGACCATATCTTGTCAAAGAGAAGAAAATAAGAACACATTGCTAAAAGAAGGCAGGGAACAACACGGCTTTAGTTGAAGAAGATCAAGTGATAGCTAAAGAAAGAAAGGAAGCGAATCCCTCAGGATCCTTTGATCCTGAGGGATCGTTGTTCAAATATTATCGTGTTCCTTGTCTTATCCTTCAAAGTTTTTATATAAAGAAATGCCTTTAGATATTGAAGGGGTCGAATCATTGATTAAAACATTTATGTTGTAATTCTGCACTTTATTTACTCTCATGATCAGAGAGCGGTCGCTGTAAACAATTTTTATGTTTAATTAATACAAAGACGTGATTTCGTTCCATTTCTCAAGCTCTAAAGTAACCCAACAGTGTTTTCACTGGTGCTAAGGGCCCGGCCCTAGTGGAATCGATCTATTGTTTGCATTTCTATCCTTTAATTACCGTTATGTGATAATTATGTTCGGTTTTATTATGTTCGTAAATTTAATTGGTTGCTGTTGAATTTCTTATTGGTATTGCTATGTCACGTTAACAAATTGCATTGTTGTTCCAGTATAACAAGGATATTAATTCCTATATTATTCATCTTTTTATTGCTTATAAGGCTTTGCTGTTCAATATTTAACTCCGTTTGTTGTTCCGTTGGATTGCTATTCATTTCGATTACTGTTTAACAACGTTTGCTATCGACAGGGTGTGGTGATTAACAGAATTTGATATTTGATTCTGTTGGGCAATTTATTTACAAATTGCTGCATTAAATTATCGACCAGGGAAACTCGTGAGCTTGTGATGGTGCCAGCAATATATATGCAGGAGTAGGTAACTAACTCTATGTCTAACTAAATTGTTTATGATTCAATATAATATGCAAGGGAAGTCTCAGATAAGCAGGCTCCTAACTTAGGAGGTCCTGGTTGTCCTTCCCTACAATATTATAGAGAAATCATTCATAAAACCAGAAACTTGAAATAAAGACAAGGCTATTCAAAAGCTGAAAGTAATATATTCTATAACTCTAACTCAATTAGTTTAAAAAGAGGAATAATATTGAAATGGTTCTGGACTCAAGAAATCCACTTTCACCTCAATTACCACTTAATGAATCAGAGATTAAAACCAAGAACTTAAGATGGATAAATTATTAATGAAAGAAGCTCTTAACTTAAGAGACGTGTAAAGTATTCCATTATAATTCATTCATCAATCACACACAAATCCTTAAACATCTAAGCAATGAAATGAAACAAAATCTAATATGAAATAAAATGTTTCTCTCATCCTTTTAGAGTGAGCTCAAGTCTCTTAAGAACAAGACAATTTATTCCATATACTACATTAAGGAAACCTATATCTAAAACTACAGAAATTCCATAAACACAATTTACATCTAAAACTACATAATGGAAATATATGAAAAATGAAGCTTTATTCTATTCCATTATCAATTGGATACAATGCTCTAAGAGTCCTCTCCTTGGAATGGAGGAGGTACTCCTATTTATACAATGAGAAGAGTAACAAACTCATAATGATCATCCACTAATATCTCTAACCATCTAGACACATAACCCTATCCTCCATGATTTCCTCCATGATCTTTTCCATGAGGTTTATCTTCTTAACTTCGAATTTGATCATCCAAGGCCACATAAAGGTGTCTTGGAAGCTTCCTTTGTGCCTACACATGTCAACAAACTCATGCTAATTGTTAGGCATAAGTATAAGCATATTATTTTCTAAGTTTTAGCCATCAATTCACTTTAAAATGTTAAGAATTAATAAACTTTGGAAAAACATAGTTATGACCCAATAATGAAGTGAATGTAATGATATGGAGGTGGAATGGAGGTGGCATGAAGGTAAAATGTGAAGATATTGATGAATAATGGAGTGAAAATAGGGACTATTTTGAGGCCCAACATACCCCCAAACTGAAGGTATTGCATGTCCTCATGCAATCTATTACATTACTTTTTGGTACTTGAGCTTTGGCTTAAACTCTGCATGAGATCATTTACTTAACTTTTGCAAAGCGTTATTTTGATGAACTACAACTTGGTTGGTTCTTGTGTTTCAACCATATTTTGTTTGTTGCGTTCATCGTATGATCTTTGCATAATGATAATGTGCTTTTTATGGCAGAGTATTTTTGTTGGAATGCATCATGGTTGGTTCTTGTGTAACAACCATGATTCTATTGGCATCCAATTAACTTTTAAATACTTTAGACAAAGCCATTTGTATGCTCATGTAATAGTAAATATATTTTGAAGGTAAGTGGGTTTAAAATGTGATATATAACTGTGGATATGAATGTGACAAAGCATATATGTAAATGTATCCTTCCCATTAAACGGATGGCTTTGGCAATGAAAGGAAAGGAAGTGAAGTTTTTTTTTTTCTTTCCAAAAATTATTATTCTAACATTTCAAGGAATTTAATGGTTAAAAGTTAGAAAATAGCATACCTTAACTTACCCTTCCAAAAATAGGTGAGAGTCGTGCATGTGTGACTGCAAACTGTTGTGAAAATGGTGGATGAAAGATGGATCTGTATTGTCGTATCAGCTGCTGGATCTGCTGCTACTAGATGAAAAATATGAGGAGTCTGCTGAACATGGCTGAAAGTTGTATCTGCTACTGGATGATGAATCTGATGAGTTTGCTGAATATGGCTGAAAATCTATAAGGCTTTGGAAGGTATAAAAAATATAGAAGTTACATTTTCCTCCCAGCCTTATTTATTGACTTGTCCTCAAGTGAAATACAATGAATACCATGAATGGAAATACAATGAATGGAAATTGGCTTCATCTGCTGCAAAATATGGGTCTTCAAGTCTTCAACGCTTGATGGCACAAATCTTGCTATGTGATTAAATGTGTCGATGTCGAACATAGAAAGAAGTTGTTGACTTAGTGGTCGTTAATGAATGCCCCTAGCCAACACAAGAGCTCCCACCATTGATTCCAATGGGAGTCAGGATGCCTAACACATCTTTGTAGGTACGAATAAATTTGTCGTGGTCGAGTCACCTACAAGATCCAACGAACAAGGGATATTAATGTACTCCCATTGTTCATTGGCAAGAGTACTTGCCATTAAGGCATGCAAGTCTCTAGGTGTTTTTTTAATGATACTTAGACTCTAGGACTTTGACTCAAGCAGGGTTTTATTGGCGGGAATGAAAAATGGTATGAAAAGGGAAATGGAAATGGAAAATGGCTTTTATTGATGAGTTAGGGATAGATGAAAGGAAATGCATGGTGAATGAAGAAGAACTCTTGCTATGAAAAATGGATATGGAAATGTCATGCGTTATAGATGTACAATTGATGGGATTCAAAGTCTTTTCAGAAAGGGAGGTGGAAGGTAATGGTTGTGGAGATGGATTTGTCTTGAGAATTTTTCATGAATTTAGTCTTTGGAAGACTAATTGTCGTCACAATGTAGTCTCCGTAATGATCGCTTTGTCGTCCTGTAACCTGTAAAAAAAACTTGACAAAAAGAAACATAAGTGTTTTCAAGAAGGAATGCGCATTTCCTTCATGATTCTTACGCAAAAATTTTATACCAAATAAAACAAATTAAGGACAATCAAAGGTGTTGAAATTGACTTAATCATGATATTAAAATCAATCCATTCTTAAAAATAACCATGAAAAATAATACTCCCTGTCAGATAACTCCTGAAATGTGCTTCGCAATTCTGTTCTGTAAAGCATACAAGAACCATGTGATGAGTTTATACCATCTTGATGCTATCGAAATAGAATTGAATCCTCCAATTGATTTTTAAAATTTGTTTCCAAGTGTTCCATTATTTATTTTCAAATCTGCGTGAATTTTGTGAAAAGTGTGTTTATTTTTTATTTTTTTATTTTTCCCTTGTACCAACTGTTGCGGTTTCATCCAATTCCATTATTCTCTCAATATGCATTTCACCAAAGTTTTTTTTTATGCCAATGTTCTTTACTTTATAAAATGCTAATATTTGCCCCTCAAATCCTTCAAAACAACTACTGTCACAAAACACAATTTTTTTTTTTTTTTTTTTTTTTTTTTAATAAAAATCATAACCTAACAATATATTAATTCAATCATATAACAACAAACATAACAACAATTATATACAAATAAATTAAAAAAAATAATAACAAACTACAACTATAACAATTAATACAATTATATCAATATATAATATATTAATATAATTAATATATTAATACATTAATATATTAATACAAATATAACAAACCTTAAATAACAAACATAGACATCAACTTATAACAAATTATAATTAACAAAAGAAAAAAAAAAAAAAAAAAACATTACAACTATATTAATATAATTATAACAATATATTAATATATTAATATAATTAATATATTAATATAATTAATATATTAATACAATCATAGCAAATCAAATATTAACTATAAAAAGAAATTATAACAAATACAAATCAAAACAAATCAACATTAACTAAAAATATAAATATGAATCAAAACAAATAAAAAAAACATAACATATAACATTAAATACAAAACAAATTAAAACTAAAAATTCAAACAAACCAAAAGAAAGGGAAAAAAAAACGGATCTGGGCGCAATATGTTAAATTGTGATTGAAAGAACCTCAATTTTCTCCTAAACCGCTGCAAATTTCAGGAAATTTCTCACGAGTCACCTAATTACCCCCGTTCTGGAAAAAACCCATGTCTCATTTTTTTTTAATTCATCTTATTTTGCTCAGAAAATCCATTTTAAAATCGCGTGTTGAAACTGATGCGATTTCGTGAAGCTTTTGGCAATAGAAATCAATTGCTGTGCATGGTAATGGAGTCCAGCATACGAAGGTAAAGAATTTAAGGAATGAAACAGCTTTTGATCTAATATTTGATTGTCATTCACGCTAACAACTTGACAATGTGTTTACAATGAAAGAGCAAATTCAGACTTGTGATTTTTCTGTGAGAACTAACAACTCTTAAGGCAATTACCCACTATTTACTGCATCCATTCTACTCCACCCAGCTTTTCTTATTGGAGGATTTCAGTCTCCAGGTAAGGTCGGTACGCAGATCAATTTTTCAGCAAGAGTTTTTTTTTTTTGAACAAAATCAACAGATTTTCTGATCTTTCTGATCGCACGAAGCGCAGGAAGAGAGCATACTCATCGCTTGATTTGTTTTTATTTATGCAAGGGGGGGTGTTTTTGAAATGACGAAATTTAAAACTAGCTAAACATTAAAACATCAGAAAATTCAAACTTAAACTCCTTTGTGAAGATCCTGCTGTCACCAAGGTTCACAAATTATTTTGTCAAAAAAAATGCTAGTACTAAATTAAATTTCTAAAGCCTAATCCCTTAGCACCATCCCCGGCAACGGCGCCAAAATGTTGGGCAATTTATTTGAACAAATTGCTGCATTAAATTATCGACCAGGGAAACTTGTGAGCTTGTGATGGTGCCAGCAATATATATGCAGGAGTAGGCAACTAACTCTATGTCTAACTAAATTGTTTATGATTCAATATAATATGCAGAAGTTCTCGTATAAGTAAAGTTCAACTTAGAGGTCCCAATGTCTCTTGTCCCTACAAAGATTACAGAGAAATCATCTATAAAAACCAGAACTGAAATAAAGACAAGGCTATTCAAAAGCTGAAAGTAATATATTCTATAACTCTAACTCAATTAGTTTAAAAAGAGGAATAATATTGAAATGGTTCTTGACTCAAGAAATCCACTTTCACCTCAATTACCACTTAATGAATCAGAGGTTAAAACCAAGAACTTAAGATGGATAAATTATTAATGAAAGAAGCTCTTAACTTAAGAGACATGTAAAGTATTCCATTATAATTCATTCATCAATCACACACAAATCCTTAAACATCTAAGAAATGAAATGAAACAAAATCTAATATGAAATAAAATGTTTCTCTCATCCTTTTAGAGTGAGCTCAATTCTCTTAAGAACAAGACAATTTATTCCATATACTACATTAAGGAAACTTATATCTAAAACTACATAAATTCCATAAATTCATATTCTACATTAACACAATTTACATCTAAAACTACATAATGGAAATATATGAAAAATGAAGCTTTATTCTATTCCATTATCAATTGGATACAATGCTCTAAGAGTCCTCCCTTGGAATGGAGGAGGTACTCCTATTTATACAATGAGAGGAGTAACAAACTCATAATGCTAAGAGTCCTCCCCTTGGAATGGAGGAGGTACTCCTATTTATACAATGAGAGGAGTAACAAACTCATAATGATCATCCACTAATATCTTCCAAGCCTTATAGATTTTAAGCCTTATATATAAGGCTTGAAAATCTATAAGGCTTGAAAATCTATAAGGCTAATTGTTAGGCATAAGTATAAGCATATTATTTTCTAAGTTTTAGCCATAAATTCACTTTAAAATGTTAAGAATTAATAAACTTTGGAAAAACATAGTTATGACCCAATAATGAGGTGAATGTAATGATATGGAGGTGGAATGGAGGTGACATGAAGGTAAAATGTGAATATTTTGATGAATAATGGAGTGAAAATAGAGACTATTTTGAGGCCCAACATACCCCCAAACTGAAGGTATTGCATGTCCTCATGCAATCTATTACATTACTTTTTGGTACTTGAGCTTTGGCTTAAACTCTGCATGAGATCATTTACTTAACTTTTGCAAAGCGTTATTTTGATGAACTACAACTTGGTTGGTTCTTGTGTTTCAACCATATTTTGTTTGTTGTGTTCATTGTATGATCTTTTCATAATGATAATGTGCTTTTTATGGCAGAGTATTTTTGTTGGAATGCATCATGGTTGGTTCTTGTGTAACAACCATGATTCCATTGGCATCCAATTAACTTTAAATACTTTAGACAAAGCCATTTGTATGCTCATGTAATAGTAAATATATTTTGAAGGTAAGTGGGTTTATAATGTGATATATAACTGTGGATATGAATTTGACAAAGCATGTATGTAAATGTATCCTTCTCATTAAACGGATGGCTTTGGCAATGAAAGGAAAGGAAGTGAAGTTTTTTTCCAAAAATTATTATTCTTACATTTCAAGGAATTTAATGGTTAAAAGTTAGAAAATAGCATACCTTAACTTACCCTTCCAAAAATAGGTGAGAGTCGTGCATGTGTGACTGCAAACTGTTGTGAAAATGGTGGATGAAAGATGGATCTGTATTGTCGTATCAGCTGTTGGATCTGCTGCTACCAGATGAAAAATCTGAGGAGTCTGTTGAACATGGCTGAAAGTTGTATCTGCTGTTGGATGATGAATCCGATGAGTTTGCTGACTATGGCTGAAAATCTATAAGGCTTGGAAGGTATACAAAATATAGAAGTTACATTTTCCTCCCAGCCTTATTTATTGACTTATCCTCAAGTGAAATACAATGAATACCATGAATGGAAATACAATGAATGGAAATTGGCTTCATCTGCTGCAAAATATGGGTCTTCAAGTCTTCAACGCTCGATGGCACAAATCTTGCTATGTGATTAAATGTGTCGATGTCGAACATAGCAAGAAGTTGTTGACTTAGTGGCTGTTAATGAATGCCCCTAGCTAACACAAGAGCTCCCACCATTGATTCCAATAGGAGTCAGGATGCCTAACACATCTTTGTAGGTACGAATAAATTTGTCGTGGTCGATTCACCTACAAGATCCAACGAACAAGGGATATTAATGTACTCCCATTGTTCATTGGCAAGAGTACTTGCCATTAAGGCATGCAAGCCTCTAGGTGTTTTTTTAATGATACTTAGACTCTAGGACTTTGACTCAAGCAGGGTTTTATTGGCGGGAATGAAAAATGGTATGAAAAGGGAAATGGAAATGGAAAATGGCTTTTATTGATGAGTTAGGGATAGATGAAAGGAAATGCATGGTGAATGAAGAAGAACTCTTGCTATGAAAAATGGATATGGAAATGTCATGCGTTATAGATGTACAATTGATGGGATTCAAAATCTTTTCAGAAAGGGAGGTGGAAGGTAATGGTTGTGGAGATGGATTTGTCTTAAGAATTTTTCATGAATTTAGTCTTTGGAAGACTAATTGTCGTCACAATGTAGTCTCCGTAATGATCGCTTTGTCGTCCTGTAACCTGTAAAAAAAACTTGGTAGAAAGAAACATAAGTGTGTTCAAGAAGGAATGCGCATTTCCTTCATGATTCTTACGCAAAAATTTCATACCAAATAAAACAAATTAAGGACAATCAAAGTGTTGAAATTAACTTAATCATGATATTAAAATCAATCCATTCATAAAAATAACCATGAAAAATAATACTCCCTGTTTGTGTCAGATGAAATATGCTCGGCAAAAAGATTGGCATTAGAAAGATCTGTCGTGTTCTGCATATTAGTATATCACATAAAAGCATTCAACAGAAATATGTTATGAGTTTAATGCCAACTTGAAGCTATCGAAACAAGATAATCATCATCTATAGAATCCTCCAAATGTTTGATAAATCGATCTTCGAAATTTGTTTCCAAGTGGTTCCATTATTTATTTTCAAACCTGCGTGAATTTTGTGAAAAGTGTGTTTGTTTGTTTTTTTTTTTTTTAAATTTGCCCTTATACCAACTGTTGCAGTTTCATCCAGTTCCATTATTCTCTCAATATGCATATCACCAAAGTTTTTTTTTTTTTTTTTTATGCCAATGTCCTTCACTTTATAAAATGCCAATATTCGCCCCTCAAATCCTTCAAAACAACCCCTGTCACAAAACACAATTTTTTTTTTTTTTTTTTTTAATAAAAATCATAACCTAACAATATATTAATTCAATCATTTAACATAACAACAATTATATACAACAAATTAAATATAAAAAATAATAACAAACTACAACTATAACAATTAATACAATTATATCAATATATAATATATTAATATAATTAATATATTAATACATTAATATATTAATACAAATATAACAAACCTTAAATAACAAACATAGACATCAACTTATAACAAATTACAATTAACAAAACAAAAATAAAAAAATAAAAATTTACAACTATATTAATATAATTATAACAATATATTAATATATTAATATAATTAATATTAATATAATTAATATATAATATATTAATACAATCATAAGAATCAAATATTAACTATAAAAAAAGAAATTGTACACACAAATCAATTTTAATCAACATTAACTAAAAATATAAATATGAATCAAACAAATAAAAAAAACATAACATATAACATTAAATACAAAACAAATTAAAATCCTCAAAAATTCAAACAAAACCAAAAGAAATGGAAAAAAAAAAACCATCTGGAAGCACATGTTAAACTCGCCCCAGGATTTTACCTCAATTTTCTCCTAAACTGCTGCAAATTTCAGGAAATTTCTCACGAGTCACCGAATTACCCCCGTTCTGGAAAAAACCCATGTCTCAGTTTTTTTTAAGTCATCTTAGTTTGCTCAGAAAATCCACTTTAAAATCGCGTGTTGAAACTGATGCGATTTCGTGAAGCTTTTGGCAATAGAAATCAATTGCTGTGCATGGTAATGGAGTCCAGCATACAAAGGTAAAGAATTTAAGGAATGAAATAAAGCTTTTGATCTATATTTGATTGTCATTCACGCCAACAACTTGACAATGTGTTACAATGAAAGAGCAATCTCGTAGCCAGGATTTTTTTTCTGTGAGAACGAATCAACTCTTAAGGAAATACCCACCACTACGATCGCATCCATTCTACTCCACCCAGCTTTTCTTATTGGAGGATTTCAGTCTCCAGTTAAGGTCGGTACGTAGATCAATTTTTCAGCAAGAGTTTTCTTTTATTTGAATAAATCAATTTATTTTATGATCTTCCTGATCGCACGAAGCACAGGAAGAGAGCATACTCATCGCTTGATTTGTTTTTATTTATGCAGGGGGTGTTTTTGAAATGACGAAATTTAAAACTAGCTAAACATTAAAACATCAGAAAATTCAAACTTAAACTCCTTTCAGGAGGATCCCGCCGTCACTGTGGTTCACAAATTATTTGTCGAAAGAAAAATGCTAATACTAAATTAAATTCTAATGCCTAATCCCTTACACCATCAACTCGTTAACGCGTTTTCAAAATGTTGGGCAATTTATTCTTTAACAAATTGTCGCATTAAATTATCGACCAAGAAACTCGTGAGCTTGTGATGGTGCCAAGAATATATATGCAGTGAGTAGTAATCAATTTTATGTCTAACCAAATGTTACATCTAATATAATATGCAGCAGTTCTTATGCTGTGCTCCTAACTTAGGAGGTCCTGGTTGTCCTTCCCTACAGTATCATAGAGAAATCATTCATAAACCCAGAAACTTGAAATAAAGACAAGGCTATTCAAAAGCTGAAAGTAATATATTCTATAACTCTAACTCAATTAGTTTAAAAAGAGGAATAATATTGAAATGGTTCTCGACTCAAGAAATCCACTTTCACCTCAATTACCACTTAATGAATCAGAGATTAAAACCAAGAACTTAAGATGGATAAATTATTAATGAAAGAAGCTCTTAACTTAAGAGACATGTAAAGTATTCCATTATAATTCATTCATCAATCACACACAAATCCTTAAACATCTAAGAAATGAAATGAAACAAAATCTAATATGAAATAAAATGTTTCTCTCATCCTTTTAGAGTGAGCTCAATTCTTTTAAGAACAAGACAATTTATTCCATATACTACATTAAGGAAACCTATATCTAAAACTACAGAAATTCCATAAACACAATTTACATCTAAAACTACATAATGGAAATATATGAAAAATGAAGCTTTATTCTATTCCATTATCAATTTGATACAATGCTCTAAGAGTCCTCCCCTTGGAATGGAGGAGGTACTCCTATCTATACAATGAGAGGAGTAACAAACTCATAATGATCATCCACTAATATCTCTAACCATCTAGACACATAACCCTATCCTCCATGATCTCCTCCATAATCTTTTCCATGAGGTTTATCTTCTTAAATTCGAATTTGATCATCCAAGGCCACATAAAGGTGTCTTGGAAGCTTCCCTTGTGCCTACACATGTCAACAAACTCATGCTAATTGTTAGGTATAAGTATAAGCATATTATTTTCTAAGTTTTAGCCATAAATTCACTTTAAAATATTAAGAATTAATAAACTTTGGAAAAACATAGTTATGACCCAATAATGAAGTGAATGTAATGATATGGAGGTGGAATGGAGGTGACATGAAGGTAAAATGTGAAGATATTGATGAATAATGGAGTGAAAATAGGGACTATTTTGAGGCCCAACAGATTCCTTTAAATTTCGGATTTGCTATTCAGATTCTTTAGTTAGTGCCTGCTATTCAATTCCTTTAGTTACAATTCGCTGCTTATTTACATTGTTATTCGATTACAAGTTGTTGTTCATTCCCAATTCATTAGTTTCTAGATTGCAGAAGGCTTGCTTTTAAAGAGTTCTTCCTAGTTTAATTTCAATAGCAGTTAGTTCAATTTATATTTCCCTTTGATTGCTTGAAAGAAGGACTGTCAACTGTAGAGAACACTGGTTATTGCTTCCAAGTTCCCAGATTGATTGCCTTGTTCTAGTTTGATTTCAAATGCATCAATTTCTAGAGGAATGAGTTATTGCTACTGTATCCTTGATTGATGTTTGTAGAGTGAATAGTTGAGTTTTAGAGTACTTGATTTCATGTTATTGTAATTAGATTTCTTTTCCAGCATCTGTTTACTTTTGTATTTAGAATATTGTACTGCATCTCACACATCATTGCTCTTAGCTCAAATTGCAGCCTCAAACAGAGTACACTCTTGAAACAAAAATTTGTTCTCGGATTGATGATTAATATAGGATAAATAGGTGTTGAAAAGATACCTTTTATACCTCAACATTTTGGCACCATTTCCAGCGAAAGTGTATGCCATTTAGAAGGAGTGGTGGACATTTGACCTTTTTCTACTTGGGAATAATTGGGTATTAAAGACGGAAGGTAAGAACCTGTGCACTGAACAAGAAACATACTTGCTCACAGCCCGCTTCACAGCAGAATTGGCTAAATTTATTTCTTTAGGTAGGAATGAAGGCTTGTTTTTTTCTTGAATGAATAGAAAATATAAACAACAAAAAATTCCTTCTAAACCAAAAAAACCTAACGGACGAGTGACACTTGGGCGAACAACTTTCATTGACAAAATCCTTAAGAAAACTGAATCTCAGCCATCAATAGGACCTAGGAAAGTTATTTCTAGACAACCTACTAGTTCCCTTCAAGCCAAAAAGTCACCATCTATAGCCTTTGCTAAGATACATAGTCAAACATAAGGAATTGAGCAAAATTCCCAAGAAATTGAGAATTCTCGCCTAATTTCTCCACAAGAAGGAAACTCTAGTAATCTCAATGAAGGAGAAGGGGAAACAGGGGAAATAGAAGAACCAAAATCTCCTCTTGAAGTAATCCAAACAGTGAGCAACCTAGATAAGGGAAGTGCTGTCAACATCATTCAAAACAAAGGACCTGAAGCTCCTCAGATAGTAGGCCAGCAGGGAACACTTATTCTGAATCAAGGGAGTGTTGTCAAGGTCATTCCTATTCCTTCTAGTCAGCCTAGGAATTCCCTTTAGATCCCAGAAGGATATTGGCACATATTTGATCAGATGGCCCAGAACGAGAACTAGAACCAGCAAACAGCTCAACAAACTTCGACACTACAATATCCCATTGTGGACACTGCAGTTAACGCACCTATGAAAGCCATTCCTCTTCAAAATATTCCTACATTTCATGGCTTAAAATCGGAAGATCCAGATGCATTTCTATTTCAATTCGATGTGTTATGCAGGGGGTATGACTATACCACCGATCCCCAAAAATTAAAACTATTTCCTTCCACATTAAAAGGATCAGCTTTACGATGGTTTATGGGATTAGGTGGAGGGGTTATAAATGATTGGAATCAGATGAAAGCTGCATTTCTAAAGAAATGTCAAGATTATTGCAGGTCTCGGGAACTAAAAGATGAAATATTTCAGATGACAGCAAAACCCAATGAAACTCTGGAGGAATATGTGGAACGATTTCAATACAACCTCCAGAGATCTCCTTATGCATCTTTACCCTTACCTGATAATGTGCTGAAAATTACATTAATTAGGGGGATGAAGGATCAGTGGGTTGAAACATTAAATATTATGGGAAAAGGTGATATATATCAGGAAAGCTATGCTAACATTATTGATTTCTGTATCAGGAGTTCGAGAGGCAGCACAAGGCTAAAATCAGCAGAACGCGACATGATCACAAGGGATAATAAGACCTCTAGTGAAGGTGTAACTCATGCAGAGATTGGAAATCTACTGGAATATTTTAAAATAGATATTCTAGGGACTCTAACAACGCAGTTCGACACTATGAAAGCCAAACAAAAACAAGAAGAAGCTGAAAAAAACTTGGCAATATTTTTTCGTAAGTGCAGGAAGAAACACAGCCACAAAGAGTGCCCATTGCATATAATCAAAGTTTGTGCCATCTGCACAAAATATCACCCCACAGAAGGACGTCCCTCACTTCCTAGGTTAAAAGCAGTCTATAAAGAGGCAGAAGAAGAATCATAAGTGGTATGCTTACTTAATCAACGCTAACAATGACAGCCATGACAATAAGGTATGCCAACTGATACATTCTCTTCTTTTCAGCCTCCTCAATATAATGCTCAGCAATATAATGGAATGTGTAAAAATCAACCACCTTTCCCCAATTGGTCACAACAGCCATTTCCTACATCATCATGGCCAAATAAAACAAACTAAACTAATTGGCCAAATTTTCCTTTATGCCCACCGTTTTGGAAAAACAATGCCTATCCAACACAATGGACCCCATCCACTTCGCAAAGTCAAGCCTGGAAGTCAAACTGGCAAAGACCTACAAATCATCTAGCTGGAACAATTCCCCTCTCTCAACTTACACTGTCAGCTCCCTATCCATTGCCACAAAACCCCCAGACCAATTTAAGACCACAACTCCCAGCCCAACCCAACCCAAACCCAAACAATAGGCCAGTTCAGTCTTTCCAAATAATGGAACAACTAGAATTAGAAACTGAACTGAGGGAGTGTAATGACCTTCAATTGAGATATGGGCGCATAGTAGAAACAGAGGGAGACAAACATGTTCACACTGAAGATCCGTTACCTGTAGAACAAACATTGCAAAAAGAGAAAGTGGTTCAACAACAAACTCAACATCAAACTCCACAAGAAGCAACCACCTCTTCTCCACCATTCCCAGAATGATTAATCATACCTCGCCCAATAGAATATCCTGATTTTGATCTTCTGGGAGAATTAAAAAATTTGTGTATAAAAATCCCCCTCCTCCAAGCTATCCAAGACATTCCTATTTATGAAAAAACTATTAAGGAATTGTGTATAAAGAAGCCAAAGAGGAGAACAACAACCAACCCAACTGTCCAAGCAGTCGGCACTCTATCTGACTTATTATCAGGAATGGAAACACCTGTAAAATATGAAGACCCAGGAAATCCTATAGTGACGGTGCAAATTAATGGGAAATGGTTTCGAAATGCCTTAGTTGATCTGGGAGCTACAATTAATATCCTAACAACCACCACTTATCAAAAGCTTGGCATTACATCATTAGATCCAACAACAACCTTACTAGAATTGGCTGACTGATCGGTAGTCAAACTAGAAGGCACATTACAAGATGTAATAGTATCTGTAGATTCCTAGGAGTGCCCTGCTAACTTCTTGGTTATCAACCCAAATAATCGGCTAGATGGACACCCACTAATCCTATGTATACCTTGGTTGGAAACTGTCGATGCTTATATTGGTTGTCGACAAGGAAACATGACAATAAAAAGGGGAAACTATGTCAAGAATTTAGCTTTATATCCCCCAGCCCAACCAAGCCTATCAATAATCAAAATAAGGAAGCAACTTAATTCATATCTTATGGAAAATATGAGATCACCACTAACCATATAATATGACCTCGATTTTAAAGATCAAACAGAGGATGATATTATTAATAGTTTCATGAACAAACCACAAATCAGATCCCATCTACAATGTCACATGATCAAGGGAGCATTTGATAATAAAGAAGAAGAAGATCCCCTGAGAGACATTCCTGATCAAATAATACCCACTAGTTCTGTGTATAATAGTAATATTGTGGAAATTGAA
Organism: Pinus albicaulis; assembly: GCA_034641835.2. Taxonomy (NCBI): domain Eukaryota; kingdom Viridiplantae; phylum Streptophyta; class Pinopsida; order Pinales; family Pinaceae; genus Pinus; species Pinus albicaulis. The sequence goes on from MU968480.1 coordinate 36,165,396, forward strand.
CTAGGAAAAACATTAAACATTAACAAAAATCAGACTCCTGAACAAGAAAAGAAGACGGTCCAATTACTACAAAAATATAAAGGAGCCTTTGCATGGGATTATCCAGACATTAAGGGAATTGACCCCCAGTTATGTATACACCACATCTATACTGAAAAGGATGCAAGACCCATTCGCCAACCTCAATGAAGACTAAACCCTCACCTAAAAGATATTGTGAAAGCTGAATTACAAAAGCTGTTGGATGTTAATTTTATTTACCCAATATCTGATAGCAAGTGGGTCTCCCTATTAGTAGTGGTACCAAAGAAGAACGAAAAGTGGAGAATATGTGTAGATTACCGATAACTAAACAAAGAAACCCAAAAATACCACTTTCCCTTCTCTTCATTGACCAGGTATTAGATACATTAGCAGGAAAGAAATTATTTTCTTTCCTAGATGGCTTCAGTGGGTATAATCAAATCCAGATTTCCCCTGAGGACCAAGACAAAACCACTTTTACATGTCCTTGGGGGACATTTGCCTATCGAGTCTTACCCTTTGGCCTATAAAATGCCTCTGCTACATTTCAGAGGGCCATTCTTAGCATCTTTTCAGACTTAATAAATGAACGACTCAAAGTGTATATGGATGACTTCACACCTTATGGAGATGATTTTGAACCAGCATTAGAAAACTTAGAAAAGGTGTTGCAAAGATGTATTAACAATAGGCTTTGTTTAAGCCATGAAAAGTGTCATATGATGATGACCGATGGACTTATCTTAGGACATTATATTTCAGCAGCTGGAGTTCATGTGGATCTAGCCAAAATTCAGATAATTTTGTTAATACCTACTCCCACCATACAAACAGAGGTACGTAGCTTTCTTGGAATTTCTGGTTATTATAGAAGATTCATAGAACATTATTCTCGATTAGCTCCACCTTTATATGCACTAACAGGAAATGTTGATTTCATTTGGACAGATAAATGTGACCAGGCATTCAAGGATTTGAAAAATCTTGTATCAACAGCCCCAGTGTTGAGGGGCCCAAACTGGGATTTGCCATTCCAAATTTCATCTGATGCCTCAGACACAGCCATTGGAGCAGTGCTTGGGCAGGAAGAGGATAAGAAACCATATGAAATCTATTATATTAGCAAAAATCTATCTCCTGCTAAATTAAATTATACTGTGACTGAGAAGGAATTTTTAGCCGTAGTTCATGCTATAAATAAGTTTAGACATTATATAACTGGGTATCCTGTAGTTTTATATACCGATCACTCTGCCATTAAATTTTTAGCAAATAAACCTGTTACAAATGGAAGAGTGACAAGATGGTTGGTTTTATTGCAGGAATTCGATATCACAATTAAAGATCGACCTAGAAAAGAGAACCCTGTAGCTGATTTCCTATCATGAATGCCAAAGCCAATAGATGCAGTAGCAGTTGAAGATCACTTCCCAGATGAACATTTTTTTGTTGTTACTATTAGAACCCCATGGTATGCTGATATAGAAAATTACTTAGCAATAGGTAAATTACCAAAACATCTAACAACTAAAGAAAGAAAACATATAATACAATGTAGTACCCGATTCTATTGGATTGGGGGCTACCTGTTTCATACAAGGTCAGATATACAAATCAGGAGATGCGTTCGAGAGGACGAAGTATTTGATATTATGAAAGCATGCCATGACGGGCCGTGTGGCAGACATTTTACAGATCGTAGAATTGCCCACAAGGTTTTACAGATAGGCTACTATGGGCCTACAATTTTTAAAGACGCTAAAAAATTTGTGCAGTCCTGTGATAGTTGCCAAAGGGAGGGTCGCCCTGGACAGTCCGAAAAAATTCCTTTGAACCCACAATTAGTAATTGAACTATTTGAACATTGGGCACTCGATTTTGTTGGTCCCATTAACCCCCCATCGAACCAAAGAACATACATCCTAGTTGCAACTGAGTATGTCACTAAATGGGTTGAAGTAGAGGCACTTTCGAAAGCTACAGAGGACTCTGTAATACAATTTCTTTTCCAAATATTTGTGCGATACTGCCTCCCAAGGGACATAATCATAGATGGAGGACCACAGTTTATAGGTAATAAACTCGCTAAAACATTACAGAATTACCACATTCAGAACAAAATTACAACGCCATACCACCCACAGAAAAATCACCAGGTAGAGAGCACGAATAAAGTGATCGAATCTATACTGAAAAAAATAGTTGCCTCACACATATGTGTCTGGGCTTACAGATTACCTAAAGCCTTGTGGGCGTACCGAACAACATGGAGAAGCACCACGGTGTATTCACCGTATCAATTGGTATTTGGAAAATAACCCATCTTCCCGATAGAGTTTGAAATTCAGACATTAAGAACAGCCCAGGAGGTGGGTTTAGACTTAAATGAAGCCCAGGTCAGAAGATTACAGTAAATCAATGAGTTGGATGAAATTAGGCTCTCTACTCTTCAGCACACTGCATTAATTCAAGAAAAGAGAGAAAAATGGCACGACGCCCTCATCAAAGAGAAAATATTCTACGAAGGAGATTAGGCACTCCTATATGATTCCAGGTTTTAGCATTTCCCAGGGAAACTCTAGAAACGATGGCTTGGACCTTACGAGATACAAAAAGTGTATGATAATGACACCATCACATTAACCACCATTTATGGTTCTGGGCATTCCTTCAATGTAAATGGTCATCGAGTGCGACTTTACCATAAACCGCTTAATCAGGAATCTTTTTACCAACAATTATGGGAAGATTCCACCATGCAGATTCTTGATGAGGGAGGAAAATCCTCCTCAGCACCCATTCTCTGAATCATTTTTTATTTTGAAATTTGTACATAATGTTTTTTTCTTTATTTTTCTTGTTTTTTGTGTGCGGAATTTATTTCTTAAGTTTTTCCTTTCTAAGGAAAAACATCTGTTTCTCTGAAGAAATAGCGTGTTTGAGTGTTTCTTTTTGTTGTTCCTTTCGAATGGAACAATAGTTTCTTGATGCGTTTTATGTTGTTCCTTTCAAAAGGAACAACAGTTTAATTGCGAGTGTTTTTTTTATTCCTTTCTAAAGGAACAGTAGTTTTTGTTGTTCCTTTCCAAAGGAATAGCAGTTTTTGGCCGCGCGTTGTTGTTGTTCCTTTCCAAAGGAACAACAATTTTTTTGTTGTTCCTTTCTAGAGGAACAACAGTTTTCGCCTTTTTTTTTGTTGTTCCTTTCTAAAGGAATAACATTTTCGCAGATTGTTTTTGTTGTTCCTTTCTAAAGGAACAACACTCTTTGAGTGTATTTTTTTCTTGATTTTGAACAACATTTTTATGAATTCTTCATGACTCTCTTGATGGCAAACACACAATTTATGTAAGGATACACAAATTAGAAATTACTGAAATCAACAAATCAAGAGAAATTATTATTTTTAAGAAATAATTTTGCAATGATAAGGAAAAGGAAAGGACACAACCATTTATATTGCTTTGTTGTCCTTATTCTCATTTAAATTAATATGATCGAGTATTTTTATCATGTTGGTTCTTCCCTAAACTATCTCTCTTTGATCTTTATTTATTAATAAGAATAAAGGCATATATTTTTCCATTGAGATATCCAAACTTGTTCCACCATCCCTACTCTTAAGGAGTGTTGAGCCGTCCTCTATATATAAGTGGGGAAGTGCTATAGATGAAAAAAGGATAAAATAAAAACAATTATGTAATTATTAATAATTCTATGATATGGCAGATGGAGGATAGGGGGTCTCATCAAAAGCCAGCCTACCATGATCATAAGGAAGCAGTGAAGTGGCATTCCCATTATGGCCACCACACTAGGGATATGGTCCAATGGGTAACTCAGAAAAAATAATAAAAATTCCATGGAACAAGAGGTCTCATCACGAGCTGACCTGTCCACCTTTTACTTCTTCCTGGTGAATGGCATTGTGGTTCATCTGGTTCCCAACCTGGCACAGTGGCCTCCATCATGACATTACAAAGCACTTCCCTAGGCATAAATAAAGGATAATGGTTCCAAGGGTGAAGAAACGACTTTTTCAAGGTTATAGACACCTATAGGCAAAAAAGCTCTGTTGATGGTATTGGAGTCACACTTTTCAAATCAATAGTAAGGATGAACCTTTTTATTATATCTTTACATAAGATCAAATGAGAGGATACCTTTAAACCCTTGATTTTGAACTTATTATACATGAAAATTATTCATAACCCAATCATAATATTTTATGAGAGAAATGATCGCATAAGTACTTGTTTTTACATCAGTTGTCCCTTCCATTATCTTCGAATCATTGTATGAACGTTTCCATAGCTATTCGCAATTTAATATATGCATCGATTTTAGTAATGTAATAATTTGTGATTGTATCATAAGTGTGTATGCTGCTGAAATACTGTACAATGGTTGTAGTCCTTTACTCTCTTATTTGACGGTCGAGGAAGACCTATCACCCTTTAGGGGGGCGCGGATGCCTTTTAATGTCTGCATGCAGGTTAATGTCCTATATTCTTAGTAATAGTGAAGGCTTAATGGTATTATTTCAATATTCAATAAATACTGTGCTATGCTGTTCCATTGAATTTCTGTGCATATGTAAGGAATTAATAGTGTCCAGGTAAAATGGGAGCACGACCAATTTGTAGTGAGCCACAGGTGCTAGTTGTTTCAGGCGCTGCACGAGAAATTCTGGAAAAATTTGGATGGATTACATACCTCACAAGGCTACAAAAACCTCATGAAATAGTAGCTATCGATTTTTTACAAAATTTGCAGGAAGGTTACTCCATGGTTAGAGGTAGACAGATAGCAGTAACAGATGAAATAATTGCAGAGGTGTCTAGTCTACCAGTGGAAGGAGCCATATGGACCCATAAGAAGGTAAAACTCCAAGATTCCATGAACATTTTCCGAGATGAAGGGCAGAACGTGGTTGTCAAAGGGAAAGGAGTTCAGCCAGCATCGTTGGGGGAACCATGGACAGAGTTGGAAAAAGTAGTTTAGGCCTACATAACATGCGATGGGAGGAAAGATGTGGTAAGACCTCGCCACCTTAAGCTATTAGCAGTGTTAAAACATAAATGTACCATAAACCTGCCTGCATTTTTAAATTCTTTACTGCATTATGTTGCCTGTAGTATAGGAAAATATCGTCACACAGACATGGTGGTAAGCCACCATTGCTTAATCAGATTGATAGTAAGTTACAGCCTTACCCAACAACAGACCAGTTGGGAAGAACTGATATTTTCGATTGATGCAGGATTAGCCCTACCTGCCCCAAAATGCAAGAGAATGGCTAGCACAGTAGTAGAGCCATCAAAACGTAGACAGTCCTCCGGGTTAAAAATAAGTACGGGGATGATAGAAGGCCTTTAGGGTAGCAGTAGCCAGGCCTTGGAATTTCCCAGCTCGGAGGATGAACAGCCCCCACAACTTGAAGGAGGGAGTCACCGCACTGATGAGGATGAAGAAGAAATGAGCCACCACACCAATGGTGAGAAACAAATTCAACACACCAGTGGTGAGGAACAAAGCAGCGTAGGAGAAGGAAATGAGGAAGAAGAGGGAATTGAGGAAGAATAAGGAAGTCCTCATACTATTGTAGAGGAAGATATTTACTACTCTGATGAGGAAGAAGGTAGTTACCATACCTGTGAAGAGGAATAAGATAATTGCAACAGTGAGAATGAAAGAGAGGGAGCAGAGCCTCCTGAAACCACCACTGCAAATTCACCACAAATCCCTTTGCAAGAGGACCAATTGGCCCAAATTTTGGCCAATATGAGCGAATATGTGCAGCCCCACAGCCCACTGAAATTTAATGTTGATATCAACCAATTGCAGGAGCAAGTTGTTACCAATAAAGAGACAGATGAGGGAATTTCGGATGAAATAGGAAGAGGAATCCCTAACGGAACAGCAGAATCAGCTAGGGTTACTTCACCTGAGAAGTGTGGACAGGAAGAGATGAACACTGAAGCAGTGTTCCAAACTGAAAATTCTCAGGGAACAGCAGAGCCAATTGGGGTTATTACCCTTGAAGAGTGCAACCAGGAGCATATGAATACTGAAGAAGTGCTCCACATATAAAATGGAGAAGCAAGCCCAACTGAAGGCATGGCTGCTAAGAAGCAAACCCCAGCTGAGCAATTGGGTTCAGAAAAAAGAACAGCCATTCCAACAACGAGGAGAAAGAAAGTAACTAAAATTGAGAAACTTCGTAGGGAACGGCAGAAGGTTCAAAAGCTAGTGGAACAACTTGGGTAGAATATTAGGGTTCTTAAAATGAAGCAAATGCCCAAACGAACCCCAAATAAGACAATCAGAGTCACCAAAAGAGCCCCGAAAAAGAGGAAAGTGGCCACTAAAACAAAGCCCCAAGTTCTAGAGACTATGGAAACCCAGGCTGAGCCTAATCATGAAGATATTGAACAACAGGCAGCTGTTCCAGATACAGTTGTTCTGGATGAAGCAACCTTAAATGAGAGTGCACAAGCCTGTAGTCAAAACACTTTTAGTGATCCTACTATAGCCAAACTCCAAGAGGATTTGGCACAGGCTCGACAGGAAAGGGAAAAACTTGAAGAGGATACAGTCCCTAGAATAAAATACCAAGAGTTGTAGCAGCAGATGAAGAGAATCCATGCAGCAGAGGCTGAAGCCTATTAGAAGTGTTAGAAGGCACAGGAGAAGGCTAAAAAGGTAATGAATCAATTAAAAATAGCCTGAAATCGAATGGATACTCTCTGCTCATTATACACAGATGTTTTAGCTTGTAGATGCCCTGCCAAGAATTATGCTTTATTTTTATTAGAGAGATATTTACAGTTAAAAATTAAAGTAGTTAGGGCAGGAAAGTCTATAGATTTAAACACTGTAGAAGATTTTGTAAAATTTTGTAAACTCTATGGGGTTAAGGTACAACGTCTCCTTTGTGAGTTTTATTTGCATAATCTTATTTTGGAGAATGAAATTGAGATAAATCCTAGCCCTTTTGTGGGTGACATCCAATACCAAGCATTTATTTCATTTTCTGTTAGTCAGTTAAAATGCCTCAAAGCCTATAATGTTTTCCAAAGGCAAGAAAATGAGTTAGAATTGTGGGTTAGGAGTGAACCAAAACACCCATTGCAATTATGGGCTAGGCAAAAGAGCCTCATGACAAGAGAGGGTGTTATCAAAGCATTTGGGCCTATCCATAAAGCAATTGTCTTGAATGGGGTAGAATATTTTCTATCTCTAAGAGACCAGGCCTATATAGCAGCTAAAGTCTGATGGGGGATTTCCAATCGAAATGTTCAAAATAGAGAGCCATTTAACTATAAAAATTTTGGATCAGCTGTTGGCCGCTTGGTTCTCTATAGCAACATCATCTTGAGGGAAGGCCCATTTTGGCTAGGGTGTAGGTTTCGAAGCCCCATTGCATGGTATCCTACAAAAGATTATAAAGCCACTTATGAAATACTTGAAGGACAGACAGGGCATGTCTTTGAAGCTTTAGCTGCAAATCATGGTTTTAGGCCTCTTGATGAAAAACCTCCTCCAGCCTATTCTTTAACTACTTTGCATGTAAAATATGGTTTTCATGAGGACATGAAAAAAGGTAAGCAGGAGGGTATGTTGAGCATTGAAAAAGGTATGAATTCACCATGTATTTTCTCATTCTTTTCCTTTAAACATAACTCTTTTTATTCTAGAAAGATGATTTATTATAGAATTATGATAGAATTGCAAAGACTTATGTTTATTGTAAAAAGTAACTAAAAACTTCCTTTTATTGTCAAAAACAAGAATCAAATGAGGTGAACAACCATACCAGAGGCAAGGCTAAAGTAGGAGTAACTAATGTTCCTCCAGTGATAGACCATATCTTGTCAAAGAGAATAAAATCAGAACACATTGCTAAGAGAAGGCAGGGAATAGCATGGCTTCAGTCGAAGAAGATCAAGTGATAGATAAAGAAAGAAAGGAAGTGAATCTCTGAGGATCCTTTGATCCTGAGGGATCACTGTTCAAATGTTATCTTGTTCCTTGCCTTATCCATCGAAGTTGTTATATAAGGCAATGCCTTTAGAGATTGAAGTGGTCGAATCATTGATTAAAACATTTCTCTTGTAATTCTGCACTTTATTGACTCTCGTCATCAGAGAGCGGTCGCTGTAAACACTTTTTATTTTTAATTAATACAAAGATGCATTTTCATTCCATTTCTCAAGCTCTGAAGTAACCCAGTAGTCTTTTCACTGGTGCTAAGGGCCCGACCCTAGTGGAATTGATCTGTTGTTTGTATTTCTATCCTTTAATTACCATTGTGTGATAATTGTGTTCGGTTTTATTAAGTTTGTAAATTTAATTAGTTTTTGTTGAATTGCTTATTGGTATTGCTGTGTTGCGTTAACAAATTGCATTTTTTTTCCAGTTCAACAAGGATCTTAATTCCCGTATTATTCATCTCGATATTTCTATAAAGCTTTGATGTTCAATATTTAACTCTGTTTGTTGTTCCATTGGATTGCTATTCATTTCGATTACTGTTTAACAACGTTTTTTGTCAAGAGGGTGTGGTGCTTAAGAGAATTTGCTATTTGATTCCTTTAAAGCTCATATTTTCTATTCAGATTCATTAGTTAGTACCTGTTGTTCAATTCCTTTAGTTACAATTCGCTGCTTATTTACGTTGTTATTCGATTACAAGTTGTTGTTCATTCCCAATTCATTAGTTTCCAGATTGCAGAAAGCTTGATTTTAAAGAGTTCTTCCTAGTTTACTTTCAATACAAGTTAGTTCAATTTCTATTTCTCTTTGATTTCTTGAAAGCAAGACTGTCAACTGTAGAGAACACTGGTTATTGCTTCCAAGTTCCCAGATTGATTGCCTTGTTCTAGTTTGATTTAAATTGCATCAATTTCTAGAGGAATGAGTTATTGCTACTGTATCCTTGATTGATGTTTGCAGAGTGAATAGTTGATTTTTAGAGTACTTGAGTTCATGTTATTGTAATTAGATTTCTTTTCCAGCATCCGTTTACTTTTGTATTTAGAATACTGTACTGCATCTCACACATCATTGCTCTTAGCTCAAATTGCAGCCTCAAACAGAGTACACTCTTGAAACAAAAATTCATTCTTGGATTGATAATTAATGTAGGATAAATAGATGTTGAAAATATACCTTTTATACCTCAAGAAATCCTAGCGATGAGCTCTACGCACTTATTCTGGTTTGGATATTTTTGAGAACTTTAATTTGTCAGCTAAATACAGATCCTATGATCACTTTCCACTCACCAACAATGATTCCTAGGTGTGATCAATGGAAACCACCTCTAGGCTTTACCATATAACCCACCGTTCTCTGGTCAAGGATCCCTAGGCCACTGAGGAACACAATACCTAGATTTACTCCAAACCACAGTGCAGTTCAGGAATTACAAGGCCAGTGGACTTACCAGAATCTAGAGTCAAATTGAGGGATCCCTATGCCATGTTTTCTTTCATTTAGAGGTCCACCTTACTAAGTTTCAAATCCATGCAAAAATATATCTCAATCAAAACATGAGAAATCCATCCCAACATGGCTATATGAAAAATTCAAAGCAAGGATAAAGAACACTGTCACACCTAACAAAACCCATGCTAATGACAAAAGGAGAACTAATAACACACATGCATAACCATGGATGCCAAATATAACAATGAAATAACACATGGAAATCGATACCAGCAAGTAAAGTCATTGTAGTTGCTTAGCCATGATATTCCTTGCTTCATATTTGCTTCCTCCTTTCTGTATTTTCCTTTCTTCATCCAATGCTAAAGTGCTCGAGGAAAAATGTAAGTTTCCAACAGTGTGAGAGAGAGAATATATTGAGAGAGCTCTGAAATCGAACTGAGCAAAAGCCATGAAATAGTCATCAAAGGCGCTTATATTAATGTGGTCTCTATTTTTTTTATTTTCCATTATTTTTCCTTCATTTTCCTTTTCACATGTGACCTGTGACCATTCACCTTCCTTTTCTCCTAATTTCCATTATTTTTCATAAATAATTTACCAAGAAATCCATTTTTCCTTTCCAAATCATTTTTCATTTCCTTTGCCAATTTCCTTAGTCATAATAACCGAAATGAACACCTACACAAGGATTTTTTTTTTCCAAAAATTCAACTTGGAATAAGTCCCATAAATGTGGTTACTATTTTCACTTTATTAACCTTTATTACATGGAAATTTCACCAGGGCTGTTAGAGAACAATTTCACAAAGTCAAACACTCAAACACTGGGTGAGTGGATTATAATATAATATTTGTTGATATTTGGGTAGGTTAGGGAATTATTCTCAAGCTATTGAGACAAATATGACCTTGCAGACAAGACAATTGTCCCTAGTCTCAGAAACAAGATTTTAATGAAATAGAAAAACACTTAAAATTTTTCTCTAGGATCATTACTATGAAATCATAAATGAAAGCAGTGGAATGAATAGTCCATATTTTTTTTTATCAAAAGTCTTAATGATGGTCATCACTTTTTATTTCATGTAGTTGTTAATATTGCCTTCGATATTTTGAGCCATTAAGAACTGTAAAGAAACCAATAAACATATAATAAAAGCACATGGTATACAAATGATTTAACATAAACCATACAAGCTTTCAGGGAATCTTGTGGAAAACATTATAACAATGAATATGAGAAACAAAATTGTATTTTTATTAAGAATAAAGAGAAAGCGAGAAACAAAATTGTAGAAATTTGGTGATAGAATTGCAACTGCTCAAGAATATTTTATATAAATGAAGAGAAATAATTATTCTCTACTCATATATGGAATTCAATTCACAATTTGGAACAAAAATCTCAAACATGAAATAATAAATAACCAACATGAACAATATGTCTTATAGGAAAAAACAAATGGGAAAAAACTCTCAATCCTCTTTACATTAATCGGATGAATGGAGATGTATTGCAATTTGTATCTCTACTTGAGCTAAACCTATAAGTGAATAACCTATCTCTTTTCTCAATGAGAAGCTCTGACCCAGACCTAGTTAATTTTTGCCTCTACTTGAGACCCTGTTTCCTTGCGTAATTCATAGAGAATTAGCCCTTATTTTTGAGGAATTTTCCTCAAATTGATTGAAAAATTCCCAATGTTTGACCATCATTTTGCATGTAACACCTATACACTCAAACAAGTTTACAATTACTTGTCACACTATCTCAAAATCTCCACCACCATTGGGAGATTGAATTCTCTACATGCACTAGTTATTTTAGGATGATTTATGAGTTAACTATTTGATCACTGAGTTAGACTATTGTCCCAATGTACTATTGACCTTCCACTAGTTACTCTAATTGTTAGAGCTAGTTTAACTGAACTCAACTGGATATAACTGATTTGGATTATGAAAATTTAGCAATCCCACATGCTTAATTGAACTCCAAGCCCTCTAACTAGAATTACTAAGATAATTTAGTGACAAGAGCCACGTCACACAAGTTCACTGCATGCAAGTTCTCTGCTGATATGGAAATTCGAAATCTCCTAATTTGACCAAGGAAAATTCAAATGGACATTATTGCTGCACTTCTCAACACTCCCTCTTAGCAAGAAATGGATTACCGACCACCCCTATCTTCAACCTATCGAACTCTAACTTCCCTCTTGACAAATCCTTTCTAAATATGTCATCATCTTGTTCCTCTATCAGAATATATTGTAGAAACATTATCCACCTCTCGACAAAGTTTCGTAAATGATGATACCAAATATCTATATCTAGGGATAGATTATAAAATACCAAATTATCAGAGATATTAATGCAACTCTGAATATCACAATAAATCACAGTTGGATCCATCATGTGACAAAATAGACCTACAAGTATATCTCTCATCTAGATTGCCTCATATGTTGCTTGAATTGCATCCATGTATTCTTCTTATACTGAGCTGATCACCACAAAGATTTGCTTCATGTTGTACCAGGAAACTAGTGCCGACCTACATTAAAAATTCCAACTGTTGTACTCTTCCGGTTATATGTACTTTCTACCCAATTTTCATCTGTAAAGCCACACAAATTTACTCCCTCTGTCCATTAGTACCATAATCAATACTAGGTACCTTTGATGAGGATGAAACCTACTGGAGATCGAAAAGGTATCAGATGGATATTGATAATGAGGATAAACAAGCTCCAATGATGTGGGTTTAGGTCCTTCCATACAAGTGCGACATCTTTTATGTCATCAGGAAGACCAAGAAGGTCCCATTCAGCTAATAGACCCACTTATGGTTGTTTTTCTAGAATCCAAGAAGATGTTTGCATGCCTTTGAATTACATTAAAGTATGCAGAGGGGAATCCAAGTCTCCATGACACCTCTGGGAAAAGAAACATACTAATAGGTAATGAGGGTATGCAACACTAGTGATTCACATCATTGATTATGAGCCATCGAACTATATGGAGGAAATAGGCCAACAAGATTGGAAGGATGCCATGCTGGAGGAATATCACTCAAGCAGTAAGCATGGTGTCTGGGAAATTATTTTGAGGCTTGAGGGGAAGTCTGTGGTGACTTCCATGTGGATGTTGTTTGGAAGGGTCCCCCCCTACTTAATTTTTGGTAAAATTACACATTTTTGGGAGCAGATATCGATTCACGTGGATTCATAGGGGCTTTGTGGAGGGTCAAATATCCTTATTTTGTAAAGCGATGGGATTGTTTTGAATATTTTAAGCTCCACCCATGGGTTGTAGAACATGGTATCTGATGAACTCCATCATTAGGTACATTTGGAGGGGTTAATAGTCACCGTTTCTCCTTATCAAGTCTATTTTCTTGAATTTTAATTATATTATGGTTGTATGATGCTAGTGTGGGTGGTGATTGAGGCTTAAGATACTTTGAGTACATAAAATAAGAGTAAATATAGGAAAATCATGAAGATATGGAATTTTTGTGGATATTTTGTGATACATACTCATATTAGACAGTAACAATGCCAAGCGATCCTCAAGATTCCCTCCAACAGCTCAAAATCATAGGCAGCCCAGTAAACTCAAGACCAAGTGCACTCAAGCCATACCTCCCTTGGAGTCATGGGGAATCCTCACATATTTTCTAGGGAGTTGTTGGTAGCTACCCTTTAGGTTAAATAGAGTTGAGAAAGAGCTCATTAGGATTCGAATTTTTGAGAAAACCATTAGGCTCTTTTCTCTTGTAATCAATTTTTCAAGACTTTATATTGATTTAATAAGACTATCTTTTGAAATGAAATTATTGTTCAGAATTTTCCTTACTGATCTAGTTCCAGAGGGCTAGGATTGTGCGTTAGGGCTGAATCCATGTGCCTCATCCTCTCTTGTGTAATCATCCTTTACTTTCATGTCATTTAGATTTTTTTTCTTATGAATATTTAGCTAGTTTGTTGGAATTTTCATTCGCTATTTTAGTTGGCTTCCATTTGTCTTTTGTTGTAGATTTTGTATTCGTACCTGAGTGGTAGAATAGGTGATAACTCCATAAAGTTGTAAGTCAAGCCTCCCCCTCTCATCTCTGTCAATAGAGCTTGAGAAGGGTAGACCTTCCCCACAGACCAAAAATGCTTTTTAGTTTATGATTTCTTAGAATAGATGAGATTTGTTGCTGTAATTCCATGAACATGCTCAGTATGTTGTGGTAGATCTTTATTTCTAGATTAAGACAGATTTCCTTTACAAATTTAGGTAATCTTTTCCACTGTATTTATCATGAATTTTCCCATATTTATTGCATGAATAGGTATTTTCATTGCAGGTACAAGTATAAAAGCTAAGGATAACTTCATCCCTCATCTTCTTTCAACCATTTGTTCATCAAAATCATCATCAACCTTGTTTTATGATTTTCCATCACTACATAGTGAGAAAACCCTACGGGTGAAATATATGCCTCCCAAGAGGCCCTAAGATTTTCCAACGGGTGGTCCACCTCCTACTCATTTATAACAAAATAATTGACTCAGAAACAGATTTAAAGAAAACATAATACAACACACACAAAATAAAGGCGGAAAAGGCAGAAGCCTCATGGCTTCCTCATCTAATCTCACTTATTAAAAGAATTTAATTTACAATTTAAATAGATGAGAGAAGATAGTCCGTGCTATCTTAGACTCTTTTGGTTGAGATAATTTCTCACCAAAAACCCACCAAGATAGGAGTTCCTAAACAAACTCCAATATTTGAGGAACAACCCAAGAGTTAGGCACATATTCCTAACTAGGAATATTTAATTAATTAAATTATTGTTTTGAAATTATTATTGTTATTTTAGAGAGGCTAACATTCCCCACTTCAATGAAAAATCCAAAATAAGAACGAGGAACCATCTTCCAAGTTCTCATGTTGATCCTCAAAAAACATTGCCTAAAAGATCGCCAAAGCTGGATGTTGAAAAACTGCAATCTGAAGAGACCATGAGTCAGCTGCATGTCTGATTCATCTCTGAATTTTTCTTGACAACGCCATCAAGTTCCAAGTTGCAAAAGTATCCATCTGTCCTTTGCATGAAATCAGCACCCTTTTTCCACTGACAAAATTTGTTCAAAGCCCACTCGCTGATGATGTGAAAAACAACTCACCGTTGCTTTTTCTGTGCTGAAAATTGTTCACTGTTTCTTTGTTTTCGACTGCCCACTGGAAAATTTGTTGATGCCCACTGGCTGTTGAAGATGCCCACTGGCTTCTTTTTCTAGTTTTGTCAAGACTTTCAGTCCGACAACCACTTTCAATTTCATTTACATTTTCCCCCTTTTGTCAACTGAAAGGAGAGACACTTCTCTTGGAAAGTATTCCTGAACTCCCCCCCTTCAGGTGTAGGATTTTTACACTGTTGTACTCCCCCATTCAACTGCATGAGAGTACCATCATATTTTCTCTGTTGGATGCACTATGTGTGATCGTATGTGGTTGTAGAACTGAAGCAATCTTTTAACTATAGATGACCATTCCCAAGGTTCGATCCATTCATAATGTTCTTCAATCTGGATGATTTATGTTGATTGCGAAATTTTTCTGAGGAATGATTGGACTTGCCACAATGGCGATAGGGATGGAGATCAAAACAATGATCTTCCATATGACCAGTTCTCTGACAATGAGAACATTTCGGTTTGACTTCAACTTCAGGTTGTGTGGAATTCTGTTTTTCTGCAACTTTGGGTTGCATGCATTGCTGGTTGTCTGCAACTGTCTCTGAATGTGCTGAGAGGATCTGTTCAAGAAATCCTGCACTGACGAATTGAATGGGCTTGGAATAATTGAGAATATTTAAGTTGGTGTCATCTTGGACATATCCTAAGCCTCGTCGATTCTTGTTATTGTGAATTTCTTCCCAGGGCTTGATGATGGGCTTGCAAGAAATTTGAACTGGAACAACCTCGACACTTGGAGCTATTTGAATGAATGACTTATCATCTGGATGGTTCAAAGAATTGAAAGTATCACTCTTTTCTTGCAATTCAATCCTTTGAAGTTGCGACTCGAGTTGAAGAAACTCAATGGTGTCGTGTGTCTGTTGTAGATGCCGTGAAAGATCAGCAAGAGTGTCTTTGCTAACGTGCACCATGTCTTCATCACTTGAGATGATCAAACTATGAAGAATGTTTAACAACTGAATATGTTGCACCATCTGAACTTGCACACTTGAAAATAGTCTCTCTTGGTGTAGATGTCGTACTTTGAACTACTTCACTTGAATGACAGGCTTGCTTGAATGTGGCTGGAATGGCACGCTCGCTTGATTGTTGCTTACTGTGCTTGCTTGGAACACTTGCTATAATTGTAGAATTTTCTTGCTTAAACTATGGAATTCACGCTTGCTTGATGACGATCGCATTTGTTTAGGCATTCACTTGACTTACTTGATGACTTCACGCTCACTGGAATGAATAGCGACACTCGCTTGATGTCGATCTCAATTTGCTTGATTGTTTTAACTTGTTTGGTTACTGTGATGATTGTTGTAATAAACTTCACTCTGGCTCGCTTGAAGGTTTTATCATTGTACTCAATTGATGCAAATTTATTGAATGAATAATCACACTCTGTTGCAGGAGATGTGAACTTGTTGCTTGTTTGATTTAAAAAAACATGCACTCACTTGATTTTGTGTAAATGAAGGGTGTCGAACACTGTCGACAATGCACCCAAGAAAGCTTACAAAGATTTTAATGATTCACTTAAAATAATGAATTGGATTACAAGTTCCTTAAATGGATTTGCAAGAACGTTGATGAAGACTTTGCTATGAAAAGCATTAACTTGAGTAAGTGAATTCATTGTTTGATGTAGAATGCTGATGTAGACAATCGTTGATTATATGTTGCAGTTACACAAATGCATGTGTTGAGCTTGCAGCTATTTCATTTTATGTGTTGTGCTTGTTGATGTATGCGATATTAAATGAAATCATTGATGTGTCACAACTAGACAAAAATAAAAAATCAACAACATGAAGACATAAAAAACATGCGCCATCACAAACACACATGGTGTACCTAAGATCCCCTTATTCAATTTCGGGTGGATCTAGGACACATCAACACCAAAAAATGATACCTTATTAAGTATTGAGTACATAATCTCCACCTTCGAGTAATGAAAATGCCAAGCTCACAACCCTTGGAAGCAATTTGTCTTCAAACTCTGAATATTTACCAACACAATCTCTCTCAAAGTAAAACAATACTTTGAAGTACAACAAGGAATTGCTCTAAAAAATTCCACAAATCACTCCAGATACAAGACACTTATCCCTCCAAATTTACAATAAATAGCTGATTTCTCCAAATACAAATGAAAAACACTCCTTATCTCTCCAAAGACTTCAAATACTCCTTATTACTCCAAGAACAAATTTGATGCATCTTTATCCCTCCAAAAATAAAACTTTAAAAATCATCAAGCTTATTTAAATAAGCTACCTTATCACACCTCCATAAAAAAAACTTGAATAGAACTTATCTCTCCAAAAAGAACCAAAATCAACTTTTCAAAAGAACACACCTCTCTCTCTTTTAATTGGACCTCAAAAAAGTGACTCTACATTAAAATACTTCTCAAAGAACTTTTAAATGTACTCTTTAAATACTTCTTCAGTCAAATTTTTCAATGAATTTAAGCTGGCGAAAGCGGTATTTTTCTTCCTCTTGTGAGTACCAACTTGTTCAAACAACTGTTATATGGACTAACTCTATCACAATTGACAAGCTTTGTTGATGCACGGGACTGTTTATGCCAATTATGCAGTGGATAAAGTTGATCTGATGCTTGCTTTTGGTGTTCGCTTTGATGATAGAGTGATTGGTAAATTGGATTCATTTTCAAGTCGTGCCAGCATTGTTCATATCGACATAGATCCTACAGAGATTGGAAAGAACAAGTAGCCTCAAATCATAGCAAATTCCTTGAATTAATGAAGTTCAATAGAGGCGCCTCCGAAGTGCTCTTAAAAAATCTCTTTAACAGCTGCGCAGACCAGAACTAAGGCAACAAAACCATCCTTATCTCATAAGTCATTTAAGTGCCGGACAGAAACCCAAATGTTGAAGTTGTTCAAGTCATGAAACAGATATTCAACGCTACTTCAAAACCAAAGGCATCAAATCTTCAATGCCGTCTTCAACGCTCTCTCAAAACATTCATAGATTGATCTAAATTTCACAAAAACCAATTGATTTAGATTCTACGCCTCATATATTGTCTATAATAACATCAAATCAAATCTTCTAAATAGAACCGAACCATGGCTATCGAAATTATGGAAGTCAGGAATCATGGAGGTATAAAATCTTACTGACTGCCATTTGAGAAGCAGCGACCCCTTTTTTAAATAAATTGGGTTTGTATGAATTGGATGACGGAGAACTGATTACTACACATATTTAGGAACAAAAATCTACAGGCACACCAGGTTCATAATGACATTTTCATATCGAATGAGAGCTTCATTCAGAGATTTCAAGAATGCAGGTTGTCAGGCTGCTTCGGCACCATCACAGTTATCACCCTCTTTATAATAAGCTTACAGATGAATTAAATTAACACAGAATGGCATCTTCGTTAATTAAAATTTCTAACATATATTCAAAACCTCACATAAATAGATAAAAACACATAATACTAAGAAACTGATGGTTTTGATCCAGTTGAAACATGAGATGCTCTCTTTTTTTTCCAAACTCTCAGTCCTGCAATCACACTGCTCCTTCAACCTTGAAGCAAGGAGCTTTTGATATTCAGCTACCTCACTCGTGGATGTTTTCGTAGATGTTTTCTCTCTCGGAGATATAAATTTAACAACAACAATGTAAATTTAACAATAGCAGAAGAACAACAGAAATAAATTTACAGCGACACAGTCACCTCAACAATTTGAAACAGAAAATACAAAACTTCTACTTGTTTCCAATATCAGTAGATGGGCATACAAAAAATATCTTTGCTGAACCTTAACAATTCTACTCGTTGCAACCTGCAATCATTTCTTGATCAAGCACATCGCTGTTCAATTCAAAAATCCAATTCGACCTCCCCAAACACAGATCATTGCTCTGATTCAAACCACCATATTCTCTCTTCTGCACTCCAGCTCTATTCAATCAACTACTCTATTCTCTCTTATGCGCTGACTGCATAACCAGTCTCTAACATGTTCAGGCCTTCACAAGTTCTCCACAAGCCCAAAAATCATAGTAAGGCTCTGATACCACATGATAACAAAATAATTGACTCAGAAATAGATTTAAATAAAACATAATACAGAACACACAAAATAAAGGCAGAAAAGGCATAAGCCTCATGGCTTCCTCATGTAATCTCACTTATTAAAATAATTTAATTTATAATTTAAATAGATGAGATAAGATAGTTCATGCTCTCTTAGACTCTTTTGGTTGAGATAACTTCTCACCAAAAACCCATGAAGATAGGAGTTCCTAAACAAACTCCAATATTTGAGGAACAACCCAAGATTTAGGCACATATTCCTAACTAGGAATATTTAATTTATTTATTTATTATTTTGGATTTATTATTGTTATTTTAGAGAGGCTAACACTCATCCTCATCCACCTTCACACCACCTTCCCTACCCTTCTTACACCTCTTTCTGGCTTCAGATTGCCCTCGGCCTGTTTCCTGTACCAATTGAGGACTTACCTATAGTAGCACTTGGAACAACATCTGTGGGCCCCTTTTCAAGCCTAGAAACCACAATTTACATCTTATAAACCCGAAAAAAACACCAATACACCTCGTGTCTTTCCCCCATGTGTTCAAGCCTTCCATCAACTACTTAGCACTTTCTTCTCCTAGCTGCGAAACAACACATTGTCAAGCATAGTTAGGTCATGAATAGGTGCATGGATAAAATAATGATAGATAGATCATAGGGTGAGTAGATTTTGTTTAGCCATTTCTCCTAGCTAAGTGTAATTAGATTATTTTCCTTTATGCCATTTCAATTTAGCAATTTTCGTCATGCAAGGTACCTAGGTTTCTTTTACAATTCTTATCATAATCTATTAGGTAGATTTATTTCATTGCAAAAGAGTCAGATGTACTTGGTTACTATGGTATAATTATGTAATTACTGATAGTGCCGTGGCCTTGAATCATTTTTAGCCCTAGGCCTGATTCAAGAAGTGTGATAGACTTCACCTAGAAACCCTTGAAGTAGCACCCTTTCATAGACCTCAGAACAAGATGACATGAGTAGAATGCATTTTTTGTGTATATATCATTGTCACCTTAAAGTTTGTATGAACCCCGAGTTGATAAAATAAAGTAGGGAAGTCTCTGGGAGTTCCAACATTCTTAGTGCAACACCAGGGCCCACTAATTTTTGGCGCCATTACCGGGGAGGTGTCTAGTAGATGCTTTGATATTATTTTAACATTCTTTTCTGCTTTCCTTTTTCATGTTGTTCCAGAAATATAAAAAAAATACAGAAAAAAAACTAACTTTCATGCCTCATAGGAATAGGCATACTTAGGAAAATTTCTTACCTAAGACCCCCACATCACCAAATAGTCACCCTTCACTCTTCTTCAGTGGTTGTGAGATTGAACACACCATAGGTGAGCCTTTTGAAAATTTTGAAGAACCTATTGGGTAAGAAGAATATGTTGTTTCAACTGAGGGGCCCGCTTCACCTTACTAGCCATGGCTCACACTGACACCTAGGAAGCCTTTCCCATTAGAGAGGAATATGGGGAAACTAAGATGAAAAACATTAGCCCCTCAACTCTTCCACACTTTCATGGACTTACCTCAGAAGACCCTAACACATTCATGTTTGAATTTGATGTTGTGTTTATTAAATATTACTATGAATTAGATGATCAAAAATTGAATTTATTCTCATCCACGCTTAAGAATGAAACATTGTGATGATTCATGGGTTTACCTTGGAACAACATCACTACTTGGACAGAGATGCAAGAGTAATTCAAAAATAAATACAAAGACTACTGTAGGTCTAAGGAAACTAAGTATGAGATATTTAGGATGACTATAGGGCCTGATGAATCCCTAGAAGACTATTAAGGGAGGCTTCAGTTAAACTATAAGAAAGCCAACTCTCCTCTTGATCCTAGATCACATAAACTTGTACTTCTCTGAGGGATCAGAGAGGAGGTTATAGAAAAATTAAATATTTTATCAAGAGGAGATATCTACCAACTGCCTTATGAGACAATGAAAATTGTCTTCCAGAACCATTCTAGGGTAGTTACAAAGAAAGTAGGAGTTGGAAAAAGTATATTCAATACCCCTTCATGTTCCGCCTCCATCAAACATAAGATTGGAAACATGCTGGAGGACTTCAAGAGTGACATGTTGCACACCTTTTCTTTGCAAATGGACACAATGCAGGTCAAAAGGAAGCAATAGGAAGCAGAACAATCCTTGGCTATAATTTTCCCTAGATGTACCCGAAATCAACCAAGAAATGAATGTCCACTAAGTGTCATAGAGGTTTTCTTGGTCTTTGAGGAGAATCATGCAATAGAAAAGTGTCCCTCCTTACCTAGACTTAAAGTTGTATATCAAGGTGAGGAAGTGGGTCCAAAGAAATTGTGTTTCATCAATGAGAGAAGGCCTTAAGGCCTTAGGTCATCTCAACAAGGTATGCAAGGTGCACCTTACTCTTACTATCACAATAATAAAAGTGCACCCATGCAACCTTGGTACACCCCCACTCCTAGATCCTGGCCTGCTCCTCCTACTTGGCCTTACAACCCTCCATATCACCCTCAGCCTGTGAACCAACAATTTCAATAGTATGTTCCACACCAACCTCAGTCGAACAATCCATCAAAAGGCTGGAGGCCTCAAAAAAATCAAATGCCTGATGTAATGCCTCCACCCCAAACTCAACCTCAGCTTACTCATGATGCTCCACCCAAGCTTCCTCAAATGATTGCACAAAAAAATCCGAACACGAACAACAAATAGGCAGAATAGGTTT
This sequence comes from Pinus albicaulis, assembly GCA_034641835.2. Lineage (NCBI taxonomy): Eukaryota > Viridiplantae > Streptophyta > Pinopsida > Pinales > Pinaceae > Pinus > Pinus albicaulis. The sequence continues at coordinate 36,186,949 of MU968480.1, forward strand.
ACAGCGAAGAGACATATTATCCAGCTTATGCTGTGGAGATACAAGAGATTAATCTTAGGTTTGGAAGATTACTCCTAGAAAATCACAATCCATCTCCACATGTATAGGTTGAGGAAGAAAATGAAGAATGTAACTTTCATATCCAAAAACCTCCTTTTCCTGAGCGATTGATCCATCCTAGCCAGCACACCCTAGAGGAGACTAAACTTCCCGGAGAATTGAGAAATTTGTGTGTAATGATACCACTTCTCCGGGCCATTAAGGATGTCCCTATTTACAATAGGTTCATCAAGGCAAAGTTATTCAAGAAACCTGGGAGAAAGAAGAAATATACCCCCACAATAAATGTAGTAGGAAAACTACCCGACATAATGCTAGGAAGGGTGATCTTTCCAAAGTACCTAGACCCTGGAAGTTCAGTCGTAGATGTGCACATATATGTTGTCATAGTCCCCAATAATCTGATTTATCTAGGGGTTTCCATCAATTTCATGACCAAGGAAACTATGTTGAAACTTAATCTCCAAGGTACTTTGAGGAAGACCACAATAGTTCTACAACTTGTAGATCAATCCACAGTAACTCCGGAAGGAATTGTTGACATTGTTATGGTTACAATTGACTCTTGGGAGTTACCCTATATGTTTCCTAGTTCTATAACCGAAAACCAGGTTAAATGGATACCCTCTCACATTAGGGAGACCTTGGTTAGCCACTATATATGTGTATATTAGTTTTCAATCCAAAAACATGACTAATAAAAATAGGCCCTTATCTAAACAACTGGTATTATATCCTCCAGCGAAACCTTCCATTGATCATGATCTACTTATATGGCTAGAGGATGAAGAAGATGAGGTATATAACACTACACCTATTTGTACCATAGATGCTACTCTCAGAGGGGCACAACTTGATGAAGACGAACTCATCGACTATGCCATTCAAAACTAGTACCCCACTGAAAGTCCTCTTGAAAACCTAGTCAAATAGTCTGAATGACAACCTTGGATGGAAGTGTACTCAGTCAATCCAACCTCTGAAAACACTAGATTTTTTGAGTTTCTCCCATCCAGATATATGAAAATAAATCCAAACCTCTCAGATGAAGAATAAAAGAAGTTATGCCAAATTTTAAAAGAAAACCTAGATGCATTTGCTTGGGATTACAAGGACATGAAAGGGGTGCATCCTTCAGTATGCAGACATCATATTTACATCAAAGAGGATGCAAGCATGTGGGATAACCCCAAATAAGGATGAACCTAGCTTTGAAGGACATATTCAAGGAAGAGTTGTTGGGGAATGTTGGATGTAGGTTTCTTTTATCCTATATCAGACAGTGAGTGGGTATCTCCTCTTGTCATAGTCCCGAATAATAATGGAAAATGGTGAATTTGTGTTGATTATCAGGAAATTAAAAAAGCCAACAAGAAGGACCATTTCCCTTTTCCCTTTATATACAAAGTCATATATGGCCTTGCAGGGAAGAATTTATTTTCCTTCTTAGATGGGTTTAGTGGGTACAACTAGATTTTAATCAGCCCTGAAGACCAGGATAAGACTAATTTCACCTTCCCTTCAGGTACCTTCACTTACAGAGTCCTACCCTTTGTTTGTGCAATGCCCCATCTACCTTCCAAAGAGTTGTCTTGAGCATTTTCTCTGAGCTATTCCATGTCTCCATTGAAATCTGAATGGATGATTTGACACCATATGGGGATGACTTCTAGGAATCTCTCTCCAATTTGGGAAAAGTACTAAGAGGTAACATTGAGACACATCTCTCCCTAAGCCTAAAAAAGTTGAATTTCTAAAGAGAGCAGGAGTTGTATGAGGACACTCAATCTCCCAAGCAGGAATATAGGTGGACCTGAGAATAATCACTATTATGAAAAGGGTACCTACTCCTCAAAAGAAGATAGATGCTAGGAGCTTCCTAGGGTTACCTCATTATTATAGAAGATTCTTTAAATATTTCAGTAAGATGGATTTGCCACTATTTGGTTTATTGGATAAAGATTCTGAATTTATTTGGTTCAGTTGTGGTCAAGAGGATTTTGAGATCATTAAGGGAAAGTTGACTACTTCCCCCATTCTCCGAGGTCAAAATTGGACTTTTCCTTTCCAAATCCACACATATGCATCCAAAAAAGTTGTGGGGGAATCATTAGGATAGGTAGAAGACAAATTACCTTATGCAATCTATTTCATCAGCAAGAACATGTCTAAGGCCGAGCTAAATTATATTGTCACATAGAAGGAGATGTTAGCCATTGTCCATGCTTTAAAAAAATTTAGACATTATGTAACTAGGTATTTGATGTTTGTTCACACTAACCATGCAACCATAAAATATTTTATTAATAAGTTGAATGTTAATGCTAGGATAATTAGATGGTTGTTACTTTTACATCAGTTTCACCTAACCATTGTTAATAAACCTGGAAAGGATAATGTTGTTGCAGATTTTTTATCTATGTTAGCTCTATCTACAGGTGAAGAAGGAATGGTGGATGACCAACTATTATATGTATATCTCTTTGCTATATCATGACTCTCACAATGGTTTGTTGACATAGATAACTACTTGGTTGCTGGAAAGTTCCCTCCTAATCTCTTATTCAGGAAGAAAAGCAAGATCATCAGAAGCATCAAATCTCGCTCATGAGTGTAAGATGGAGTTAAAATTTGAGTTCAATATGAATTATATATGTTTGATTCATTAATTCTTGGGATTAGTACTGTGATAGAATTTGGGTGATATATTCCTTGTTTAAGGGAAGTATATTATTACAATCCTTTAAATATTCAGGATGATGGAAAAAAAGTTCATGGCCACTCCCATGGTGACCAATCTGAAGAAGCTGAGAGGTTTTGACTATTATTTGTTGTATCACTTTATGTATCTACAGTTGATGAGATGTTTGATGTATTTGGTTAGTACAAGACCTAATATTTTCTTTGTAGTAAGCACTCTAAGCTAGTTCATAGTTGAACCTAGGAATGTACATTAGATTGTGGCAAAGCATGTGATGAGACATATGCATGGTATAGGTATCTTTAGAGCTAAATTATTAGAATTTTATTTTAGGAAATGAATAAAAACCTAACAAATCCAATAGTGCTAGTAACATCATCAATTCGGAAAGTTCATATTTTTTTATTTAGATTTAAATAGTAATTACTCTGAGGGGTTAGTTTAATTTCTCTAGCACTAGATCTGAAGATATTTGATATTTTTATTAGTTTTTGTTGATCACAAGTTTGACTCTCCTTGAATTTGTTGGGTTGAGGCCCCATAATTAAGGTCAACTATTTACTCAGTTTACCATCCATGAAATGTGCATAAGTTCAATGAGGTTTCCTATGATTTCATTCAAAATACTAAAAATGGTTAAAGTGAAATTGAGTTTTAATATGTAAATGGTTATTTAAATAGTAATTACGTTTTATTATGTTAATGGTTAAGAGTTATATGAATATTAAATTGTAAATCTGATATGAAATCCTTATTAAGAAAAAAATGGGAATATAAATAATAATGAGTATTTTTTTCAATATTGTAGGAAATGCGTGAAGCTTTGATAGCTTGATGTTGGAATTTGCAATAAAACTAAAACAATGTTTGAATTTGAGGGATCTAAATACTAGGTTTTATGGTTTTGGTTTCGGATAATGGAAATTAATGGCTCTTACAGGGGAAAGGAGGGGGATCACCCCCCTCCTACTATGATGTGGTTGTTGGGGATAAATACATGGGCTTCTCATGGAGAAAAAACAATATCTTTTAAGGATAGATAGTTAATTTATTGTAATTTAATCTCACTTGACATGATTAAAGTTAAAATATATTTGATCCCTCTCAGTGCTTGGTAGATATGAATTCAAAATGGATCTAGGTTGGCAAATCCATTGTAAGTAATTTCGCATGGATTTGCTGGTCGCTACATGAGACACTCATGATGGTTGGATTCTTCACACCCATCACCATGAGTAGTAACACTAGAGTAGTAAAAATAGAGACAAATGAACGAATCTTCATGGATGCCTCAACTGAAAGAGATAATATCCCCTATAATAATGGAAAAAATGATATTGTTGTGGTTCTTATCCTTCTTTTGAGTACGCCCCCATTTTATATCCCTCACTAGACATGTTTTTGTGGGCACAACAACCTCAATGACATCGGGAATGATGATTCTTAAATTTAAATCCTAAGAATTGTATAGGATTTATTTTAAAAAATAAAAAATTGGATTATTAAAATATATTTAAAGGCTAGTCATACCATTACTATGGAAGATTGCTTTCATATTTTGATTACCGATAGATATGAACATAATGATAGTAAACACAATTCTCTTATTCAATTTAAATTAAATAATGAGTATCCATCCATTCCTTCAGAAGCAGGTATCGGTGTATTCTCAATATCAAAAGAGTATCAAATTTAAATTTTAACAATATTCTAGGATTTGATTTAAAATATAAAAATGTAAATTATTAAAATATGTTCAATTGTATTCATACAATTACTCTCCCATATAATATGAGTATCCATATAAATTAAATAATGGGAGTCGATTAATTTCTTCACAAGCATTAACTACCACAATCTGAATATTAATCTTAAATTTAAATTCTGAGAATAATTTAGGATTTAATTTTAAAAATTAAAGTAAATTTTTAAATTATATTCAATTGTATTCATGCCATTATTATGTGTGTAAAAATATAGTGTAATTTTTGTTAATATTTGGGTAGGTGAGGGAAGTATTCTTGATGTATTGATAAACCCAAATATAGAATTTTTTGAATATTTTCTTTTTACTTCTACCTAAAGTATTTGATGAACATGTAATACTCTCTTCCCACATACACTCAATTAACTGGCCAAATGGGGAAAAAATGTGCGGATAGGATATTATGATCTGATTTAACTCCACATGCACAGTTAAGGATGTGGAACTCACACAATACAACCAATCTATCCTTATACACATCCTATAGAACCTTAAGGACCTAAGCCATCCTTCTAGGTGACCAACCCTTGAGGGAACTCAACATTTCAAGGAATTAAAGCCTCAGTCACTCCCTTACCAAGGCCTCCATGGGAATGAAAGCCCCAGTCACTCCCATAACCCTGCTTGAGTGTGACTGTAGCATTTTTCTTAGAATTTTATGTCATCAATTGTGATATTTAAGGCTAAATTCAAGGTTATGACCCTATCACTGGCAGTAAATTCATGGAATTTATAGAAAGGAACAATAACATAGAGACAATGATACCAATGCAACATATTGAACAAATACATGAATAGACCGCTACTACCTATGATAGGAATTTCGTTAAACATCTAAGAAATATTCATCCTACAATTAATAATAATAAATCTAAGCATAGCGGTCTCATACTTATATGAGAATAGCTAAGAAGCATTGATGCCTTATCACATTAGCTACATTGTGATATATTTGGTCATATTTACATTTTTTAACCATTTACAAATCCAAAAATGATGACAACCATACATTTTCACTATCGTAAAACATATTCATAACTGCCATATAAAAAACAACAAAAAATGAGGACATAAAAACCATAAATGACACATATGAACTAATACATTTACACATAAAATACCAAGAAAATGAATTCTTATCAAAATCCAACCAGGTATGGGACTACCGTATTCCACTCGACCATAAATTGGTTGAGCTAAATCTCTCTTGAGCCAATCACTTCCATGCCATATTACAAGCATGAATATGGGATTCAAAACCAAAATAATTAACTAGGGCTTCTGGAGGCTAAACCATCTCACCCTCATCAATAGAACCAATCTTTAGCGTAATAGTCACCAAATCACTAGGCCATAAAAAAGCATGGATGCCACTGGATTTCTCCACATACACCGTGATGAGTTTTCATGTCGACGAATTTTCATGTCTCCTATTTTCTAGGATTTACTGGAACCCACAGTCCAATCGAGGGATTAGTAGGCCATAATCGAGACACCACCCTCCATGATTTAACATATATCTTGCTAATCTGAATTTGATTTTTATTTATTGTTGTGCCAATATCAGTTTCAGATTTATAATAAAAGTGCTTATGTTTTCTTCTTGTATAAGGGTTTATGGAAGTGCTTATGATTGATAAACAAGAAAACTTCTGGAGATTAAGTTGATTTCATGATAATATAAGCATTGAAGCTAAATGTTGAATAGCAGCATATAAACACATAGAAAAACATGACAATTCAATCAATAACACATTTTTTTGATGAAGTAGTTCACCCCTCCTGGGCTACATCTCCTTGGTCCAGCTTCCATGGCATGGGCCTTTGTATTATCTTCAATTATGCAAAAAAATTGTTTAGATTCTTCCTGTTGCCTCTACAACCTACTCCAATTGCACCAAAACATCAAAATATACCAATAATAGCTTTTCTAGAGCCAAAATTGGTCGAAAATTGGCTCAGTTATGGAAAAAACCATTTCCCCTACTATTTCTCCTCGAAATCTGGAAAAGATCCAGCTAAAGAAATTCCACCTAAAAAGGCGTTCCCGCCATGTTCTCTGCCATTTTAAGAGCGGATTAACACATGGTTAATAAGGTCTTAGCTATATAAGCGCGCCATTAACTGCATGTTATCCTATTGTGTTGAGGGAATATTAGATTGATGTTAATCTCGGATGAACATTTAATAAAGCATGTTTTATGGTCAATATAACCCCGCCGGTTCATTAGCCTTGTGTCATGGTTTAGAATTGAGGACATATGGGAGGGGGTTGGCCCCCTCTAGACCCATGTTGTCAGCACCGATACAACATAAGTAATAGTGGAGAGTTATATTAGTTAAGACCCATTGTATGGAAGAGCGGTAAGGTGGAGGCGTAGCATGGGGGTGGTCGTGGGTTCGACCCCGACCCCCAAACCATATTTTTGATACACCATACATTTAAAAAACCCATAGTTCAAACCTTGGCATAAATTAATAGATGCACCCATATATTGACCTCACTCGAAGGTGTAAGACTTTGGTTTATATTATATGTCCATCCGTCAGAGATAGAATAGCCTTTAACATATAGATATCCTGTCCACCATAGTTAGTTATCAAATAGTAGAGTCTATCCACAATTTAGCATGTCCACCATAGATAGCATAAGCATGTCTGTCATAGATATGTAAGGTTTAGAACCTAGGGAAATAGCAATATTTCAAGCCATAGTATATGTATGTTCTCTAATCAATCCGATAGTTGAACCATAGGTTAGCCCAAATCCAGAACTATGGTAATATAAATGAATTCAAAATTATCCAAGGTTGGATGGGTCCACACAAGAGGGAGCACGTCACGGCCCCTGGCTAGACTACGTGTCCATCTCTGGTTGGACTACTCCAACCTAAGAAATATATCATTCAACCTTAGAAATAGATGTAAAAAAAATTTCACTTCCAAAGTTTGTTGGTGAATTTGACCGCGACACTTGTCACAGTGTCACTGGGGTAAAATTGGAGAATATTCCCTAGATATACTTGGAGTGCTTGACTAATTTGCCATGTCATTAGTCTACCACTATTCTGCATATTTTTCACCTCTATGGGAAAATAGACAACAGGTCATTACTTCTTCATCTAGAGTCATATTTTGACGAAATGAATTTCACTGGAATCTTGGCGACGAGCGCTACGTGGTCGATCTATTTTGGAGCATTTTTGAGCACTTTCAGTTTTGAGCTAAATAATGACCCTCTTATCATTTCCATCCACTAGTATCCTTTTGGATGCCAAAAGAAACTATCAACTGTTCAATAGGTTACGGTATATCTCCCTCACCCTTTCAATATCCACCCATTTGGAATTGGAAGGGTTTTGTCCCTTGAGTCCCACTCTAAGGTATTCGACACTCCCTCTCCTTGAAGTTTAGGTTCTTCTGTCAAGTATCAAAACTTGCTGAAGTTCATCAAGATATTTTGGTGAGAAATCATCTATGATGGCAGTTTAACATGCATGTCTTGATCATTGATCAAAGGAGGCTCTAACAATCTCAAATTCTCAACATTATTGACATAATATATTTGCATATAGGGAGACAAGTATAGCTTAAATACATTGTTACCAATATTTTCTAGAATTTTACAAGGACCATAATAGATTGGCTTGAGATTTTTACCTTCCCCTTTCAATATTTATTTGTTGATATATAACCAAACTTCATCTCCAACCTTGAATTTGTGATCCACATGGTGTTTATCATGCCTTTTCTTGTAGCTACTTTTACTATTTTCAAGTTGTTCTTGCACTGTGTGATTTATCAACTGATTTTTCTCAATGAACTTCCTTTCTTATCTATGCAACTATGACCATCTACAACGACATCTTTCTCAAATCTGAATTCCAAAGGCGATCTTAGCAAGTACCCAAAACATGCCTCAAATGGCAATGTGTTTGTGGAAGAATGATTTGTCATGTTGTATGCATGTTGAATGTAATGAAAATGTTCATCCCACAACTTGAATTGTTTTCGGAAATATCCTCTTAGAATATGAAATATTGTCTTGTTAACGACCTCGGTTTGGTCATCCATTTGTAGATGAAATTTTATAATCTTCTTCAACTTTGTGTCCATCGTGTCTGATAATTTAGACCAAAAATTCCCAACAAACTGGGAATCTCGATCACTTACAATATAAGTCAGAAGACCAAAATGAACCCATACATTTTGAAAGAAAATATGAGTTTCCTGTTTAGCTGTAATGTTTTTTTACATGGCATCAAAAGACACATTTTGCTGAACCTGTCTACCACAAAATATGAGTAATCATGACATTTCCTTAACATTGAAATATCTCCTACAAAATCCATTGAGATACTCTCCCAAGGATTTGAAGGAGTTAGAATTGGAGTATTCAATCCAAGTTTCCTATTACTAGGCTTACTTATTTCACACAAAGAATATCCTCTAATAAAATGAGATACACTATCAATCATGTGTGGCCAATAACAATACCTTTGGAGATTCGCTACCATCTTGCCTACATTGAAATGTCCAACATTAAATGAAGTGTGTGCCTCCCTTATAATATTGTTTCTTTCTCCTTGTGGAATACATAACTTGCCCAAGTGATACAAAAAAATGTTATGCACGTGATATTCGAACTCTTCAATTTGATTTCCTTCACTCAAGGTTTCATACACATCTTGAAAATCACTATCATATGCATATTGCTCAATGTAACTTTCATGCATAACTAAATTATGCTTAAGTATATTAGATGAATTTACAATAGACCTAGAGATCATATCACCTACCTTATTGTAGATTCCCTTTTTATACCTAATAACCAAATGAAATTGTTGTAGAAATCCCATCCATATGAAATGTCTTGATTGTTGCTACTTTGACTGTGATTGTAAGTACTACAATGGCTTATGGTCGGTATGTATAATGGTCTATTTCCCCATCAAATAGTGCTTCCATTTCTTTACACTTTTTTACCAATGCATATAACTCTTTTTCATAGGTGGGATAGTTAGTCACAGCTCCATTAAAAAATTTCAAAATGAAATGAAATAGGCTTACCATGCTGCATGAGAACCGCTCCCATGGCGTAATCACCTGGACCTATTTGGATCTAGAATGGATGTCTAAGATTTGGAAGAGCCAATACTGGTGTTCAAATGATCTATTTTTTTAAATCATAAATTTAGCCAAACTCACACTTCGACATTTTGAAAAATAACTACACTTTTTTCAAGATATGAAGTACCTCGTTCACATGCATGACATGTTCATATCTTGATTTGTTGAATATCAAAATATCATCAAAGTAAAAAATGACGAAGTCATCTAGAAATAGTCTTAGAACATCATTTATAACTCTCAAATTATTTGGAGAATTTGTTAGACCAAATTGCATAACTAGCCACTCAAACAATCATTGTCTAGTTCTAAACACAGTTTTCCAAATGTCCTCATCAGCTATCTAACTTGATTATAACCACTTCGTAAGTCTAGCTAAGTGAAATAATTTTCATACCTTAAATGATCAAGAAAATGATCAATGCATGGGAGTGGATAGTGATTCTTTACCATGATTTTATTGAGTGCACGGAAATCTATGCACATGCGCCAAGCCTCGTCCTTCTTTGGTAGAAAAAAATCATCGAACCACATTGCGAAGTAGATGGGCATATGATACCTTTGTTCAGAAATATTGGATTTTCTTCTTGATTTCCAAACTCTCCATAATTGACATGCGATACATACCAATTTTTGGAAGTGGAAAATCCTACTCCAGCTAAATCTCATACTGAATTCCCCTCTTGGGAGGTAACCTAGTTGGTTCTTGAAACATCTTGCCATGTTGACTTACCACATCAAACAAATCAGATTTTAATTTTTCATCACATCCTTCAACATATTCATAGTCAACATCATCCTTTTTCTTGATCATGAGAAGGAAAAAAAAATTACTTGCATTAACTACTCTCTTTATCTGCCCTGCATTAACTAAAGAAAGATTCACCTTTTTGTGATGAACTCTCACAATATACTCCTCCCCATCCTTAAGTAAATGATATTTGTTCTCATGGTGATAAAATATCACTTTCATGTCATAAAAATATGGACTTCCCAAGATAATCCCGCAAATTTCAAGTGGAGCCACATCTAACTCAACTTCATCAGCAAAGTTTGCAGTAATAGAAAATCGAAATATGCATTTCGTTGTTTCCTGTAAATTTGAATTCTTAACTATTGTTACACAGTATTTTGTCACTGTCCCTGCAATCCCTCGTCTCACACATTGGAGGACTATTCCCGTGACCTGTGGGCAGTAACATGTCCTAAAAACACCTTCATAACATCTTCCTGCCTAAGGATAAACATTCTCCTGAAGAAAATTTCCTCTAGAAAACCCTAAAAATAGGTGTTTTAGCCTTTACGCGACTAGTCAATTCATCCCTCGCGCCAATGGGGGGAAATCCACACTAGAGGATGTGCCAATTGGCGCACTATCCCTGTGTCTCACTCGTGCCAAGCTCATTAAGGAATGCTTTTAAAAAATAAATGGCAAAAGTTTGTTTCTAACAAACTCCAGAATGAATCATCAGAAGAATTTGAGTGGTTTGGCTTCAGATCTCCATGTATAGGAAGTGGTTTTCCACCTCTCATGGAACCTTCCTATGAGATAGGGCCTATCCCATGATTATAGGGATCCCAACTTTCCTTCCTCCATATATAAAAGCTTGCCCTCTCCATTATCAAGCTAGCTGAACACGTAGAAGGAAAAATATAGCCGGGCAACTATTGAAAGCAGATCCGAGAAAGAGAGAGATTTGTCAAAATTCTCGATAGGCTTCGTTGAGACGCGATCCGTTGCAAGCCCCGTCGAAGGAAGATCATAGCATCAGAGAATTTTGTTGCAATCTCCCTTTTTTTCATTTATAATATAAGTGACTCTGATTTTGGTTCCATTCATGTGTTCATTTCTCTATGTAATGCAATGAATTATATCCTCTCTGACTGATATATAGTTACGTGATTTAAGTATTACGTTGTGTGTTCTCATTTCTTTGCATGTGTACAGGTGTTCGCACATGACGAACGGAAGGATTATGATCTGTCGGGCAAGGGACGAAGAGCATCACTTCTTCTTCAACAACAACAGCATGGGATCGGAGGTAGGTTTCTTATAGAAATCTTTGTCTTTCTCGTAACTAGGAACCAACGTCATTACGTGATTTGATTTTTGCTAGACCCGATCTGGGGTAGTGGGATCGCCTCTGTCTGTAGAGGGGATTTACCACCTCAACAATTTGGCGACTCTTCTGGGGATTAGTGGGAGTTAGTCCTCCTTCCATTTGGGTTGTTTTTTTGTCCTTTGATTGATTTATTTCCTCTTCTGGTTCACCTCCCTTGGTGTCAAACCCCTGTTCAGCCCCCAGAAGACCAGATCCAGTCTCTGTTTGTCCTTTTTCATATTTTTCCCATAGTAAACTTGATTGGCGCAGTTTAGCTCATGACAGTCATGCCAACTGGCACTTGTTGCTAGTTAGTCCCCTGCACCAATGCTTTTTTGGTGCATATTACAGCCAAACAGGCGCGCCAAATCTGTTTGGTGTTAGGGTTTGCTTGCTTTTGGGCTCTTTGAGCTTGAGTTTTGGTCCTGGTGTCATTTTTCTGATTGATTGAGTGCCTTGAAGTCATTTTTTACTATGTTTGGCCCTTTTCCTCTAGTTTTTTTCCTTTTACTATCAGTTTTGCATTCTACCCCTAGGGCTTTTAGGTGCTTCAGTGTGCTGAGCCTCCCATGGGAGTTTTAGGTCCTTTCATTCCTGGTTGACTTCATTTTCACTTCTTTGCATTCGTTTTGATGGATTCCATTGTGTCATTGCATTAGTTGAGTGATTGTTTTCTATTTCATTCAGTTTCACTTTGTGTCTCTCCAAGCCTAGATTGCATGGTTTGTGTGAGTCTTTTCGATATTCTTTTTTGCTCTAAAGGATTTTGTCATTAGTTTGAGTCTTGCCTGTATCCGTTTGGATTGATTGAACTTGTTTGTTTTAGCTCTCTCCTTTTCATTCCTTGAATTAATGTTTTCATTAGTTTTTTCATTCATTTAGTGCATTCACTCTTATATGTTGAAAAACACAAAAACAAGATCTTTTCCATTTGGTTTGGCATCGTGAAAATTGAAATCTCTTTCGCATTATTAGTGTTACATAAATCTAGAGAGAAGCTTTCTAGTTTCATTAGCTTGCATTAGAGACAGTAGTGGATGTTTTTGTGCTCATTTTGCTGTTATTTGAAAAGCTCTCAACTCTCCCGTAGATAGCTCTTTATTGAACAAAGTGATATTTTGTGGCACGTATTGTGCATTTAGAAGTTTTATTATATCCAACATTCGATAGGGCCTAAAATTGAAACGTAAATTGAAGATAAACTGTAAAATTTACTAAATTAACCTAAGGCAACATTGAAACATTAATGGAATATCTAGTAGTCTAAGGTAGAGACGTGTTCCGGTGTCTTTAATCCTAGCAGCCATTGCTCACCATATGGTTACAGATAGTGCTAGTACAGACTTGTGATCCCCTTACCATCACATATATAAAGGGAGATCCCATTAGGTTGCAATCCTTTATCTATAGGAAGCCGAGTCTGCCGCCTTTTACCCGTGATACACCGGACATAGCATTCGGGGAGATTACCTGCATGTACGTCAAGTCCTTGGTTGATTTATTTTTCATTTTTACCAAGGTGTATATGGTAGTTCATGGATATCTGGTACACTCATATACCTAGATTACTAAAGTAGTGACTTTGATCTTTACTGACTCATTAAATTTGAAAAGATCATCAAGCGCTTGTCCTTTCACGCTTGTTTCCAAAATGAAAGTGATAGAGTCATCTTTTACTTGTTTCTAGACTCTTAAAACATGAAACAGTAAAATTTTCCAGTTGCAATGTGGTAAAATTAATCACCTACGATCACACACCCGTTTAGAGGTTGATTTTTGGGCCTGTTTTTGTTTGCCTTGGTTTTTGCTTGTGTGATTTTGTTTTGTGATCTCTTCCTCGTTTTTTCTATAGTCACAGTGCCTGAACCATCAATTTCATATACTGGTAGTCCTTATACAGATGATTCATCAGAGGTCTCCCAGTCCTCTGCTGAGTATCAGCAGCCCATTGTATTCGAGTTTCCTGACGGGGGACCGGTTATATCAGAACTTCCCTTTCGAGGAACGGTTGACTTCAATTGGCCCTTGTCCAATGCTTGGTTTGGATTTGGAGTAGGACAACACTTCCCTCCTCTTAGATTGGAATCACCCTTTTTGGCTGTTGTTATACCTCCCATTCCCTGTCCTCTTTTGCAAGATCTCGTGGTAGGGTCAGATATAGACTCATCCAGTCCTTCTCCTAGTGAGGGAATTCCTACTTCTGGTGAAGATTACTAGCTTTTTCCCAAAGACATTCCCGAACCTTCTGTTATGTCTTCACTTGGTCCTATGCTCCCAGCTATATATAGGTCTTTAAGTTAGTTCATGGCCGCTGTTGCCTCTATGGTAATATCGACTCCATCCACGAATCTGACTATTCCCTCGTTAGGGATGTCGCCATCGACACCTCTTACGACATCTCCTTTCATCACATTAGCACCTATTAGATCTACTATCTGCATGGATGCATCTACACCTGTTGTGACTACTCATTCAACTAGGACCTCATTAGTTCCTGAAGACATTTACATAGCTTCTGCCATTCCTGAGAATATTTCTCTTGAGGAGTACGGTTGTCTTTACAGCCATCCAACTCCGAGGTTGGTTCGTCCTCTCAAGACCCTAATCGTCCTTAATTTTCCCATTATGGAACGGATGGTGCCCCAATCTATGTATTTCCATATCAATATGATGAGCAGGGCAACCCCCTTCGTTTTCTTGATCCTGAGGCTTATCACTACATTAACAGTTTTCTATTTGCCCAGGCTGGGCAACCTTCTAATCAACAAGGGAAACCCTTATAAGGACAACCTTATTTGCAACAAGGATATGCTTCTGGCCCACAAGGACAACCCTTCCAGAGACAACCTTCGGCCCGGCTAGGATATCTATATGACCCACAAGGACAACCCTTATAGGGACAACCTTCAGGGCAGCAGGGATTGTTTTACGGTCCACAAGGGAAGTCTTACAATCCTCAAGGTTAACCTCTACAGCCTCACCCCATGGTCCAACCAGGGCAACCTCAAGGACCAGCAAGGAAATCAGGGTATCAACGGGGAGCACCATCCGGTCCTGGGGGGCCAACCCATCCTTTTGAACCTTTGGTGCAACCTTAGCAACCTCATTTTCCAATTGGTCAAAATGTTGCACAACCAGGGCCATCTTATGGTCCTGTCACAGGTCAACCTGGTTATCAGGCACAACCTGGCCCTCTCCCCCCATCAGGTCAACCTACTCAACTAGGGCAACCTGGTGTCCTCCATTATCCAGGTCAACCTATTCAACCAGGACAACCTATTCAGCCAGGTCAACCTATTCAACCAGGACAACCTGCACAACCTGTTAATCCTGCTCAGTATCTAATCTATTCTATGCCACAACAGAATCCACCTATGTGCCTTACTTATCAGGCTAAACAGGACCCCACTTATCAGCAACCCGTTTGACCCCAAGGCAGCTATTACCTTCAAGGTCAGTCTCGATCAGTTTACAACCCACCCCAAGGTTATGGTTATTACCTTCAACAGCTAGGCTATGCTTATACTCCATAGTCAAATCCATACACTGCTCAAACAGGGCCCATGTATAATCAGAGTCAGTACCCTGGTTATCAACCCCTGTATCCTAGTTATCAGCCGCCATATCAACCTCATTATCCGGCTTATACCCCCTATGGTCAAAATCCTCTAGGACGGAACCAGTGTGGGTAGAGTTATGCTCAACCAGGATGGAGTATAGGTATAGGTCCTTATCGAGGACCTAGCATGCCTTTTAATCCTCAGCTACCTTTTCTAGCCACGTTGGAGTTACCGGACGTATCCAAGTTGACCAATGATCTGATTATTCATAATCCATATTGGCCTCCGGTTCTGACGAAGGTGCCTGGTAACTGTCCTAAGTTTGAGGGTAAATCTGGTGAAGACCCCGAAGCACATGTCATGACATACCACTTATGGTGCTCTTCGAATTCTTGGATAGATGACTCTATTTTTCTACATCTTTTCCAGTGCACTCTTACCGGTGCTGCCACTAAATGGTATATAGAGCTGCCTCATGGTATTTTTCAAGATTTTGATACTCTAACCATGATGTTCCTGACACATTTCCAGTTACCGGTTCATTATGAAGCTGGGACACATCTCTTAACATCTCTGAAATAGGACAAATCCACTCATATTTCATATCACATTCATGAGTGGAGACGTCGTCGTTGTCTGATCAAGTTTGACATTCCTAATCAGCTTCTAACTCACTGGTTCACTGCCTCCTTTGTCAACAAGATTGCTCAGGACATTGCTATGGGGGCATGTGTAACTGAGGAACAAGCCATTGCTCGTGCCCAGTACCTCGACTTAGTGTACTCTTAGTCTGGCACGTTCTATGACATCCTGACTGATGCCCCTAGGCCAGGGACCTCTAAAGCACCGGCTACTCCATTAGTAGACGGTGTTATTGGTTCCGTCTCTCAGACTTCTCGTAAGTCTTCCAATGGGAAACAGATAACGAATTCTTCCAATAATTCTTCTCCTCCCACCACCCCAGATTCTAGTAAGACCGCGGAGGTCAATGTCATTTAGGCTAATCCTACAGACAAGACTTACAAAGGGAAGAAGAAGGGCAAAGGCCAAGCCAAATTCGATGCCCCAAAACTAGAATCATCCAAAACACATGCTGAGGATGGTTCACAATGTAAACCGAAGGACCCTTGCCTGATATGTGATGAAGACCACTACACCAAAGATTTTCCTCGACGATCCGAGGTTGGTAAAATTCTTAAGGGCTCTAAGGGACTTCGGCAGTTCTTAAGGAACCATTTCCATCTTAGCAGACCCAGATGGTCAAGCAGCCTTCACCTTTTGCACCGTTTCGGTCTCAGGTTTTCATGATGAATGGTGCTACACCTGTTTCTATTGCCACTCGATCGAAGGATTATGCCGGACCACATCAGGAAGCTGGAAAGGAAGTCATTGATGGCCCTCCTCCCCTACCTACCTCTGGTCCTCTTGAAATTGAAAGGCCCAGTGCTGAACCCATTGTATGGCCGCCTTCCAAAGGTGTTCTCCGAAAATATTCCTATAATCCAAATGCCCGTGCTGCTAAACATTACAACATTGTTGAGGATTTGGCACAGGCACCTTCCGCGATGTCTGCGTTGGAAGTTCTTCAGAGTTTTCTGTCTCAATGGAAAGCTTTGTTATCTGCAATCAGTGGAATTGAACCTGCCGATTCTAGCCTTCTCTCCTTCGATCTAGAGAATTTTGTCCCCCGACTTCCACATCAAATCGCCCTTGTTATACAAGTCGGTATCAACGGCCTCAACATTCACAGAGCCGTTGTGGACGAAGGTGCCTCTACCTGCATTATGTCATCTGCCTGTTTGAAGGCCATTGGATCTCTAGCCCTCACCTCATCTCCCAATGCCCTTGAGGCATTCGATGGAAGGGAATCAAAACCCTCGGGTGTTATCGTGAGTCTACCAATTACATTACAAGGTAAGACAGTCAACGTTGAAGTGGAAGTGGTTGATTCCAAACTCAACTACAATATTATACTTGGTTGCAGTTGGACCCATACTATGCTATGAGTTCCGTCCACCCTCTTTCGGCTTTTGAAATTTACGCATGAGGGCAAGATTATTACTGTCGATCAATTGTTTTTTTTTCCCTCATCCTCTGAGAATAACGTACTGTATGTGGATCAATTCCATATTCCCCCTGACAGTATAGGACCTGGTCTTTTCAAGGACCCCGTTCTCATGGGTGTTTTTCCCATTCTGCCACCGAACACTATTCAAGTCAATATGGTCTCTAGGTCGGATGACCCATGGATCATCCCTTCTCCTGAACAGGTTGCCTCTTTTGGAGAATCAATGCGTCTGAACCCAGTTGAAATCAATTATTGTGACATCGTTGCTGAATCATATTTTCTTCCTACTGGTAATGATCCTTTGAGCATGGCTCTTGACATTTATTCCCAATACCCTTGGCTCGGAAATACAGATTCCCCCGATCCTTTGAGAGAAGTTTTTCCATCTGACAAAGCTACTGTGGAGACGATGTCTCTCGAAGATCTGCCATGGAGCGATGGAAATCATCGTTCCTTGTTCATGCCTAGCCTAGGGGCAATATCTAATTGTCTCGAGCGTTTTTCATCTCAAGTTCCCTCTTCGCCTCTCCAAACGCCGATATTGACTCATGAAGTATTTTCGAAAGGAAATATGAGTAATATTACCCAAATTATTCCTATCGACATCTCTGTCAAACCAGGGGTCATTGAGAGCATCCATGTGGGAGTCACTTGTTCTCTCGATGAGATTCAAGTATACACTAGCCTTTTCTGCGAATTTCGAGATGTTTTCACGTGGTATTATGAAGAGATGCCTGGGATCGATCCAAGTATTCTTGTGCACCAAATTCCGACCTACCCCGGTGCGAAGCCTGTGCACCAACTCCTGCATCTAGTGCATCCTCAAAAATTCGCTGCTATAAAAGCTGAATTTGAGAAACTTCTTAAAGCGGGCTTCATATATCCGATCCCTCTGACAGAGTGGGTTTCCAATATTGTCCCCGTGGATAAGAAGCAGGGAACAATTCGAGTCTGTGTTGACTATATAGATATCAATCAGGCTTGCCCTAAGGACAATTATCCCACCCCCTTTATAGATCATAGCATTGATGATTGTGTGTGGAGTGAGATCTATTCCCTTATGGATGGCTTTTTGAGTTATAATCAAATTAATATTTTACCATCCGATCAACATAAGACCACCTTCATCTGTCTGTGGGGCACATTCGCCTATAAGAAGCTCCTTTTCGGCTTGAAAAATTCCAGAGCCACCTTCCAACATGCCATGTCTTACGCCTTTCATGATATACATAATATTGTTCAGCCATACTTGGATAACCTCCCAGCTCATTCAGCTCTACATGAAGACCATCCCAAACATCTCCTCTAGATTTTCCTCCGTTGCATACATTACAACATCAGGCTTAATCTTCAGAAGTGCATCTTCTGCATTGAATATGGTCATCTTTTTGGATTCATTGTCTCTAAAGATGAAATTTTCCTTGACCCTCTCAAGGTCGAGGCTATTGTTAATCTCTCCTCCCCCTCCTCATTACATCAACTTCAAAGTCTTCAGGGGAAAGCGAATTTCTTACGTCGCTTTATCCCGAAATATGCAGAGGTGGCCAAAGGGTTTATGTGACTTCTAAAGTAGGACTTTCCCTTCCATTGGGACGAGATTGCTCAACAGTATTTCGACAACCTTAAGACATTTCTCGTCAACACTCCATTAATACGTCCTCCCAACTATCATCACGACTTTACTCTCTATTTGGCTGTCGCCTTTAGCACAATTGCCATGGTTCTGGTATAGGATGACGATGCCAGTAATGAACATGTGGTTTATTACCTGTCTCGGAATCTACTCGACACTGAAACGCATTATGCCCACATCGAGAAGTGGGCGCTGACCACGGTCTAGGCCATTCAATGGTTTCACCATTACATCCTGTTACGCATGGTAACCATGATTTCTGACTCCAACCCCATGACTTACATTTTGTCTCGACAATTGATGGGGTGCAAGTACTCGAAATGGATTGTGATCGTTCAAGAGTTCGAATTGGAGTTCACCACTGCCAAATCAAAGAAGTCACTAGTTTTTGCTGATCTCATTTGCTCTCTCCTTACAAAATTTGTCCTGTCTCAACCCGAGGATCATATCCCAGACGAAACTCTCTTTCTAATTAGCAATCTCGATCCATGGTACGGTGATATCATCATGTACCTTTAGAAATCTACTTCCGGTCTGAGTTGACGAAGGATGCTCAACGTCGCATTCCACATAAATCAAAACCATATCACATTGTCAAAGATACCTTATATGGTGTCAAATTTGACTCTGTGTTCCGCCGATGTTTGAACTTAGAGGAGGCTGAGAAATTTCTGAATGACTGTCACAGTGGCACCTGTGGTGGTCACATGTTCGGTTATGCGACAACCCAGAAGATTCTACGTGCGGGCTATTTCTGGTCGTCTATATTTAAAGACTGTATTGTTGCTGTATGGAAGTGTCATGCGTGCCATATTTTCCAATGGAATATGCATGTTCCACCCCTCCCTTTACATCCTATCATTACCGTAGGCCCTTTTGCCAAATGGGGCATTGATTTTATGAAATGTAACCCTCACTCGGCCGGGGGGCATGCTTATATCATCATTGCCGTAGACTACTTCACCAAATGGGCTAAAGCGATGCCTACATTAGCTACCGAAGGTAAGACAGCTGCTCAATTTATTTTCAACCATGTAATCGCGTGTTTCAGCATTCCTCAAGCCATCGTCACCGATCATGGCACTCATTTTCGGGACTACATGATGGCAGAGCTGACAAAAAAGTTGGGCTTGCATCATGACAGCTCGACGCCATACTACCCTCAGGCAAATGGCCAGGTTGAAGCCGTGAACAAGGTGCTTGTCACGATGCTTCAACGAAAAATTGGTATACACAAATCCAACTGGCATCTCCAATTGTTCTTAGTTGTTTGGGCCTACCGAACGTTAGTGAAGAGCACGACCGGATTCACACCTTTCCAGTTGGTGTATGGTCTGGAAGCTACTCTTCTGGTTGAATGTGAGATCCCTTCACTAAATTTGGCTGTGGAATTACTGCCCGACACTTCCCCTGAGGAAGAACGTCTCCTGTATCTCGAAATATTGGACGAAACTCACCACTTGGTTGCTTTGGTTATCGAGGCACATAAAAAGCAGGTTAAAGCTCATTTCAATCAAATGGTTTCTCCGCGCTCTTTTATCGAAGGGGACCTCATCCTCTTGTATGATCAAGCACATCATAAGCTTGGATCAGGAAAATTCCAACCTATGTGGCATGGGCCCTATATCGTTAAACGTGTATTGAAAAATGGACCCTATGAGCTGATCGATTATGAAGGTCTTCCTTTGGCGCAGCCTAGAAATGGGTTGTACCTCAAGAAGTATTATGCTTGAATCATTCTTGTGTAGTATATGTACATAGGTGATTTCTTCATTTTTGTGCATATGTGGTGTGGTGTACTTTTTAAACGTTTTTCTGCTGATTGGGTCTTCCTAATTCTGCAGATGTCTATTACTCCTTATATCGGTTTTGTGGATGGTGCCTCCCGCAGTACCAGGAACCTGTCTTCGGCAGCCTGGGTAGTTTACAATCCTGCTAGTGAGTTGATTAATTTATAGGGTGTTTGTCTAGAGCCTACTAAGAATAATGTCGCGGATTATAGTGCCATTTTGGAATGATTAAACGAGGCTGTTAACCTTGGTATTTGCGCGTTTTACAACTCAATGGTCATTATTCAATTAGAAATCCATGCATTTTAAGACTGTATCTACGTATTATTTTACTTGAGAGAAATTTTTATTACATCACATATCAGCATATACCAAGACGAATGAATACACTTACAGATGCAGTATCCAACATGGTATTAGATAGACATTTCTGCAACTTGTAAAAACATCATCATATGTGAAAAAGATCCATGCAGAAATCTATATATATATATATATATATATATATATATATATATATATATATATATGTCAAATGTTTGCAGCGCGTGCATCATGTAAAATCCAAAAATATACATGTTTGTTTTAATTACACCCGGAGACAACATGTCTCTCAAAAATATGCATATCAAAAGCCTAGGCGACTAATTAGCATGGTGCTCATGGTAGCATGTTACTGCCCACACCAATCGCCTCAGTAAGCGATGAAGGTGACTAGGCACCCCTACGGTGTGTCTCTGATAAGCCATAGGGACATCAGCTAGGCGAGCATAATTAGGAATCCCACAGGCAATTTTCTCTAATTTATAAACCAACTCGTTCCCCTCGCCCCCCTCACCTTGAGGGTCATAGGTGAGACGGGTCCTCTCTGTGATCGGTGACATCCTAGCAGGCCTCTCTGGGCCAAAATCTGCATACATATAGGATCAGCTGTTAGAATGTGCATGCATACAAAAAAATAAATCATAAAAATCATAAAATCAAAAGAGTCTTACCCAACTCCTCATCCCAGTCCTCTCCTTCCGGGAGTGGAAGGTCTGGGTCTCCTGTGAAATCAGTACCAGCATAGGGCCAGTCCTCTATGACAATCAACTATCACCGGATCCATCTGAAGAACTCGAGATGCCATAACATCTGTTCGTTGCCCCCTTCCCTGGGCATTGATGCTGCCCATCGAGCCATCCGTGGTTCTCTCAAAGGTGGATCTGTGACTATCGCCCCCTAGCCCTGGAAGATAGGCAATCGTTCTAGGATGAACGATACCAAGATTGACCCGTACCCAAATTTCTTCAATTTGGTCTTTTTACATTTAATCAATTGTCGTTCGATATTCATGGTTACGGCTGTGGCCCAATCAAATACTATTGGGTTCATACATTCTGACGCCAGGAGAAGCTGTGTTTGGTAGCCTCGTGTGGTGCCTATGACCTCATGGCCCACGTAATAGTATGTAGCACCACTCTAAGTCCTAGATTGGGAACAGTGTGAATGTCAAATTTGCCACTACCTAATCCTGTTTGTGCCCCTGGGTACACTCTTTCCATAACCATCGACATCTTCTCGCGAGAAGGCCTGGTACCTGTCATAATCGGAACTGGACCTCTATTAGAAAATTCAATGATGAAGTAGACATCAGACACTTCGAGTTCAAGAACTTGATCTTGAAGCTTAAACTTCTCTTCATTCTCATCCTATATACTTATCAAATATTGTAACAATTCGGGCTGAGCCCTGAGACATGGTGTTAAGAAGAATTTCTTTAATCCATAATTTCAAAGAGTATTCATGCATTGCTCATCCTCCATTGCCAATTCATCTTCTTCACTGTGCTCCCTTTCTTTCCATTCAATCACCATTTTGGCTTTATACCTGCATCAAATTGGTCATAAGCACATCATAAGATCCCTTGGGCATTCAAATTGATTGGTTCAATTTTTGTGAAATTTTAGCGGAATATGAGGTTGCGCAGTTGGCGCGACTATTTTTATGATAGTCGCGCCAGCTAGCATGACCCCTTTGCAAAAATAACTCGATTAGCGTGGGTCTATGCCTCATACCCACGCCAACCCCAGAAGCCCTAAATTTTCAAATCCCCCCCTCAGGGATGCCAAATCACAATGGAAAGCTATGAAATATGGCTTAAAACATAGTTAATGGAAGTAGCTCTTACATGGAAAAGACAAGATCCAGAATGATGCACTGGATCATCCACAATCATGATGGGTATGTGTTATATTCTTTCCATGACTAGCCCCACGTGCTGTACATTGCGCCGGGCACAGCAGGGGGGTCACAGGGGGGGCGGCAGCGCCCCGGCGAAATTTTTTTTTGGTATGCGGTCCCACTCATATGCGCACCCACCCATGTTTTGTGCATGAGTTTGCACATGGTTTTGGGGTACGATGGTTTTTAGCCCCTAGTATTTTGTAGATCTGGACAAGGAAACTACGGTTATGTTCTAATCTAGGGTTAATGGATTGGGGTTTATGTATGCTTCGACATGTATATATATGTGTTGTAACACTAAAAGGAATATAATGAAAAATCAAGCTGGTCATCCTGATTTGGGATCCAGGGGAAAATCTCTATGTTTATCTATTTTATGTTATATGGTCTCGCTATTGTTTATTTTCTGTTATAAGATTCATGTGTAGATAATTTCTATTCAGGGTTAAAACCTACATTTGGTATCGGAGCTGTTTTGGCTTCAAGGGGACGCCTTTGCTGCTGAGGGTTTTTTGCTCGGGCCTAAGGTAGACCTTGTTTAGTGGGAGATCTGCGGGATCGATTCTTGTGGTGAAAGAATATGGCGAGTGGTGGGAAGATAGAGATCAAGAAATTTAATGGTCAGAGCTTTGAGTTATGGAAGCTCAAGATGGAGGATCTACTGGTGGATAAAGATCGGTGGATCGCTGTAGATCTAGGTAGTAAACCAACGTCAATGTCAGATGAAGACTGGAAGAAACTGGATCGAAAGGCTAAGAGCACACACATAGTGTCCCCGTATCCGCATCGCTGGAATGTATCCGGGGAAGCTACGGCTAAGAATTTGTGGGAAAACTTCTGGGACTTTGTACCCAATCGTTTCAGGTGAATGTTGTTCCCGCAAAAGCTGTATAACCTGAGGATGAAGGATGGAACTCGGTGACAGAGCATCTGAATGCCTTCAATAATGTGGTAAGTCAACTGTCATCTGTTGATATTAAAATCTCAGATGAAGATAAGTGCATCAGTTTGTTGTGTTCTCTACCAGACTCGTGGGACAGTCTGGTTATTGCAATAGGTAGCAATACAACTACCTTGAATTTTTATGACATTATCTTAGCCTTGTTGTCGGAGGAAATAAGACGGAGAAAGGCGGAGGCTGCATGGAGATGCCTTATCTGTACGAGGAAGGTCCCAGAACAGCAACAAGAATAAGGTTTCGAGTGGGAGATCTAAATCTAGAGGGAGATCTAAATCTCCTGGAAAGTTTGTAAAGGTGTGCTGGAAATGCGGAAAGGAAGGGCACTACAAAAAGGACTGCAGATCTAAAGCTCCCGAGAAAGGAAAGGGATCTGATGATGCTCCTTCTGCAGAGGCAAAAACCACCTCGGATGAAGGTGGGGATGTGTATTTGGCTTCTTCTTCAAATACACACGTAGATCATGAGTCATGGTTGATTGACTCAGGTGCATCCTTTCACTTCACTCCCCATAGGGAGTGGTTCTGCGAGTATGAGAAATATGATGGTGGTGATGCCTTCCTAGGGGATGATAGGAAGGCCAGAATCGTCGGACGTGGAAAGGTCAAGCTGAAGCTGCAAGGTGGAAGGATTAGAACACTTCCTGGTGTTCTGCATATTCCTCAGACAGCCGGAATTACCGAAGCAAGATGGATGATGCAAAAACAAAGGTTTGAGAAAGATGCCTGCAAGATGGCTCGGGGAGCACTGGTATTAATGCGGGGAGTTCGGATTGGAACTCTGTACAAGCTACAAGGTAGCACTGTTATTGATGGGTGTAACAGTTCTGTGGTTCCTGAAAGAGGAGCGGAAAGCCTAGCTGTCTCTGGAGAAAAGACCATGCTATGGCATCAAAGGCTTGGACATATTGGAGAGAAGGGCTTTTGGATACTACATAGAAATGGTATGGTAGAAGGTATGTCTAATTTCTCTTTGTATTTCAATTTCTATGAACATTGTGTATATGGGAATAATCAAAGAGTTTTCCAAAAGCAGAGGTGAAAATATATTAGAACTTGTTCACAGTGATGCGTTTGGACCTGTGTCAGTTCCATCACTGGGAAAGTCTGTGTACTATGTTTCATTCATAGATGACTTCTCAAGGAATACATGGATATATTTCTTGAGGAAGAAATCTGAAGTCTTTGATAAATTTAAAGAATTTAAGGCTCTGGTGGAAAACCAGACAGAGAAGAAGATAAAGGCGCTGAGGACAGATAATGGTGGGGAGTTCTGCAAGAAGGAATTTGAAGAGTTTTGTAAGAAGTGTGGTATAGCATGGTAGAAGACTACTCCATACACACCTCAGCAAAATGGAGTTGCAGAAAGAATGAACAGAACATTGATGGAAAAGGCAAGAAGCATGCTCAGTGGTACCAGGTTAGGACAAGAATTTTGGGCAGAGACAGTGGAGACTGCATGTTACTTAGTTAACAGATCACCTTCATCAGCGTTGGAGGATAAGACTCCACATGAGGTATGGACTGGTAAGAAACCCTCTCTTTCACTTCTAAGGGTATTTGGATGTGGTGCATATGTACATGTTCCAAAGGAGAAAAGGACCAAGTTGGATAATAAATCTGAAAGGTGCATCTTTATTGGGTATAAGGATGGTTTAAAGGGTTACAAGCTTTGAAACCTAGAAACAAGGAAGGTTGTGTAAAGCTGAGATGTGGTGTTTAGAGAGGTGAAAGATGTTGTTACACATGAATTCCTACCAAAGGAACCTGAGAAGATAGATTTTGAGCTAAAGGAGGATGAATCACACTCTACAACAGAAGAAGATTAAGAAGAGGAAGAGCCACAAACCCCAGCTTTGAGAAGATCAGTTTGGGAAAGAAGGCAACCAGAAAGGTATAGTCCATCTTCTTTCTATTCAGGTTTTGCCTTAACTATAACTTATGATGATCCCAGAACTATCAGGGAGGTAGTAGATTCAGAGGATGGAAAAATCTGGAAGGAGGCCATGGTTGATGAAATGGCATCCTTGCATAAAAATGAGGCATGGGATTTGGTGGAGTTGCCAGCTAGAAGGAAGCCCATCGGGAGCAAATGGGCATTTAAGAAGAAGATGAATGTAGAAGGCAAGGTGGAGAAATCCAAATCTCGGTTGGTAGCCAAAGGTTATTCCCAAGTGTCAGGAATTCATTTTGGTGATATTTTTTCTCTTGTTGCGAAAGTTACATCTATTATATTACTTTTATCTATTACTGCTGCATTTGATTTTGAGATAGAACAGATGGATGTGAAGACAACATTTCTTCACGGGGATCTAGAAGAGCAGATATACATGAAGCAACATGAAGGATTTATGGTGAAGGGTAAGAAAGAACTGGTGTGCAGGTTGAAGAAGTCTCTGTATGGGTTAAAACAGTCACCAAGGATGTGGTATCAGAAATTTGATACCTATATACGGGGATTTGGCTTCACTAGAAGCAAGGAGGATCACTATGTTTATTTTAAATTGATTGGTGACCGTGTTATTTATTTGGTCTTTTATGTGGATGATTTTTTGTTGATTGGAAATGAAAAAGAAATTATCCAAGATTTGAAGACCCAACTGTTCTCCAAATTCGACATGAAGGATCTTGGTGCTACAAACTATATTTTGGGCATGGAAATTAAGAGAGATCGGGAAAAGAGGAAGCCCCTGTTAAACTGCAGGACGTATGTCGAGACTACATTCTGACTCCCTTTTGAGGTTCAATATGTAGAGAAACCAGGAGGTTCATTCCCCGTAGGTGCAAAGTCGTCTCGCTTCTAATGAAGGTCCCAAGACACAAGAAGAAGAGGAGGGATATGGTCTGGTTCCACACGCAAAAAGGTAGCCCTCGATGTATGCAACCCACTCAGATTAGACCAGACATTGCACATGTAAGGGGAGTATTGACAATGGGAGTATTGAGTAGGTTTATGTCAAACCTAGGGAAGGAGCATTGGACAGCAGTGAAGCGGGTTTTCAGATATTTACGTGGCACTAGTGATTATGGCTTGTGCTACCAAGGAAGACCATGATTAGAAAGAATGTTGGACATTCGTGGTTTTGTTGATGCAGACTGGGCTGGAGATCTGGACCAAAGAAGATCTACAAGTGGGTATGTGTTTAGCCTATTTGGAGGTGCAGTCAGTTGGATGAGTAAAAGACAAACATAGTGGTGTCTTCTAATCATGCAGGCGCATTATTCCTTTGAAAAACACTCCAAAAAGCATAAAGTGAAATAATATGAGATGTTCATATAAAGTTATATAACAAGCTATAAGGATAGACTGTGATAGCCAGAGTGCAATTTTCTTGGCTAAGAACCCTGCTTATCATTCAAAGACAAAGCACATTGATGTTCAATATCACTTTTTTAGAGATATGGTTGAGGCAAAAAGGGTGTTGCTAGTAAATTTGGACACTTTGAAGAATTTTTTAGATGCATTGATGAAGTCTGTAAGCACTCAAAAGTTCTCTTGGTGTAGAGAAACAATGGGTGTTGAAGAATTGGCCAAATGACTAAGCTCTCCTGTGGCCTCCAGTGGAAAGAAAACAACAAGTGGGAGAATGTTGGGTATGCGTTATATTCTTTCCATGACTAGAGACATGCATTGTACGTTGCGCCGGGCATAGCAGGGGGGTCAGAGGGGGGGTGGCAGCCCCCCCTATCGGGGTCCGGGGCAGCGCCCTAGTGAAATTGTTTTTTTGGTATGCGGTCCCACTCATATGCGGTATTCACCTATGTTTTGAAAAGAGAGCTCAGACTCTGTTTGGGCACGATGGCTGCCCCTCGTATTTTGTAGATCCGGTCAAGGGAACTACAGTTATGTTCTAATCCAAGGTTAATGGATTGGGGTTTATGTATGCTTCGGCATGTATATATATGTGTTGTAACACTAAAAGGAATATAATGAAAAGTCAAGCTGGTCGTCCCGATTTGGGATCCAGGGGAAAATCTCTGTGTTTATCTGTTTTATTTTTTATGCTCTCGCTATTGTTTATTTTTTGTTATAAGATTCGTGTATAGATAATTTCTGTTCAGGGTTAAAACCTACAAATCATCACTGTAAGATCACAGGGAAATAGCTCAGTATCGCTCTGCACAAGAGGTAAAAAGTAAAAAGTAAATATGTTTTTACTATTTGGTCATATTTATAGATTTTTGAAATCAAATTTAGGTTTTGAGACTTTTTTTTCCAATATTTCACTATGTTTTGTCGAAAAATGGGTTTCACACTTGCTTTTTGTGCAGCAATAGGTTTCCGCGTGACTAGAAGGATGATGAAAGTTGTATTTTATTCTTTTTCGGACTCTATAAAAACATGAAAAAGTCACTAATGGAGTCACCTTTCAGCTCTTTTCCGAATCTCTAAAACTGAAAAGATCGTCAAGTTGCTTGTCGTTTTGAGCTCGTTAAATTGGATGTGAAACAATATCTACCCAGTATACGTTTACCCCTTTTTTGAGCTGGGATAGATTATTTACGAAAAATGAATACCCTAGCCTATCGCGACTATGAGGTTCTCTCAGATAAAATTTTCTACCTTTTCGGATCTGTGGGACTATCTACGAAAAGGGATTGTTGGAGTTTTATTTTCCGTTGTCTTTTCAAATTCTCTAAACATGAAAAGACGTTGAGTTCTTCCTTTGTCAGACTCATTAAAACCTGATGACTTTGAACTCTATCGTAATGATGTTACTCGAGTTCCTCTTTCCTAGGGCTCGTTAAATGTAGTAGGATGGATTTGTCCGAAGGACAAACCTATATCGCAAGAATATGCTATTCCCTTCAAGCTTATTTTCAAAAATAATTGGGGTTATTGCCAGAAATGGTGGGGGAAAATGGAACCAGTATTATAGTCATGTCGACAGTATGTCGCTCTTGAACATGGCACTTGTTTGCATTCGTGTTGGGGTGGGGAAATCTCATCTCGTCATCTGCTTGCCTCCGTGGGTTTGGGTAATCTCTTTTGACCACTCATCTATTCTTTTCCACATCACCATGACCTCAAATCCTTTGATGTCAAATACTGCCAAATCCAATGTCATGCCGCCGATATGTTCAAGAGAAGTTGGCCTCTACAGTTTTCAACCTCCCTCTGATTCTCTGTCGATCTTGATTCACAAACATGATGTCCCTTTGTCTCTCATGTCAATGATGCGGGAAACATTATGGCCCACCTTCAATCAAGGTTACTTCTTGTCGACTTCAACTCATTATCCAGGAAGTTGTTCTAGAGACTCCCTTCAGGTACATTGGAGCCTGCATGCATCAATGGTAGGTTCTTCACATTCGACGCAAGGTTTTCATTATCGACCTTCGATCAGGTGATTCTGTGGGTGTTCGACGCCAGCTCACTGTTCACATTCCATGGATTATACCTCATGTACCTTGAGGGCCATCGTCACTATTGGTGGTTTCTCTCGCGTCTGTTAACGTCTTTCATTATTGGTTGGTAATCAGACGATGTTCTTGCATGTTCGAATTCAGCTCAAATATTCACGTGCTTGAACTTGTACTCTATTTGGGTCGAGATGGAGTGAAATACCTTGGATTTTGTCTGATATACATCCAAGCTGTGGATTATTTATGGATTATTATCATGTATTACATGGCTCATTTGATTGGATGGATGCGACCATACCTAAGTCTACTTGTTGATCCTTCTTTACTGGATGGATGCGTCCATACCTTGGATCCCAGTTTTTGTACACACTATTATGGATGGTTGCACCCATACCACATATCATATATCTGAGATATCAGTTGTATTTCTCTTCGTAGGTTTTCTAACGACAGTGGTTTCAGTTGGGCGCATTCTCATAAATCATTTCACCCCTCCCTCTCTCTCGAACCTCATGCCTTAGGGGGCATCTGTTACACAGTAGTTTGTCACCGTCGCTAAAATCCCTGGTCCCGCACATTGGAGGACTATTTCCATGAGCTGTGAGTAGTAACATTTCCTGAAAACACCTTCATAACATCCTCCTACCTAAGGATAAACATTCTCTTGAAGAACATTTCCTCTGGAAAACGCTAAAAACAGGTGTTTTAGCCTTGGCGCGACTAGTCAGTTCATCCCTCGCACCAATGGGGGAAATCCACACTAGAGGAAGCGCCAATTGGCACACTTTCCCTGTGTCTCACTCCCACCAAGTTCATTAAGGAATGTTTTTTAAAAATAAATGGTGGAATTTTGGTTCTAACAAACTCTAGAATGAATCATCAGAAGAAGTTGAGTGGTTTGGCTTCGGATCTCCATGTATAGGAAGTGGTTTTTCACCTCTCATGGAACCTTCCTATGAGATAGGGCCTATCCCATGATTATAGGGATCCCAAATTTCCTTCCTCCATCTATAAAAGCTTGCCCTCTCCATTAGCAAGCTAGTTGATCTTGTAGGAGGAAAACTATAGCCAGGAAACTATTGAAAGCAGAGCTGAGAAGATCCCCGTAAGAGAGAGATTTTTCCAAATTCTCGATAGGCTTCGTTGAGATGTGCTTCACTGCAAGCCCCGCCAAAGGAAGATCATAACATCAGAGCATTTGGTTGTAATCTCCCTTTTTATCATTTATAATATAACTGACTCTGATTTTGGTTCCATTCATGTGTTCATTTCTTTATGTAATGTAATGAATTATATCCTCTTTGACTGATATATAGTTATGTGCTTTAAGTATTATGTTGTGTGTTGTCGTTTCTTTGCGTGTGTACAGGTGTCTGGACGTGACGAACGGAAGGATTTTGATCTGTCGGGAAATGGACGAAGAGCATCGCTTCTTCTTCGACAAAAACAGCGTGGGATTGGAGGTAGGTTTCTTATCACGATCTTTGTCTTTCTCGTAACTAGGAACCAATGTCACTGCGTGATTTTATTGTTGCTAGACCCAATCTGGGCTAGTGGGATCGCCTCTATCCGCATAGGGGATTTATCACCTCAACAACCATCCAACCCAAAGGGTATGGTTTATGATGAGGTATGGTTTCAAGGTTAATTTTTTTGACCATGTCTTCAAAAATCAGGTTTTCTTGTGACCCACTATAAAAAAATGCATCAATATTTGTATGATTTGAAATCACCATTACATGGAACAATTCTATCCTTGTCTCTTCATTTGGAGTGTTGTTGTGACAATTTGAGGAACTAGTACTTGCTATGGCTTCTTTTCCCTCTTTGACCATGGGTACGAACTTGGTCTCTTCACCGGAATCGAATCCAAGATCTTGTTGTATGATGGCAGTCATATTTTGTTTCCCCTCATTTGGTTTCTTAGGCCTTAGTTCGAGATGTAGTTTCCAACAATGGGTTCCATCATGCCCTTCTTTGGAACAATTTTTGCATGTAGTCTTCTACCCTTCTTTATTACATTAGGGGAATTTTGAGGTCTAAATGGGCCTCCTAATAAAAATGTCCAACCAAAATAAACTTTATAAGAACCAATAGGATTCAAGATGATGATGTCAACCATGGGGGATTATTCGCCATTTTTTAAGTGAAAGGGTAAAAAGATTAAAAAATAATAAAATAATAAAAGTACTTTTTCAACTTGTATTTTCAACTTATCTCCAAAATTTTTTACTCAAATTTCGAGCAGGAGTATTCGTTGGATGAAAAATTTAATTCCTCATGCAAGGAGTACACATGTTGCATACTTATGATGGACTCTTCTACACGAAAAATGATAAATACATGATAAAACGTGATTGCAATCACGTTTTTCATATATTTCTCATTTTTCATGTAGTAGGATCCATTAAAAGTATGAAAAATGGGTACTTCTTGGATGAAGAAATAAAATTTTCATCCAATGAGTACTTCCACTTGAAATTTTAGTAAAAAAATTGCAATATAAGTTGAAAATAGGAGTTGAAAAAAGTACTTTTTTCTTTTTTCCCTCGAAAATTTGATGATGTAATCAAATCTTATTTTATTGTTTCCACTATTATTTTATAATTTCCTTAGGAGGCCCATTTTAGACCTCAAAGTTCCCCTAATGACACTATCATTTTTCTTTCCCTTCCATTTTCCTCACTTATCTTTCCCCTTAGGCTTGAATGGATTCTTCTTACTACCCTCTTCTTGAATGTTCTTTGCCCTTGCTTCAAGATGTGTGGCTTGCACACATACTTCACATAAATTTCTTGGGATAAAAATAAGGATAGTATTTTTCAAATAGGAATGTAAACCCCCAATGCATTTAAAGGGTGTGTCTTGGGAATTCAAGTTTACTCCTAACAACAAAGCCCTCTTTCTAAACTCCCAGGTATACTCTTGAATTGTTTGACCCTTGCGTTGCCTAAAGTTTTTCCAACTCATAATTGATTTTTCATAGCTTAATGGATAAAAGTGTCTTTTAAATTAAGAAATAAAATCAACCCAAGAAATGGATATCTTAGCATGGATTCACATTTCCTCTCGAGTCTTTGCTTCCCACCAGACTAGTGTTGCTCCTTCTAGCCTCAATGAAGCAAACTAGATCTTTATGTCGTCCTCTTGTAGATTCTGAATTCTATAGTATACCTCCAATTGAAGGATCTAGTTTTCCAACTTCTCTGCATTTACCTCTCCATTGTACATGGGAATTTCAAACTTAATTTCTAATTTGAGTAATGGAGTTTTTCCTTTTTGGGTTTTTGAATGAGTGTGAGTGGTTTTTCTAGTGGAAGTGGAAGATGATGTTGACGAATATGATGAGGATGAGGATGGTGGAAATGGAGGTGGCTTTCCTCTACTACCGTTCGAACTCTTCTCTTCATCCTTCTTATCATATGAAGTTCCTTCTCCATGTGGAGGGCCGAGGCTTAGAACCTTATCCTACCCTTTTAGCATTGAATGCATCAAACGTGACTTTAACCATCCTCTTAATTTCATTTAATTCTCTCTTGACATATTCCTCTTCTGAATGTCCTTGAGTCTCTCCAACACCTAACATGATGTCTAAGGGTTCAAGCTCAACTTTTGATGCTTGTACCTTTTCAATCAACTCAGCTTCTTGTGCAATTTGTACCTCTTCAATCCCATCTTCTGGAGATAGAACTTGGGGCGCTTCAAGTGTGGCTATGAGTGAAAATTTGGGTGAAGAGGATGCTCTATCAACTCTCCTTATTCTAGTCCTAAACTCATGACTAGCAACCAATATATTACCTTCTCCTCTCTGCAACTTCAACCTTGTAAGCATCATAAAATTGCCACTATTAAAACCCTTCTTTCACAATCTCAAGAAAAACAATAAAATAACCTTTTCTTTGATAACGTCTTGATCTAAATTTTATTATTAGTTATTTATGTGCTAATATTAGTTTCAGATTTATAATAAAATTTCTTATGTTTTCTTCTTGTGCAAGGGTTTATGAAAGTGCTTATGACTGAAAAGCAAGCAAACTTGTGGAGATTAAGTTGATTTCATGAACATAAAAGTATGGAAAATAAATGTTGAACAAAAACATAGAAACACACAACAAACCATGAAAATTGAACCAATAACACAACATTTTGATGGAGTTCACCCCTCCTCGGGTACATCTCCTTGGTCCACCATCCTACATGGGCCTTTGTATTAGCTTCAATTGTGAATAAATGTTGTTTACACTCTCATGTTGCCTCTGAAACCTGCTCCAATGGCTCCAAAACATCAAAATATACCAATAATGACTCTTCGTGTGTGAAAATTGGTCGAAAATTGGCTAGTTATGGAAAAAACCATTTTCCCTACTATTACTCCTCTAAATCTCGAAAAAATCCAGCTAAACCTACTAAAATTAGAAATTTTGCGTAAAAAGGCGTTGCCACCAACTTCTACACCAGTCTAAGAGCGGATTAACACACATTTAAAGAAAACTTAGTTGGATAAGTGTGTCATTAACTATGCGTTATCCAATTGTGTTGAGTTTAGATTTGATTAAAGTTAATATTGAATTAAAATTTAATAAATCATGTTTTATGGTTAATATAACCCCACTAGTTCATTATCCATGCACTATGGTTTCACATTGAAAACATATGGGAGGGGGTTGGCCCACGGGGCTGGCCCCCTCCAGACCCCCGTCATCGGTGTCGATACATCATAAGTATTAGTGGTGAGCTATATGGTTTAAGACCCATCATATGGAAGAGCGGTAAGGTGGATGCATAGAGCGGGAGTGGTCATGGGTTCGACTCGGACCCCCGCACCATTTTTTTGATACACCATACTTTTAACAAACCCATAGCTAAAACCTTGCATTAAAATTAATATATGCACCCGTGTATTGACCTTGCTCCAAGTTGTGATACCTTTTTCTATATGATATGTCCATCTTCCATAGATAGCATAGCCTCCGCCATATAGATAGCATTTCCACCATAGTTAGTTGTCAGATATTAGAGTCTATCCATAGTTTAGCCTGTCCATCCTAGATAGCATAAGCATGTCTACCATAGATATGAAAAATTTATACCTTAGGGAAATATAAATATCTCAAGCCACAATATATGTTTTTCTGCTAATCAATTTGATAGTTGAACCTTAGGTTAGCCCGAATCAAGAACTAGGGTAATATAAATGAATTTGAAATGATCCAAGGTTGGATGGGTGCACACCAGAGGGGGGACATGGTGGCCCTTGGCTGCACCACATGTCCAACATTGGTTTCACTACTCCAACCTAAAAAAAAAAAATCTCATTCAACCTTAGAAATAGATGTAAAAATATTTCAATTCCAAAGTTCACTAAGGAATCTGACTGCAACACTTGTCACGGTGTCACTAGGATAAAATTGGAGAATATTCCTTGTATATACCTGGAGTGCTGACTGGTGTTGGTGCATTAAGACGACTATTTAAAAGTAACACTAGTACATACATTAATTATCAACCTAGTGAAATTGTGTTTATTTCAAGAGTTTTTCGCAAAGTCGATGCAATTGAAATTAGAGGTTAACAATTCCAAATTGTTGTAAGAAGTAATATCTAATTCTCAAAGTTCAGTCACGATAATTCGGAAAGTAATTGTAAAATAATTTTAATCAATCAACTTAAATTAATCCTTATTAACCCTATGGAGAAAGAAACTTGAAATGAGAGAATTAAAGAATTCACACTTAACCAGAATCATTAACTGATTTCTATACCAGTCTGTTCAATTAGAAAGGGAATATTGTAGCAATTGAACAACCAAGTAACTTATCAATGCTTTGCATTTGAAATCCACAATAAGTGATTAACCAAATAATAATCACTCTTAATGAACAACAATCCTTTAGATATTCTTGAATAAATATGGTAAGTTAAAGAATAACACTGAGGGGGAAAGGTAAAAGTGACTAATACTTCAAATCAATGGAAAAACAATCACTCAATGCTAATGGTAATTGAATTAACTCCAATTCTACGAAATACAAAAATAATTAATTGCAGAAAGGAGAAAATAAGAATATAACACAAAAAAGCAATAGAGATCCTATTGACCTGGCCCAAAGCCTCCAAAAGTCTTTTCCAGAAGATATTTAGAACATGATTACAAAGGAACTGCTATATTTTTCATTAAATTCAATAATAAAGGTACAACATTGTTGAGTACAAAAACACGGTCTTAAATAAATTTGAATAATGTAAAATTACATCATACGGGTAAAAAAAGCTCCTGTTCTATTTCACCGATCATTGTTTTTATAACCTATTGAAAAACAAAACAGATAATAGTGAATCCTTCGGATCAGGAAATCCTGAGGATTTCGTACCTGTCAAGCCGATTTCGTTATGAAATAGGCGTGACTCTCCTCATGTTTCGTTGGTTTGCATGAACAAGATATGATATTTTCCTTTTATTAGTCATTATTGTTTAGTCATTTGGACAACAGTCATTTGGTTCACATTTCATAACATAAAAACAGTGAAAGTTAGGTTTTATGCCAATAATCACATAGTTTGTTGATAAATAGTTTTAACCTTCTTTTACAATTGTTTCTTCTAGATTTATTTCCAATGTGAAGGTAAACATATGACAGTTGGTAATAAATCAAGCTAATGATGAGGGTAAAACGTACCTTTTTCATGGCCCAACATACCGCTGTGCTTACCTTGTTACATGTCCTCATTCAATGAGATGATTGAGGTGTAACTGTGTCAAGGAATAACCCAGATAGACTTCCTCCTTATATAATCTAAAACCATGTTTCTGTTTGAATTTTTCAAAAGCCTGGGTTACATGACCCTCTGGTAGATCATAGTCATGGTGATATCCTTCGAGAGGATACCATATAACAGGACATCTATAGCGGCACCCTATCCATGTAGGACCCATGCATAGAATTATGTTGTTGTACACTTTAAAATGAACAACAACTGCTTTGAAGTTATTGTAACTAAATGGCCTCCTGTTTTTTATGTTATTAGTGGAATCTTGCGATATTTTCTTTGCTTCTAATAAATTTTCCTCCCTGATATCCTAAAAATACTCTTTTTGTGCATGTACAATATCTTTGTGAAGTGGCCCCAATTTAGCTACAACCCCTTTCTGTTTCATAAATCTCTTATGTTGGGTGAAGAGATGCAACAGTTTTATGGGTTCCCCTCTAATCCAAAGATCCAAAACATGTTCATTTTTTTGAAAGATATTATAGGCTTTAGCCCATTTAATATGATTATCAGCAAAAGAAAGGAAACCTGGAAATTGAATGTCCCAATGAAGGGGATAGGGTTACTATCTCGCTCATGTTCCAAAAAGAAATTGTGTAAATACAATTCACATAGAAGGCATTGAACCTTCTCATTCTATTCCCCACAACACTGGATGAATTTTGTAGTGGTCTTAAATTCAGTTCGTTTCCCTAATGTAACAACTTTCACTTTTAGCAACAGATATCTCTCCAATAGAAAGAAGGCATAATTAGTAGCAGGTGATCTACAAGATAAAACATCTGAGTAAAGAGAGAAAATAGTCTTGGTGTGCTTCATGGCTCCACCAAGTTGAGGTTGTGCTTTCTTTACCTTCTCTTGCTCACCTCTGAGGTTGGCAAAAGCTTCATCTCCGGTTGCAGAAAGTGTGTTGAGTTTCTTTAGTAACTCTGGATGTACCTGTAAGGGCACCACTTCCTTCTTATATTTATCCAACACAAGTTGGGACTTTGTCAATTCATTTTGAAGCCTCAAAATAACAACTTGTTTTATTAGAGGAGTATAATAAGGTGTTTCCTCTGTCTGTGTTTCCCTATCATATGTTGGAATTAGATCATTTTTAACGATAGTTTCAACTATCTCCTTGGAAATGCAGTAATCTTCCTGGATAGTTTCCTTAAAATCTGTTTGAACAGAAGAATCTAATGTCTCCACAACACAGTCAATTTCGGTTTCTGTCGAATGAACACATGATTGTTCAGTTTTAGTGCTAGTGTTTTCTGTAGGACATCGTTATGTTTGGGTCCCAAAATCTTAAGAACATAATTTTTCTATTTGGGTCCCGATATTATCTGATTCTACTTTAGGTTTCCAGGCCTTGTCTACCTCCTCTAGCCATTCCCTTAATTGTTTGACTGTTTCCTTCAATTTTTTGTATTTCTTGTGCCACTTTCTTAACTTAGTCCTAACTGATTTGTTCTTCTTTATAGGGTTTTTATTAGGAAAGGGTACAATATCATTTTCAGACACAAGACGAGTTATGCCAATTTCAAGGCCATGAGGTAGTGGGGTAGTGTTTTCTTCAGCAACTAGGGGGTTGTATCAATATCGGTATCGTGATATAATGGAACAGTATCTCTCAACTAGTTTTTAGATTTAGGAGCCCTCTCCATATGAGTTTCTTCTTCCAAATATTCATTTCCAAAGGGAAATGAATCCCTTGAATCTTGAAATTTTTTGACAAAAGGTAAGATATCATTGTGGCCAGAACTACCAGCGGAGGCAGACTGGTCTATAGTGTAACTCAGCCCTTAGAACTCCCAGATAGATTCCTTTCCTCACAAAATGAACCCATATTTTCTAATAATCGAGACATTTCTTCCTCATATTCCTATAGGAACTCATTTTCTGTGCTTAAAGGGGCTGTATGGGCTGGCTCTGCCTCGTCTTCCAAGGTTGAGGTATCTTTTCGTGAACTTATCCTTTCATATCGTCTTCGGTTTACTAGGCTCGAGGCCGAAGGATAACTTATTTTTTTTCTTTCTTTCTTTGGAACTAATATTTCTATTATCGGCTGCTCAATCACTGTGTTATCGAGGCTTTCTTTTGGTGTGGTTAGGGAAGAATTTACAAAAGTGTACCAAGTTAACTAATTCTTTGTCAATTCATAAATAATAATCAACATTATCAAACCATGATGGCTGATAACTGTATGTGGATTTCTAGCCCTCCTAACCCAACTAGAAATGTCATGCAGCAAGGAATTAAAAAAGAATGCCAAATTAACTGAAATTTTATATTTGAGTATGGCTAATAGTTTTAGTTGTCGAGGTTTTACCACGTCTTGACATCCGTCGCACATGATGTCTTTTTTAACATTGATTTCCAGTTCTCACCAAGGTTCCTTCAAATATGGAGGGTGAATCCCTTTTCCTTTGCATACCAATTACTCGTCTAGGTCCTCAAACAATGTGATTCCATTGTGTAAGAGGACTTGCTTATCATTCCACCTTATTCCTTCTGCTGGAAGTCCAGAGACCTCATCTATTACTACTTCTGACACTGTTATATCTCTGCCCCTTATAATTGTGAATCCATCCTACAGGTTCTGTAGGAATTCAAGTGTTATCTCAGTATGAAATCCCTGTAATTTGTCCAGATATGGAACCAGATAGTGCACGGAAGAATATTGAGAGCCCACTCTATTATATTAATTATTATGGGTTTGTTGTAGACAGATATCCCACCAATAGTTGTTGTGCTTTACAGACCAAATTAACACTTCTGCATGCACTTCTCATGGCTTTTTTAGTTTGGAACAGCACAAATATTGCATGAAACAATTTGAAAATATTATTAAAAATGTAAATGCAATAATATTTGTTTGACACATCAGTAGCTTTCCGCTAATTTTAATAATCAGTTCGCATGTTGTTCATATTGTATACATTTCCCCTTCTAATTAGAGAAGGGCGTCCATGACCTTAGATCACATGAAAAGAGGAAATGTGTTGGGAATCCATAAATGTAGCAGAATAATAGTCAGAACCACGTACATATGGCAGAAAGAAGTCAAACCAACACAAATAATAAAAATAGTGGGGAAATGACCAAAAAGGAGAAAAGGGGAGAAATAATTATTATGAGAAAAATATTTTTCCCTTGATGGAAAGATATGATTGAAGCATGACATGTAATAAATTATAACAAGTGATGGTATCAAGTGATCAGACATAATTAATTTAATTCATAT
Organism: Pinus albicaulis; assembly: GCA_034641835.2. Taxonomy (NCBI): domain Eukaryota; kingdom Viridiplantae; phylum Streptophyta; class Pinopsida; order Pinales; family Pinaceae; genus Pinus; species Pinus albicaulis. The sequence continues at coordinate 36,226,308 of MU968480.1, forward strand.
GAAAGTGTATTTTACCATGCATATTGGTTTATATAAAGATAAGGTTGTTCAAATGGTAAATTATTATTTGGGAATCAATCAATAGGAAATAAGTGGAATATATAATAATTGGCTATAATCATAAAACTCCAATAGCACAAGCAGAGCCACTACTGCCAGCAGGCTTCCATACCCTCAACGGGGTTGCTTTTTAACCCAAAAATAAGCTAGAATCCTCTATTTATGATTGAGATAATTTGTTTATTCCTATAGATATACCATTGCGATGGCATGGTAACCAGATATTCACATTGCCATTCGCAAGGGTTTAAAAAAGTGATCGGGTCGACTCTCTATGAGACCTCCTGTCCTTCAGGCAGTTCTATTTGTCTCGAAGGTCACTGCCTTGGTGTGGTGGCCATTATGGCAATGTCACTTGCTACCTCCTTATGATCATGGTAGGCTATCTCATTAGGAGACCCCCTATCCTCTCTAAGAATATTTGCATATTATTTTCATATTTTTCATTATAAATGGAGGGAGGCTCATTAACTCCTTAAGAGTTAGGGATGGTGTCAAAAGTAAAAAATTCCAATAAAAGTTATGCCTTTACTCCTAAATCACCTACCAAAGAGAATCATTAATTGAGAGTGTAAAAATATAAACCAACATGGTATTAAGATAATGAAACATTTAATAATATGTCTGAAGAGGAGATATTCAACAAGTCATTATATAGATGAACAATTTCAATTTATGTAAATAAAGATACTCGTCAAAGGTACAAAAAATCATAATAATATTAGTATTGTTGTTTTTATCTATCCTAGGTACACATTCCCCACCGCAAAATATGGTTTCCATGGAAAAATGTATGAAAAAATGGTTATTTAATTGAGATCAAATGGCAACAAAAATCGCAAAATTTCATTTTACTAAACATCAATTATTAAACGTATAAAAACACGACTATTCATTTGGGTGAACAAAAGCTGTTCAATTGACTGAACAACAGATGTTCAATTGATTAAATATCGATTATTAACCACTCAAAAATGTGGTTGTTCATTTGATCAAACAACAGTTGTTTAATGCATTGAACAACAGATGTTCAGTTGATTGAACAACAATTATTAAACACACAAAAAAGTGGACGTTCATTTGATCGAACAATAGTTGTTCAATTGATTGAACAACAATTATTAAACACACAAAAATGTGGTTGTTCATTTGATCGAACAACAACTGTTCAATTCACTAAACAACATTTGTTCAATTGATTGAACAACATTTATTAAACAGAAAAGAAACACAACTATTCATTTGATCGAACAGTAGTTGTTCAATTGTCTGAACATCAGTTGTTCAAGGGACTAAACATCAGTTTTTAAACATAAGAGAGAAACACAACTATTCATTTAATCGAACAACAGCTGTTCAGTTGACTAAAAAGCAAATGTTCAATTGATTGAACAACAATTTTTAAACACACAAAATAAAGAAGAGGAAAAAAACAAGGGGAGCCTTTTCATTTATACAGTGATGCTTATCTAAAAAACAACAAATTACAATCAAATGCAATAAAATATATACATTATTTACAACTAAAAGGAAACCAATTTTCATGAAAGTAAATCTGCTAGGTTATTACTCCCTGCAGCTAAAATTTGCATAGTGGGGTCGTCACGTACCTATTGGAAAAATGACTCCTTTGTGAGTGGTTTATGATAAATATGTACCCGATGTCCATTTACTCGGAAGGAATACCTAGACCCATCTATGGTGGTCAAAGTGGGAGTGCCATTGTTATGCACTTCTTAAATTTTGCATGGGCTGAGCCATCTTGTTTGTAATTTACTTGGAAAGTCTTGAAATCTAGAATCGTAGAGGAGTTCCCAATCTCCTTCCTCAAATGTCTTCTTTTTAATAAGGTTGTCATTCCACTTAGCCTGTTGATGTTTAACAATTGCGGTGCATTGTAGAGCAAGTAACCATGCTTCGTCTAATTTTTTTATCTATTGAATTCTTTTAGTTTGACCCTATGTCAAGTCTAGTCCCACTTCTTGGGTTGTTCTAAGAGTATTTATTTAAAATTCTATAGGAAAAATAGGTTCGTTTCCAAATACAAGTTGGTACGGAGAATATCCAGTATTATTTCACCAAGTTGTGTGATAAGGCCACAAGGCCTCTGGCACTCTAGTAGCCCAGTCCCGTCGATGTGTCGAAATTGACTTTGTCAGAATTGCTTCAATGACCTTATTGGTACTTTCAACTTGTTCGTTTCTCCTATGGGTGATACAGAGAAGTGATACTATGTGTGATGTGGTGGTTCCGTAGAGTGGTTGTGATATTATGCCCTACAAATTGCGCCCTTCCATATGTTATCACTTCCCTGGGTAAACCATAACGCACAAATAACTCAAAAAGAAAATTAATCATAGTTTATTCTGTAGTTCTTGGGAAAGCCACTTTTTCAACCCACAATGTTACATAGTCTGTAGTAACTAGTATGTTGGCTTTATAGTTGGATGACGGATTGAATGGGCCAAAAAAATCCAATGCCCACCGTTCAAAAGGTTCTATTACCAATTGTTGTTTCAATGGAATTTCGTTAGATTGACTGATGTGGCCCATCCTTTGGCAGCTATCACAACCCTACACATATTTCTTAGCATATTTAAAAACAATGGGCCAATAATTGCCCAATTTTAATACTTTTCTGCCTAGTATTGTGATTTTCAAAGTGTCCACCACAAGGTTTGTCATTGTAGGCATTCATGATGTCATAGATTTCATATTCTCGAATGCATCTGCATATGTGCATATTAGACCCTGTGTGAAAAATATATCTACCAATCCAAGAGAATCGAGCACTATGCTGGAAAATCAGCTTCCTTTCTTTTGTTTTTAAATGCCTGGGCATTTTCCCTACTACTAGATAATTTTCTATATCTGCATACCATGGCGCTTTCACTACTACGGCAAAAAAATATTCATCAAGAACTCGAGACAGAAAATCTGCGACTCAGTTCTCCTTTCCTAGACGGTCTTTAATAGTGATGTCAAACTCCTACAAAAGTAATAGTGAATGAGTCACTCACCCATTTTTCATTGGTTCATGATCTAAATACCTAATGGTGGAATGATCTGTAAACATAAATACTTTCTAGCCAGCTATGTAATTTCTAATTTTTTTTATGGAATAAATGACGACTAATAATTCAGTTTCTTTTACTTTATAATTAAGTTCACCAGGGGTAGGAGTTTTGCAGATATAATAAATAGCATAGGGATTTTTTTCCTTCTCTGGACTAAGAACAGTGCCTATCGTTGTGTCTGATGCGTCCGACGAAATATGAAAAGGTAGTTCCCAGTTGGGACCACGCAATATTGGTGCAATAGAGACTAATTTATTCAAATCTGTAAAAGAAATTTCACATTTATCAGACCATTTAAATTCAACATTTGCAGTTAAAGAATAAAATGGCACAGCAATTTGTGAAAAAAAATTATGAATCTCCGATAATATCCTGCATATCCGAGGAAGCTACGTACCTTCGTCTGAGTACAAGGTGTAGACAGTAAGATAATTACCTCTATATTTGTTGGATTTACCTGTATTCCAGCTCCAGAAATGTAGTGTCCTAGGATTATGCCTTCCTTCATCACCATGTGACACTTTTGGTTAATCAAACATAACCTGGTGGCGATACATCATTCCAACATTTTTTCCAATGTTTGCAGTGCCTATTCAAAGTCATCCCCATACGGGGTGAAGTCATCCATGTAAAATTCAAGTCAATCGTTTACCAGATGAGAGTATGACACTATGAAATGTAGCTAGGGCATTACATAAATTGAAAGGAAATACTCTATAATAAAACGTATCACATGGGAAGGTAAAGGTTGTTTTGTCTTGGTCTTTAGGGGCAATTTGGATCTAATTATAGCCATTGATGCTATCAAAAAATGAAAAGAATCACTTTCCTGCCAATGTATCAAGGAATTGGTCAATAAATGGAAGAGGGAAGTGGTCCTTCTGTGTGGATTTTTTCAATTCCCTATAATGCACACATATTCACCGCTTGTCATTCTTCTTAGGGACAACTACCAGCAGAGAGAACCACTTACCATCCAAAATAGGATAAATCAAATTTACATCCAACAACTTCTCTAATTCCTCTTTTACGATATCTTGAAGATGCGATTTTAATCTCCAATGAGGCTTCCTGATGGGGAAAGCATCCTTTTTGATGTAAATATGATATGTGCACAATTCGGGATCTATGCCTTGCATGTCTGGATAGTCCCAAGCAAAGGCCCCTTTATATTTTTGTAAAAATTTAATGAGCTTATGTTGTTGGTCACTATCTATATTGTCATTGATGTTTAGACTTGGTCAATAAATGGAAGAGGGAAGTGGTCCTTCTATGTAGATTTGTTCAATTCCCTATAATGCACACATATTCACCACTTGTCGTTCTTCTTAGGGACAACTACTAGTAGAGAGAACCATTTACCATCCAAAATAGGATAAATCAAATTTACATCCAACAACTTCTCTATTTCATCTTTTACGATATCTTGAAGATGCGAATTTAATCTCCAATGAGGTTTCCTGATGGGGCAAGCATCCTTTTTGATGTAAATATGATACGTACACAATTGGGGATCTATGACTTGCATGTCTGGATAGTCCCAAGCAAAGGCCCCTTTATATTTTTGTAAAAATTTAATGAGCTTATGTTGTTGGTCACTATCTATATTGTCATTGATGTTTAGAATTTTTCCTGGTTCAATTTCAATAGGTCTGTTGTTATGAATGACAGTTGGGGGTATGTGCTGGTCATAATTAGATTTTCAAGGATCTTCCTGGCCTTCATTTTCAAGAATCACTTTTAACAGTTGGTATTTTACATTTTTTGAAGTTGTTGGTTGATTAATAAAATTATTAATTACATCATCTTTAGTCTAATTCTTAAACTCAAGCATTTCTACTTCTGTAAGTGGTAAATGTATATTTTCTTCCAAGTATGTGGGTGAGTGTCTATGAATTTTTACAATGGGAAGACTTGGTTTGGCAAGGGGATATAGAACAAGGTTTTTTACAGCATCTCCTTTAGCAATGGTCATGCTTCTTGTATGACAGCCTATGTAGCCATCGATTTTTTCTAACCAAGGTCGACCCAAAATTAAAGGGTGTCCATCTAATCGACTGTTTGGGTTAATGACTAGAAAATCCACCAGGTACTACCATGAATCAACGAAAACCATGATATCCTGTAATGTTCCTTCTTATTTAACAACTAAACAGTCACCAAGTTTCAGTAAGGTGGTTTTTGGTTCCAAATTTATAATACTGAGTGTTTCACAAGTTTCTGCAGTTAAAATGTTAATGGTTGCACCCAAGTCGACTAGTGTGTTCAGAAAAGAGTGTCCATATATTTGGAATATAACTATGGGACTCTCTGGATCTTCATATTTTACCAGTGTTTCTCTTCCCAAAATAAATTCACACAGTGTCCCTATGACATGAACAGTTGATGAATTTTTTTTTTCTCACAAGCTTTTTCGTGCACAGTTCTCTAATTGTTTTAACATAGATAAGGATGTCCTGAATGGCTTGGAGGAGAGGAATTTTAATAAAAATATTTTTATGTTCCCCTAGGAGATCAAAATATGGATAAAAAATTTACTTGGATATCACTAATATTTCAGGGAATAGGGGAGAAGTAATGGTATGTGTTTATGGATCTTCTTGTGCGACTATGTCTTCTCCCTATTTTATTTCTGTGTTGATCACAATTGATGGGTTAATTATGGTTGGGGGTTCTCACTTATCTTGTTGGAGGTTTGCATTTTCCTCAGAGGAAATAATGCACCCTCATCTCAGCATAAGTTCAATGCATTATTTTTGTTCGATTTCAAGGTCTATATTTTCTCCGATCTGTATAAGCTGAACCAGTCTATTATTGGAGTTTGGATTTGGTTTAGCTGGTAGTTGAGGGCATATAAGAGTCAAAGAATTATGTTGCAACAAATATGAAGATGGTAATGTGGGTTCAGATTCACGACCCGTTCCCATAGTTGAATTTTTTATTCCCAAGGGTCGCTACTAGTTTTGAGAGAAGCTTGGATTTTTTGAAGTGGAGGCAGGACAGTGGGATGTGTATGGATTGTTCTGCCAAAACAACAAAGAAAAAGAAGAATTTGGCCAACCACTACCTAGAAAGGATTGGGTTGGCTAGGGGGGCATAGAGAATGGTTTGGATCTCCAAGCATAGAAAGGTGATTGGAATTGCCTTGTTGTTCCAGAGTTTTTTTGTTGATTGAATTGTGTAGAAGGAAAGAACTGGGATGGGTCTTGTGACATACCTGAAGGTCGGGCTTGCCACTGTCGACATTGATTCATTAAATGTATTGGTTCTATTTCTTCTTCCTCTTCCTTGAGAACGGCTTTGAACCCTGGAAGTGACGGGCACTACTCAGTGATGTGGTCTTTAGTTCAGATGCCACACATTTGGAACATGTCCAATGGGCATTCCTGCTAGTTGTGCTTCTTTCGACAATGTGAGTAGAAGATGGCTAAGTTATGTTCTGCTAATGCTTGGTTTTTCTTGGCTTGCAAGAAATCCAATTGTGTTGTGAGGGTGTCTTGGATATCAGTCTTGAAATCTTCCAAGAGATTGTTTATTTCTGTTCAGGTTACACTGCCACCTGAAATTCTATTATTCCTAGCAGCCACATCACATCTGGCTAGCCTGATGTGTGTGTTGCCTCGAGAGCACCTAATACACAATGAAATAATTTCATCATAACTTTCTTGATATATATCACTTTTTCCCACTATATTTAGCATTTCTGTCTATTCATCTTTCATTCCTTTTATCATATTTAATTTTAGAGAATCTTTGGATAATGTAGCATAAGGAGGAATTTTTAGGTTATATTGAAACCATTCAACAGATTCCGCTAGTGTTTCGTTATCTTTTTCAGTCATGTTGAATATTTCATCTTTTAATTCTCTAGTCCCGCAGTAGTCTTGATATTTAGTAAGGAAGGAGTTTTCCATTTGATCCAAGGAGTTAATAATCCCTCCAGCAAGCATCATAAACCAACATAGAGTTGCTCACTTTAATGTAGAAGGAAAAAATTTTAGTTTTTGAGGGTTGGTGGTGTAATCGTATCCCCTACATAAAATTTAAAATTCAAACTAGTAAGCATTTGGATATTTCGAATTGAATCCATGGAAAGTACATATATTCTACAATGCAATAGATTTCATGGGGGAATTAGCGACTGGGTCAATAACAGGGTACTCCAATGTCGATGTTTTTCCCTGGGGATGATTATGTGCCATCTGGTAAAATAATTGCCAATAACCTTAAGGAATTTCCTGTTCTGGGAAATTAATTCATACTAAACTAGAAGACAGATTTGGAAAAGGTCTTACAACACTACCACAATCTGGGATATCAGACATCTTTTCTTCAACCAAGATTTCAAGAAATCTAAGCTCTGGAGGTTGTAGGTTTTTTTTTATAGCACCACTGGTTGCTACCTCTCCTTCTTTCAAGTTGCAATAATTTCCCTCTTGTGAAGGGTCAGGACTCAATGTTCTGTGACCTAAAAAATTTGTTGAGACCCTTTTTTTTTGCTATGGATCTCATCGTGAGCTTTAGATGGTGAGCCTGCTTCTTAAGGGATTATAGTAGGAATTTTTTCAAAAATGGTCCTGGGTCCTACAAATGCCTTATATTCAACATTTCTTATGACTTCGTCTATCAGCATTTTTCTTCCAAGGGTCACCGATCTCTTGGGTTTCATGGATTTGGATGGCGGGTTCAAATCTATTTCTATCTTTTTCTTCCTATTCATTCATAAAAAAACCTATTCCTATTTAACCTCTATGTATTTTGCTGAAAATTACGCTAATGGGAAAGTGTTTCGCTTGCAGGTACACAGGTTCTTACCTCCTGTTTTCAATACCTAATTCTTTTACAGCAAAATAAAATGAAAAGACATCACTTTTAAACACTCTCGCCAGAAACAATGCCAAAATGTTGGTGCATTAAGACGACTATTTAAAATTAATCCTAGTACCTACATTAATTATCAACCCTGGGTAAGTATTTTTATTTCAAGAGTTTTTAGCAAAGTTTATGCAAGTGAAACTAGAGGTTAACAATTCCAAATTGTTGCAAGAACCAATATCTAACTCTCGAACTTCAATCAAGATAATTTTGAGAGAAACTATGAAATAATTTCAATCAATCAAATTAACTTAACCCCGATTAACCCTATGAAGAAAGCAACTTGAAATGTGAGAATTAAAGAATTCACACTTAACTAGAATCATTAACTCATGTCTATAGAAGTCTGTTTAATCAGAAAGGGAATACTGCAACAATTGAACAACAAGTAACTTATTCATGCTTTGGAATTGAAATTCACAATAATCAAGGGAATTTTAAGGTCTAAAATGTTCCTCCTAAGGAAATTATAAAATAATAGAGGAGATAATAAAATAATATTTGATTACATCATCAAATTTTAGAGGGGAAAAAAGCAAAACTATTTTTCAACTCGTATTTTTGACTTATCTCCCTATTGGTTTACTCAATTTTTGAGCGGAAACACTCGTTGGATGCAGATATGATTTCTGATCCAAGGAGTACCCATGTTGCATTCTTTCGATGGACCCTGCTACACAAAAACATGAAAAATACATTAAAAACGTGACTCAAACATGTTTTTTCATGTATTTCTCATTTTTCATGTAGCAGGGTCCAACGAAAGTATGCAACATGGGTACTCATTGGATGAGTAATTAAATTTTTCATCCAACTAGTATTCTAGCTCGAAATTTGAGTAAAACCTTAGGGAGATAATTTGAAAATATGAGTCTGAAAATTAGTTTTGTTATTTTATTATTTTTTAATATTTTTACTTTTTTACTCCAAAAATGGAGAATCATCCCCCATGGTTGACATCATCATCTTTAATCCTATTGGTTCTTATTAAGTTAATTTTTGTTGTACATTTTTCTTAGGAGGCCCATTTTAAATCTCAAAATTCCCCCAATGAATTGATTAATCAAATAATCATCACTTGTAATGAACAAAAATGCTTGAATAAATATGGTAAATGAATGAATAACACTCGAGCAGAAAGGTAAAAGCAAGTAAGACTTCAAATCAATGGAAAAAAAAGTACTCAATGCTGATGGTAATTGAATTAACAACAATTCTATGAAATACATAAATAATTAATTGTAGAAAGGAGAAAATAAGAATATAACACAGAAAAGCAGTAGAGCTCCTAGTGACTAGGCCCAAAGCCTCCAAAAGTCTCTCACAGAAGATATTCAGAACACGATTACAAAGGAACCGCTATATTTTTCATTAAATTCAATAGTAAAGGTACAACATCACTCAGTGCAAAAAATATATCTTGAATACATGTGAATAATGTAAAATTACAACATACGGGTAAAACAATCTCACATTCTATTTCACCTATCTGTATTTTTATAACCTATGGAAAAACAAAATGGATAATAGTGAATCCTTAGGATCATGAGATCCTGGGGATTTTGTAGTTTTCAAGCAGATTGCATTATGAAATAGCCATGATTCTCGTCATCTCTTGCTATTTTGCATGAACAGGATACGATCTTTTCCTTTTCTTGTACGTTGATGTTCATTAATTTGGACAACAGTGATTTGGTTAACATTTCCTGCACATAAAAACAATGAAAGTTAGTTTTTATGCCAATAATCACATAGTTTGTTGATAATTAGTTATACCCTTCTTTTACAACTGTTTCTTTTAGATTTATTTCCAAAGTGAAGGTAAACATATGAAATTTAGTAATAAATTGACCTCATTATGAGGGTAAAATGTACCTTTTTCATGGCCCAACAACTGGACTGTCATGTCATTAGTCTGTCACTATTCTGCACATCTTTTACCGGTTGGGAAAACAGACAACATGTCATAACTTCTTCATCCCGTGTCATATTTTTATGAAATGAATTGCACCAGAATCCTGACGATGAGCTCTGTGATGTAATTTTATTTATGAGAATTTATGAGCAATTTCATTTTTGAGCTAAATACTAAGCTTGTGATCACTTTCCATTCACCAAAAAATATTCGTACCCCTGATCAATGGAAACAACATCGAGGCTTTACTGTATAACCTACCATTCACTTGTCAAGGATCCTTGAGCCCACTAAGGAACAGAATACCGGGATTTACCGCAACCCACGGTATTGTTTGGGGGTTACTAGGCCAGTGGGCTTACCAGAATCTAGAGTCAAGTTGAGGGATCACTATTCCATGTGTTCTTTCATTTAGAGGTCCACCTTACTAAGTTTCTAATCCATGCAGAAATATAGCTCAACCGAAACATGAGAAATACATCCCAACATGGCTATATGGAAAATTGAAAGCAAGAATAAAGAACACTATCACAACTAGGAAAACTCATGCCAATGACAACAAGAAAACTAATAACTGATTCGAATGGAAAATGGCATCAACCCATGGTATTCATCTACCCATCTTATCCATCCACCCATGGAATTTACCCATGGTATTGTAAATGGTATCGACCCATGGTATTCATCCACCCATGATATTTATTCACCCATGGTATTGTAAGTGACCCATGGTATGTATCCACCCATGGTATTCATCCACACATGGGATTTACCCATGGTATTGTAAGTGGTATATACCCTTGTTATTGGCCCATGGTATCCACCTATGGTATTATATCTCAAAAAAAGGCTATAAATAACAAGCCTCACTTTGTAAAAGGGGAGATTGTTCACCACAATGTGGCTTCTACAGTTATTCTCTGTTTTAATAAAACGATTTTCTTTGTAGTTTTATTTTCTTTGTGTTCTCTCTTTTTTTCTGGCATTCTAATTTTACAGATCTTGTTAGATCGATTTCAACTTTCTAGATCTTGGGGGCCTCCCCCCAAGATCTGGATCAATAACACAGATGCATAATCATGCATGCCAAATATAGTAGGAAATAGTGCATGGAAATAGATATCGGCAAGTAAAGTCATTGTATTTTCTTGACCATGATATTCCTTTCTTGATATCTGCTTCCTCCTTTCCTTCTTTTCCTTTCTTGATCCAATGCTAAAGTGCTCCAGGAAAAATCTAAGTGTCTAAGAGTGTGTGAGAGAGAGAATAGATTGAGAGAGCTATGAAACTGAACTGAGCAATATCCATGAGCTAATCATCAGAGGCCTTCATATTAATGTGGTCACTATTTTCTTCATTTTCCATTATTTTTCCTTCATTTTCCTCCTAACATGTGACCTATGACCATTCACCTTTATTTTCTCCGAATTTCCATTATTTTTCATAAATAATTTGCCAAAAAATCCATTTTTCCTTTCCAAATCCTTTTTCATTTCCTGTGCCAACTTCCTTAGTCATAATAAGCAAAATTAACACCCACACTAGGATTTTAATTTTCCCAAAATTCAACTTGGAATAGGAGTCCCATAACTGTGGTTATTATTTTCACTTTATTAACCTTTATTTCATGGAAATTTCAGCAGAGTTGTTACAGAATAATTTAAGAAAGTCAAACACTCAAACACTTTGTGAGTGGATTATAATCTAATAGTTGTTGATATTTCGGTAGATGAGGGAATTATTCTCGAGCTATTGAGACAAATATTGCCTTGCAGACAAGATAGTTCTCCTTAGTCTCAAAAACCAAGATTTTAATAAAATAGAAAAACACTTAAAACTTTCTCTAGGATCATCACTATGAAACCATAAATGAAAGCAATGGAATGAAAAGTCCATAATTTTTTTATCCAAATTCTTAATGATGGTCATCATTTTTTATTTAATGTAGCTTTCAATCTTCCCTTCGATGTCTTGAGACAAGAAGTATAACGACACCGACAAAAAAGATAATAAAATCACACAGTATATAAATGATTTAACATAAACCATACAAGTTATGAGGGATTCTTGTGGAAAACATTATAACAATGAATATGAGAAATAAAATTAGTTTTTTAATAAGAATAAAGAGAAAGAGAGAAACAAAATTGTAGAAATTTGGCAATAGAATTGCAACTTCTCAAGATATTTTAATATAAATCAAGAGACATAATTATGCTCGACTAATATGTGGAATTAAATTCACAATTTGGAACAACAATCTCATACATGAAATAATAAATAGCAAATATGCACAATATTTCTTCTAGGAATAAACAATTGGGAAAAAGCTCTCAACCCTCTTTGCATTAATCAAATGAATGGAGATGTATTACAATTTCTATCTCTGCTTGAGCTCAACCTATAAGTGAATAACCTATCTATTTTCTGAATGAGTAGATCTGACCCATATTAAGTCAAAATTTGCCTCTACTTGAGCCCCTATTTCCTTGCACAATTCATAGAGAATTAGCCCCTATTTTTGAGGAATTTTCCTCAAATTGATTGCACAATTCCCAATGTTTGATCATCGGTCTGCATGTAACACCTATACACTAAAACAATTTTACAACTACTTGTCACACTACCTTGAAATCTCCACCACCATTGGGAGCTCGAATTCTCTACATGCACTAGTTATTTTAGGATGATTGATGAGTTAACTATTTGATCACTGACTTATACTGTTGTCCTAGTGTACAACTAAACTTCCACTAGTTACTCTAATTGTTAGAGCTAGCTTAATTGAACTCAACTCAATATAACTGAATTGGATCAATAAAATTTAGAAATCCCACATGCTTAACAAAACTCCAAGATGTCTAACTTGAATTTAGTGAGGCAATTGAGTGAAAAGTGACATGTATCACAAGTTAACGGCATGTAAGTTGTCTGTTGATATGGAAATTCCAAATCTCTTAATTTGACCAAGGAAAATTCAAATTGAGACATTATTGTTGCACTTATCAACACTACCTCTCAGAAATAAAGGGATTATCGACCACCCCTATATTTCACCTGTTGAACTCTAGCTTATGTCTCAACAAGTCCCTTTTCAATATGTCATCATATTGTGCCTCTATCAGAATGTATTGTAGAAACATTATCCACATCCCCAAAAATTCTTGTGAATGATGATACCAAATATCTATATCCTGGGATTGATTATAAAATACTAGAATATCACAGAGCTTAATGCAACTATGAATATCACAATAAATCATAGTTGGATCCATCATGAGACCAAGTATTCCTACAAGTATATTTCTCATTGAGATTGAGTCACATTCAGCTTGAATTGCATCCATGTATTTTTCTTCTATTGAGTTGATCACCACAAATATTTGCTTCATGTTGTACCAAGAAACCACTGTGGACCTATCACTGAAAATTCCAACTGATGTACTCTTTCGGTTAAATGTACTTTCTACCCAATTTTCATCTATGAAGCCACACAAATTTACTCCCTCTCTCTATTTGTACCATAATCAACACTAGGTACCTTTGATGAGGATGCAACCTACTGGAGATCGAAAAGTTATCACATGGATATTGATGATGAGGAGAAACAAGATCCAAGGATGTGGGTTTAGGTCCTTCCATACCTGTGCAACAACCTTTATGTCATCAAGAAGACCAATAAGGACCCATTGAGCTAATAGACCCACTTATGGTTGTTTTTATAGAATCCAAGAAGAGGTTGGCATCACTTTGAATTAAATTAAATGATGTAGACGTGAATCCAAATCTCCATGAAACCTCCAGTTAAAGAGAAAATCCTAATAGGTACTGAGGATATGAAACACTGATGAGTCACATAATTGATTATGAGGCATCGAACTATATGGAGGAAATAGGACAGCATGATTGGAAGGATGCCATGGTGGAGGAAACTCACTCACAAAGTAAGAATGGTGTCTGGGAAATTATTTTGAGGCTTGAGCGGAAGTGAGCGGTGACATCCATGTGGATATTTTTGGGAAGGGTCCCCCTGTGTCTAATTTTTGGTTAAAATTACACATTTTGAGGAGAAAATATCACTTCACATGGATGTTTAGGAGTTGTTGGGGCTTTGGGGAGGGTCAAATATCCTTATTTTGTAAAGCGATGGGATTGTTTTGAATATTTTGAGCTCTTCCAATGGTTTGTAGAACATGGTATCTGATGAGCTCCATCATTAGGTACATTTGGAGGGGTTAATGATAACCTTTTTTCCTTATTAATTCTCTTTTCTTGAATTTTAATTATATTATGGTCTTATGATGCTATTATCGGTGGTGATATAGGCTTAACATACTTCGAGTACCTAACGTAAGAGTAAATGTAGGAAAATAATGAAGATATGTAATTTTTGCAGAGATTTTGTGATACATACTCATAGTAGACAACAAGGAGATATTTTAGGGGTTTTTCCACCCTCCTTAAATCCCAAAGGAAGCCAAGGGATCCTCGAGATTCCCTCAAAAAACTCGAAATAAAATGTAGCCAAGAAAACTCAAGACCAAGTGAACTCAAGCCATACTTCACTTGGAGTCAAGTGGACTCTTAACCTGTTTTCTAGGGAGTTGTTGGTAGCTACCATTTAGTTCAAAGAGAGCTAAGAAAGAGCTCATTAGGATTCAAATTTTTTAGAAATTCATTAGGCTCTTTTCTCTTGTAATCAATTTTTCAAGAGTTTATATTGATGTAATGAGACTATATTTTGAAATGAAATGAGTATTCAGACTTTTTCGTACTAATATAATTCCAGAGAGGTATGCTTGTGGGTTAGGGCCCAATCCATGTGCCTCAGCCTTTCCTGTGTAATAATTCTTGTCTTTCATGTCATTTATCTAGTTTTGGTTATGAATAGTTAGCTAGTTTGTTGGTTCATTGTTTTACTTTGCTTCCATTTGTATTTTTCTATAGATTAGGTTTTCTTACATGAGTGGTAGAATAGGTGATAAATCCATAAAGATGTGAGTCAAGCCTCCCCATCTCATCTCCGTCAATAGAGCTTGAGAAGGGTAGACCTTCCCCACAGACCAAAAATAATTTTTAGTTTATGATTTCTTGGAATAGATGAGATTATTTGTTGTAATTCCATGAACATGTTAGGTATGCTATGGTAGATATTTGTTTCTAGATTAGGACATATTTTCTTTACAAATTTAAGTCATCTTTTCCACTATATTTATCATGAATTTTCCCATATTTATTGCATGAATACGTATTTTTATTGCAGTAACATGTAGGAAATTTAATGATAACTTCATCAACACCTCCATCTTCATCTCTCATCTTCCTTCAGCCCTCTGTTCATCAAAATCATCGTCAACCCTGTTTTAGGATTTTCCATTCCTACACAATGAAAAAACACTAGCGGTGCAAGACATGCCTCCCAAGAGGCCTTGAGATTGGAAAAGGGATGGTCCACCTCCTACTCATCCTTGTCCACCTTCATACTACCTTCCCTACCCTTCTTCCACGTATTTTTGGCCTCGGGGTTCCCTCGGCCTGTTTCCTGTAGCAATTCAGGACTCGCCTGTAGCTCTACAAGAAACCTGTAGCGGCACTTGGAATACCACCTGTGGGCCCCTCCTTAATCCTATAAACCAAAATTTTCATCTTCTAAATCTAAAAAAACCACTCATACACCTCGAAACTCTCCCCCATGTTCTCAAGCCTTCCATCAACCACCTTATCACTTTCTTCTTCTAGCTACAAAACAACACATTGTCAAGCATAGTTAGGTCATGAATATTTGCATGGATTAAAGCATTATAGATATAGAATAAGGTAATTAGAGTGTGTTTAGACATTTTTCCTAGCTAACTGTGATTAGATTAGTTTCCTTTATGTCATTTCATTTCAGAAATTTACTTCCAGAAAGGTACCTAGGTTTCTTTTACAATTCTTATCATAGTCTATTAAGTATATTTATTTCATTGCAGAAAAATTAGATGTAGTTTGTTACTATGGTATAACTCTATACTTTATGATAGTGCCATGGATTTGAATCATTTGTAGCCCTAAGTTTAATTCCATAAGTGTGACAGACTTCACCTAAAAGCCCTAGAAGTAGCACCCTTTCATAGAGCTCAGAAGATAATGACATGAATAGAATGCATCTGCTGTGTATATATCACTATCACCTCAAAGTTTGTACAAAACCTAGGTTGATAAAGTAAAGTAGGGAAGCCGCAGCATTCTTAGTGCAATACTAGGGCCCACCACTTTTTGGCGCCATTGCCAGGGAGGTGTCTAATAGATTCTTTGATCTTATTTTAACATTATTCTTTGCTTTCCTTTTTCATGATGTTTCAGAAATATTGAAAAAATACAAAACAACAATGATTTTGATGCCTCATAGGAATAGGGATACTCAGGGAAAATTCTTACCTAAAACCCCCACATCACCACATAGTCACCCTTCACTCTTCTTCAGTGGTTGTGAGAATGATTACACCATAGGTGAGCCTTCTGAAAATTTTGAAGAACCTATAGGGGAAGAAGAAGATATTGTTTCAGCTGAGGGATCTACTTCACCTTATTAACCATGGCTCACACTAACACCCAACTAGCCTTTCCCATTAGAGAGGCATATGGGAAAACTAATATGAAAAAAATTAGTCCCTAAACTCTTCTACACTTTCATGGACTTACCTAAGAAGACCCTAACACATTAATGTTTTAATTTTTTGTGGTTTTAGGGCATATGTATATGCATCAGATGATTAGAAATTAAAGCTATTCCCGTACACCCTTAACGATGCAACCTTGCTCTGTTTCATGGGTCTACCAGGGAACAACATCACTACCTGGGCACAAATGCAAGAGGCCTTCAACAATAAATACAGATGCTATTGTAGGTCCAAGGAAACTAAGGATGAGATATCTAGGATGACTCTAGGGCCTGATGAATCCCTAGAATACTATGAAGAGAGGTTTTAGTTAATCTATAAGAGAGCCAATTGTAGTCTTGATCCTAGATGAATTAAACTTGTACCTCTTCGAGGGATCAGAGAGGAGGTGATAGAAACCTTAAATATGTTATCAGGAGGATATACCTACCAAATTCCTTATGAAATAATCAAAATTGTCTTCGAAACCATTCTAGGGTAGTTACGAAGAAAGGCAGAGTTGGGGAAAGTACATTCAATACCCCTTCCTTTTCCACTTGCATCAAACATGAGATTGGAAACATGCTGGAGGAATTCAATAATGACATGTTGCACAAATTTTATTTGAAAATTGAGAGAATGCATGTGAAAAGGAAGCAAGAGGAAGAAGAAATATCCTTGGCTATATTTTTCCCTAGATGTACCAGAAATCAACTGATAAATGAATGTTCACTAAGTGTCATAGAGGTTTTCTTATTCTGTGAGGAGAATCATGCCACAAAAAAGTGTCTCTCCTTACCTGGACTTAAAGCTATATATCAAAGTGGGGAATTGGGGCCAAAGCAACTCTCTTTCATCAACCAGAGAAGGTGTTAAGGCCCTAGGTCATATCAACATGGTATGAAAGGTGAAACTTACTCTTACTATCACAATAATCATAGTTCACCCATGCAACCTAGGTACATTCCCACTCCTCCATCCTCACCTAGACCTCCTACTTGGCCTTACAACCCTGCATATTAGCCTCAGCCTGTGAACCAACAATGTTAGTAGTATGTTCCACAACAACCTCAATGGAACAATCCATCCCAAGGGGGAGGCCTCAACACAATGAACCGCCTGTTGTAATCTCCCCACCCCAACCTCAACCTAAGCTTACTCATGCCGCTCCACCCAAGCTAGCTCAAATTCCTGCACAACCAAATCTGAACATGAAAAATAGATAGGCACAATAGGCTTACAGTGGAGAGACATATTATCTAGCTTATGTTGTGGAGATACAAGATATTGATCTCAATTCGGGAAGAGTACTCCCAAAAAACCACCCTCCATCTCCACCTGTAGAGGTTGAGGAGGAAAATTAAGAATGTAATATTAAGATCCAAAAATATCTTTTTCCAAAGTGCTTGATCCATCCTAGCCAACACACCCCAGAGGATACTCAACTTCTCGAAGAATTGAAAAAATTGTGTGTAATGATACCACTTCCCCAAGCCATTAAGGATGGCTCTATTTACAATAGGCTCATCAAGGAAAAGTTTCTCAAGAAACTTGGAAGAAAGAAGAAAGGTGCCCCCACCATTAATGTAGTAGGACAATTATCTAACATAATGTTGGGAAGGGTGATCTTTCCAAAGTAGATAGACCTTGGGAGTCTAGTTGTGGATGTGCACATAGATGGTGCCATAGTCCCCAAGACTCTGATTGATCTAGGCGTTGCCATCAATGTCATGACCAAGGAAACTATGTTGAAAATTAATCTCGAAGGTACATTGAGGAAAACCACAAGAGTTATGCAACTTGTAGATCAGTCCACAGTAACCCTGGAAGGAATTGTTAAGGATGTTATGGTTACAATTGACTCTTGGGAGTTAGCCTATAGATTTCCTAGTTCTACAACCAAAAACCAATTTCAATGGATACCCTATCATCTTAAGGAGACCTTGGTTAGCCACTGCAAATGCTTATATTAGTTTTCGGGCCAGAAACATGACTATTAAAAATGGGCCTTTGTCTAAACAACTGGTATTATATCCTCCAGCCTAACCTTCCATAAATCATGATCTACCTATATGGTTGGAGGATGAATAACATGACGTATATAGCACTACACCTATTTGTACCATAGATGTTGTTCTCAGATGGGGACAACTTGATGAAGACAAACTCATCGTCTATGCCACTCAAAACCAGTGGCCCACTAATAGTCCTCCTAAAAACCTAGTCAAATAGTCTGAAATACAACCTTGGATGAAAGTGAACTAACGAAATAAAACCTATAAAAAAACCAAGGTTGTTAAGTTTGTCCTGTTTAGATCTATGAAAATAAATCCAAACATCTTGGATGAAGAATAAAATCAGCTATGCCAACTTTTAAAAGAAAGCCTTGATGCATTTTCTTGGGATTGCAAGGACATGAAAGGGGTACATCCTTTAGTATGAAGAAATCATATTTACATCAACAAAGGATGTAAGAATGTGCCAAAACCCCAAATAAGGATCACCCCAGCTCTGAAGGACATAGTCAAGGAAGAGTTGTAGAAAATGTTGGATGCAGGTTTCTTTTATCCTATATTAGACAATGAGTGGGTGTCTCCTCTTGTCCTAGTCCCGAACAAGAATGGAAAATGGAAAATTTGGGTTTATTATCGAGAAATTAACAAAGCCACCAATAAGGACCATTTCCCTTTTCCCTTTTTTTAGACCAACTCCTAGATGGCCTTGCAAGGAAGAAGTTATTTTCCTTCTTAGATGGGTTCAATGGGTACAAACATATTCAAATCATCCCTGAAGACTAGGATAATAATACTTTCACCTACACTTGGGGTACCTTCAATTACAGAGTCCTACCCTTTGCTTGTGAAATTCCCCAGCTACCTTCGAAAGAGTTGTCTTGAGCATTTTATCTGAGCTATTCCATGACTTTGTTGAAATCTACATGGATGATTTCACACCATATGGGGATGACTTCCAGGAAGCTCTCTCCAATTTGGGTAAAGTACTGAGAAGGTGCATTGAGATGCATCTCTCCCTGAGCCTAGAAAAGTGTAACTTCCTGAAGAGAATAGGAGCTATATGAGGACACTCAATCTCTAAAGTAGGAATACAAGTGGACCTAAGAAAAGTCACTATCATCAAAAGGGTACCTACTCCTCAGAAGCAGATAGATGTCAGGAGCCTCTTAGGGTTAGTTGGTTCTAATATAAGATTCATCAAAGATTTCAGTAATATGGCTTCCCTACTATTTGGTTTATTGGCTAAATATTATGATATTATTTGGTCTGGTCCTGGTCAAGAGGCTTTTGAGCTCATTAAGGGAAAGTTGACTACCACCCCCATTCTTCGAGGTCAAAATTGGACTCTGCCTTTGTACATCCACACAGATGCATCCAAAAAAATTGTGGGGGTAGCATTAGGATGGTTAGAAGAAAAATTACCTTATGAAATATTTTTCATCAGTAAGAACATGTCTAAGTCTAAGCTAAATTATATTGTCCCAAAGAAGGAGATGGTAGCCATTGCCCATGCTTCAAACAAATTTAGACATTATGTAACTGGGTCTCTGACATTTGTTCACACTGAACATACAACCATAAAATATTTAATTAACAAGCCATATGTTAGTGCTATGATTTTTAGATGGTTATTAGTTTTACATCAGTTTGACCTAACCATTGTTGATAAACCTCGAAAGGAGAAAGTTGTTGCATATTTTTTATATAGGTTAGCTCTATCTTCAAGTGAAGAAGGAATGGTGGATGACGAGATGCTAGATGAACATCTCTTTGCTATTACAGCACTCTCACGATGGTTTTTTGACATAGCTAACTACTTGGTTGCTGGAAATTTCCCTCCTAATCTCTTATTCAGGGAGAAAAACAAGATCATTAGAAAAGGTTCCCCTTCCACTTGGATTGGGAGTAATATTTTCAAGTTAGGTCTTGATCAAATCCTCAAGATATGTGCAAGGGAGGAAGAATTTTTTGATATCCTCTTTGCATGTCACGATAGCCCTTGTGGAGGCCACTTTGCTGCAAAAAGGACTACCTTCAAATTTTTTCAAATAGGATACTATTGGCCTACCCTTCACCAGAATTCCAGAAGATGCACTAGAAATTGCAACCAGTGCCAAAGGATGGGGAAACCTACACAAAGGGATGAGATACCTTTTCACCATCAGGTGTCCCTTGAGCCATTTGATAAATGGGGAATGGAATTGATTGAACCTATTGATCCACCATCTGGACAAAAGAAGTATATCATAATTTGCACTGAGTACCTGATAGAGTGGGTTGAAAGAAAAGTTGTGAAGGTTGAAACCGAGGAGAGAGTAGCAAAATTTTTGAGGTAAAATGTGTTTTACAAGTTTGGGTACCCGAGAGAAGTATTCATTGATCAGGGGGCACTATTAACTTCTCAACTAATTAAGAACATTATGAGGATGCACAATATTAAGAATAATACTTCTACTGCCTACCACCCTCAGGCGAATGGCTATGTGGAAGTGGCTAACAGAGACTTGGAGAGTATCCTCACCAAGTTTGTGATCAGCCGTAGGAGATATTGGGTGGACTGATTGCTAGAAGCTACCTGGGCCTACAACACTACCTGGAAAAAAACAACAGGATTCACTCCTTATGACCTAGTCTATGGCAAAAAAAAATTGCTTACAGTTTAATTTGAATTCAACATATTAAGGATGGAAGCCGAGATAGAACTAGACATTTCGAATGCCCAAAAATAGAGGTTGCTACAATTAAATGGATTGGATGAGTTCAGGATGCAGGAAATCCTCCACAGAGAGGTAATTTGGCTACAAAGGAAGGTCTAGCATGAGAATAAAATTAAGGAAAATACATTTCAAGAAGGAAATTGGGCATTGTTGTATGACTCAAGTTTTAAGGACTTCAAAGGATAACTAATGACAAGATGTTTGTGACCCTAAAAAGTGGAAAAATGCGATGATAATGGTGCAGTTCATATTAGAATCATAGATGAGGAAGGAATCCCATTACTTGTCAATGGTTATAGACACAAGGTTTACAATAAGCCCCTGTCTAGTGCATAATTTATAAATTCCATAAGCATGGAAGTGCATGTCATGGGAAACTCCGTAGTTTCCAATGGCTCCTAAATAAAAATAAATAATAATAATAATAATAATAAAGAGAAATGGAATAAAACCTCTCTGAGGCACCCTAGTCCAACTCTAGGGTTGAAAACCTGCATGAGACTGTTGGAGAAACAAAAACAAAAATGGAAAAAAAAGAGAATAAAAGATCCTTGCGTGAAAACCTCTTTGGGGCACCCAAGGTAGGCCTCTAGGTTGAAAAAATTGGTGGAGGAAGCCCACTTTCTTTCAAGAAAAAAGAGGAAAAGAGAAAAAAATAAAAGGAAAAAAGAAATACCTATGCATTTATGTGTTTTTCTATTTTGAAGGTGTAATATCCCAAAATGGGCTATTTAACAATACATGCTAAAATAACGCATTTTCCAAAAATGTGTGCAATGAAATTTAAATGCAGCTCATGGATCCCTTAGATATGATATTATAATGACTATATCTGAAAGAAAATCAGAAACAAATCACTATTGCATAGTTAAACAGGCCCCCCAAACCATAAATAGCTGAAAATCATGCAAAAATAGAGACTGCAAGCATGTGTGAAAGTTGGAATACCATGACATCCTTATTGTATTACCTCTGCAATAGCAGTAGGTTGTACATCAGATCTAGAGAAATTATATGAACAAAATATTAGATCTATAGCAGATCCATGCCCTGTTGAGGAGGTAAATCCCCTCTACGGACATAGGCGATCCCTACTAGCCCAGATCGGGTCTAGAAACAATCAAGTCATGAAGTGATGTAGGTTCCTAATTACAAAATGAAAAAAATCATAACGAATTTCTTACCTCAAATCCTATGCAGTGGTCGTTGAAGAAAAGGTGTTGTTTCCCGTCCCTCTTCTGGCAGATCATGATCCTTCCGCTCGACACGTCCGAACACCTGCACACATGCAAGGAAACAACGACATACAACATAAAATCTAAAGCATGTAACCATACATTATTCAGAGAGGATATAATTCATTTCATAAAGAAATAAACACATGAATGGAACCATAATCAAAGTCGCTTATATTAAAATAAGCAAAGGAAAGATTACAACCCAAAGCTCTGACGCTTGATCTTCTTTCGGCGGGGCCGACATCGAGCACGTCTCAAAAAAGCCTCTCGGGGATCTGGACAAAGCTCTCTCTCTTCGGCTTGGCTCTCAACAGCTGTATGGATATAGTTTCCTTCCTACAAGTTTAGCTAGCTTGCTAAGGGAGAAGGCAAGCTTTTATAGATGGAGGAAGGGGAGTTGGATCCCCATAATCATGGGATAGGCCCTATCTCTAAGGAAGCTTCCATGATAGGTGGAAAACCACTTCCTATACATGGAGATCTGGAGCCAAACCACCCAACTCCTTTTGATGACTCATTTAGGAGTTTGTTGGAATCAAAATTCTGCCATTTATTTTTAAAAAACATCCCTTATTAAGCTTGGCACAAGTGAAACACAGGGAAAAAGCGCCAGCTGGCATGCCCTCTATGGTGGATTTTCCCCATTGGCATGAGGACTGAACTGGCTAGTCGCACCAAGGCAAAAAGATCTGTTTTTAGGGTTTTTCAGAGGAAACTTTCTTCAGAGGAATGTTTTTCCTTATGCAAGGGGATGCCATGAAAGTGGTTTCAGGTCATGTCACTACTCACAGGTCATGGGAAAATCCCTCCAATGTGTGAGACAGGGGATTACAGGGACAGTGACAAAATTTTGTGTAACAGATGCCCCCTAAAGCATGAGGCTGGAGAGAGAGGGAGGGGTGAAATTATTTATGAGAATGTGCCCAACTGAAAAAACTGTCATCGGAAGACCTGCATACAAGTACAATTGATATCTCTGATATATGATTTGTGGTATGGGTGTAGCCATCCATAATAGAGTGTATAATAAACGGGATCCAAGGTATGGACGCAGCCATCCAAGAAGGATCAACAAGTAGACTCAGGTATGGTCGCAGCCATCCAATCAAATGATTCATGTAACCAATCACGATAATCCACAAAGAATCTGCAGCCTGGATTTTATCAGACAAAAGCCAGGGTCTTGCGGTCCATCTCGACCCGAACAGAGTACAAGTCCGAGCATGTGAATAAGTAAGATGAAGTCAAACTTGCAAGAACATCACCTGATTACCAGCCAATAATGAAAGTCGTTAACAGACGCGAGAGGAACCACCAATAATGAGGATGGCCCTCAAGGTACTATAGGTACAATCCATGGAATGTGAATAGTGAGCTAGCATCGAACACCCGCAAAATCATCCATTCGAAGGCCAATAATGAAAACCTTGCATCAAATGCAAAGAACCTACCATTGAGGCATGCAGGCTCCAAGGTACCTGAAGGGAGTCTCTAGATCAGCTTCCTGGATAATGAGCTGAAGTCGACAGGAAGTGACCTTGATCGAAGGTGGGCCATAGTGTTTCCCACATCATCGATGTGAGACAGAGGAACATGATGTTTGTGAATCAATATCGACAGAGAATCAGAGGGAGGTTGAAAACTACAAAGGCCAACTTCTCTTGAACATATCAGTGGTACGACATTGGATTTGGCAGTATTTGACATCAAAGGATCTGAGATCATGGTGACATGGAAAAGAGCAGATCAGTGGTCAAAAGGGATTACCCAAACTCACGGAGGCAAGCAGAGAACAAGATGAGATTTCCCAAACTCGACACGAATGCAGACAAGTGCCATGTTCAAGAGCGACATACTACTGACACAATGGTGATATTGGTTCCATTTTCCCCCCACCATTTGTGGTGAGTACACCAACTATTTTTGGAAACAAGCTTGAAGGGGATATCATATGCTTGTGATATAAGTTTGTCCTTCAGACAAATCCAACCTAGTACATTAACGAGCCCTAGGAAGGAGGAACTCGAGTATCGTCATTACGACGGAGTCCGATGTCATCAGGTTTTAACAAGTCTAACAAAGGAAGAACTCAACATCTTTTCATGTTTAGAGAGTTTGAAAAGACAGCAGAAAAGTGAACTCCAACAGTCCCTTTTCGTAGATAGTTCCTTAGATCCGAAAAGGTAGAAAATTGTGTCTGAGAAAACCTCCTAGTCGCGATAGGCTAGGGTATTCCTTTTTCATAAATAATCTATCCCAGCTGGAAAAAGGGGTAAACGTATAATAGGTAGATGTCGTTTCGTAGCCAATTTAACAAGATCAAAATGACAAGAAACTCGAAAACATTTTCATTTTTAGAGAGTCAGAAAAAAGCTAAAAGATGACTCAAGTAGTGACTTTTTCGTGTTTTTACCGAGTCCAAAAAAGTATAAAATACAACTTGTATCGTCATCCCACTTGCCAGAAAACATGTCGCTGCACACAAAGAAAGCGTAAAACCCACTTTTTGAAAAAATATGATAAAATATCAGAAAAATAAGCTCCAAAACCTAATTTGATTTTGAAAAGTTATAAATATGACCAAAATAGTAAAAACATATTTACTTTTTACTTTTTACCTCTTGTGCAGCGCGAAAGTGAGTTTTTCCTTGCGACCTTGTGGTGACGATTGTGGATGATCCAGTGCATCATTTCAGATCCCGTTTTTTCTAGGTAAGAGGTGCTTTCATTAGCTATGTTTTAATCCATATTTCATAGTTTTCCATCGTGATTTGGGATCCCTGAGGGGAGGATTTGCAAATTTAGGGCTTCCACGGTTAGCGTAGGTATGGGGCATGGACCCGTGCCAACTAGTCTCTTTTTGCAAAGGGGTCGCGCTAGTTGGCGCGACTATCAGCAAAACAGTCGCGCCAACCACGCAGCCTCATTTTCCGCTCAAATTTTACAAAAATTGAACCAATCAAATGGATTTTTGAATGCCCAAGGGATCTTATGATGTGCTTATGACCATTTTGATGCAGGTACAAAGCCACAATGGTGATCGAATGGAAAGAAAGGGAGCACAGTGAAGAGGACGAAATGGAAATGGGGAATGAGCAATGCATGAATGCTCTCTGGGATTGTGGTTTAAAGAAATTCTTCTTCACACCATGTCTCAGGGCGCAACTTGAATTGTTACAATACTTGATCAGTATCTGGGATGAGAATGAGGAGAAGTTTAGGCTTCGAGATCAAGTGTTGGAACTCGAAGTGTTCGATGTTTACTTCATCACTGGATTGTCTCGCAGAGGTCCAGTTCCGATTATGACAGGTACTAGGCCTTCTGGCGAAAAGATGTCAGTGGTTATGGACAGAGTGTGCCCAGGGGCACAAACAGGATCAGGTAGTGGGAAAGTTGACGTTCACACTGTTCTCGATCTAGCACTAAGAGTGGTGCTCCATGCCATTACGAGGGCCGCGAGGTCGCAGGCGCCGCATGAGGCTACCAAAACACAACTCCTCTTGGGATCAGAATGTATGAACCCGACATTGTTTGATTGGGCTACAGCCGTAACCATGAATATCAAACGACAATTGACTAAATGTAAAAAGGCCAAACTGAAGCAGTTTGGGTACGGGTCTATCTTGGTATCGTTCATCCTAGAACGGTTAGCTATCTTCTAGGGCCAGGGGGCGATAGTCGCAAATCCACCTTTGAGAGAGCCACGGATGGCTTGATGGGCAGCACTGATGCCCAGAGCAGGAGGGGGCTAGCAAATGTCATGGCGGCCCGAGTTCTTCGGATGGCTTCGGCGATAGTTGATCGTCGTAGAGGACTGGCCTTATGCTGGTACTGATTTCATGGGAGACCCAGACCTTCCACTCTCGGAAGGAAAGCACTGGGATGAGGAGCTGGGTAAGACTCTTTTTGATTTTATGAATTTTATGATTTTTTTTGGTATACATGCATGTTCTAACAATTGATCCCATATGTATGCAGATGTTGGCCCAGAGAGGCCCGCCGGGATGTCGCCGACAGCGCGGAGGACCCCTCTTGCCTATGACTTTCAAGGTGAGGGGGGCGAGGGGAATGAGCTGGTTTAGAACTTAGAGGGAATCGCCCGTGGGATTCCTGATTATGCTCGTCTAACAGACGTCCCTATGGCTTATCAGAGGCACATCGTAGGGGTGCCTAGTCACCTTCATCATTTACTGAGGCGATTGGTGCGGGCAGTAACATGCTACCATGAGCACCATGCTGATTAGTCGCCTAGGATTTTCATATGCATATTTTTGAGAGACATGTTGTCTCCGGATATTATTAAAACAAACATGTATATTTTTGGATTTTATGTGATGCACAGACACTGCAAACATTCGACATATATATATATATATATATATATATATATATATATATATATATATATCTATTTCTGTATTGATCTTTTTCACATATGATGATGTTCTTACAAGTTGCGTAAATGTCTATCTAATACCATGTTAGCTACTGCATCTGTTAACGCATTCATTCGTCTGGGTATATGTTGATATGTGATGTAATCAAAATTTCTTTCCAGTAAATGAATACGTAGATACAGTCTTAAAATGGATGGGTTCCTAACTGAATAATGACCATTGAGTTGTAACACTACAAGCTGTGAGACCAGATATACAAGTAATGCATGAATACCGAGGTTAACGGCCTCGTTCAATAATTCCAAAACGACACTATACTTTGCGACATTATTTGTAGCAGGCCCTAGACAAATACCTTGTAAAATAACTAACTCACTAGCAGGATTGTAGATTACCCAGGCCGTCGAGGACAGATTCCTGGTACCTGTGGGAGGCACCATCCGCGAAACTGACAAAAGGAGTAATAGACATCTGCACGATTAGGAAGACCCAATCAGCAGAAAGATGCTTACAAAGCACACAACACCACACATGCACAAAAATGAAATCACTCACTTATGTACACACACTACATAAGAATGATTCAAGCGTAATACTTCTTCAGGTACAACCCATTTCTAGGCTGCGCCAAAGGAATAACTTCATAATCGATTAGCTCATAGTCCGCATTTTTCAATACACGTTTAATGATAAAGAGCCCATGCACATGGGCTGGAATTTTCCTGCCCCATGCTTATCATGTGCTTGATCATACAAGAGGACGAGGTCCCCTTCTATAAAAGAGCGTGGAGAAACCGTTTGATCGAAATGAGCTTTAACCCGCTTTTTCTGTGCCTCGATAACCAAAGCAGCCAAGTGGCGAGTTTCGTCCAGTCGCTCCAGATACAGGAGACGTTCTTCCTCCGAGGAAGTGTCGAGCAGTAATTCCACAGCCAACATCAGTGAAGGGATCTCACATTCAACCGGAAGAGTAGCTTCCAGACCATACACCAACTGGAAAGGTGTGAATCCGGTCGCGCTCTTTATTGACGTTCGGTAGGCCCAGAGAGCTGAGAACAATTAGAGATGCCAGTTGGATTTGTGAATACCAATTGTTCGTTGAAGCATCGTGACAAGCACTTTGTTCACGGCCTCAACCTGGCCATTTGCCTGAGGGTAGTATGGCGTTGAGCTATAATGACGCAAGCCCAACTTCGATGTCAGCTTTGCCATCATGTAATCCCGAAAATGAGTGCCATGATCGGTGACGATGGCTTGAGGAACGCCGAAACGCGTGATCACATGGTTGAAAATGAATTGAGCGGCTATCTTACCGTTGGCAGCTAATGTAGGCATCGCCTAGGCCCACTTGGTGAAGTAGTCTACGACAACGATGATATAAGCATGCCCCCCGGCCGAGTGAGGGTTACATGTCATAAAATCAATGCCCCATTTGGCGAAAGGCCCTACGGTAATGACAGGATGTAAAGGGAGGGGTGACGCATGCATCTTGCGTTGGAAGATCTGGCACACATCACACTTTCTTATTGCAACAATACAGTCTTTAAATATAGACAGCTAGAAGTAACCCGCACGCAGAATCTTCTGGGCGGTACAATAACTGGACATGTGACTGCCACAGGCGCCACTGTGACAGTCATTCAGGACTTTCTCAGCCTCTTCCAAGGTCAAACATTGGCGAAGCATAGAATCGACTCCAACACGATATAAGGTATCTCCGACAGTGCGATATGGTTGCGATTGATGCCGAACGCGATGTCGAGCATCCTTCGTCAATTCGGACCGGAAGGTAGATGTCTGAAGGTACACGATGATATCACCGTACCATGGATCGTGAGTGTTGATTAGAAAGAGAGTTTGATCCGGGATATGATCCTCGGATTGAGACGGAACTGAGTTGGTGGGGAGAGAGCAGATAAGATCAGTAAAAACCAGTGACTTCGTCGATTTGGCAGTAGTGAACTCCAAATCGAACTCTTGAAGGATCACAATCCATTTGGAGTACATGCCCCCAGTAATTGTCGAGACAAGATGTAAGTCATGGGGTTGCAGTCGGAAGTCACAGTTATCGTGCGCAACAGGACGTAATGGCGAAACCGCTGAACGACCTGGACCGCGGCAAGCGCCAACTTCTAGACGTGGGCATAACGCGTTTAAGTGTCGAGGAGATTCGAAGACAGATAATAAACCACGTGTTCATTTCTGTCGTCGTCATCCTATACTAGAACCATGGCAATTGTGCTGAATGCGACAGCCAAATAGAGGGTAAAGTCGCGATGATAGTTGGGAGGACATATTAACGGAGCATTGACGAGCAACGTTTTAAGTTTATCGAAGGATTGCTGAGCAATCTCGTCCCAATGGAAGGGAACGTCCTGTTTTAAAAGTCGCGTAAACCCTTTGGCCACTTCTGCATAGTTCGGGATAAAGCGACGTAAGAAATTCGCTTTCCCCTGAAGACTCTGAAGTTGATGTAACGAGGATGGCGATGGGAGATTGACAATAGCCTCGAGCTTGAGAGGGTCAAGGCGAATTCCGTCTTTAGAGACAATGAATCCTAATTCCGTCTTGTGAGGATTAAGCCTGATGTTGTAACGTCTGCAGCGGAGAAAAATCTGGCGAAGATGTTCAGGATGGTCTTCGCGTCGAGCTGAATGAGCCGACAGGTCATCCAGATACAGCTGAACAATGTGACGTATGTCATGAAAGGCGTAGGACATGGCACTGGAAGGTGGCTCTAGCGTTTTTCAAGCCGAACGGGAGCTTCTTGTAGGCGAATGTGCCCCATGGATAGATGAAGGCGGTCTTATGTTGATTGGAGGGTAAAATATTAATTTGATTATAGCCCCGAGAAGCCGTCCATAAGGGAATAGATCTCACTCCTCGCACAGTGATTGATGATCTGAGCTATAAAGGGGGTGGGATAGTTGTCCTTAGGACAAGCACGATTGATGTCTCTATAGTCAACACAGACTCGAATTGTGCCCTGCTTCTTATCTACAAGGACAATATTGGAAACACATTTTGTGCGGGGGATTGGATATATGAAGCCCGTGTTAAGAAGTTTCTCAACTTTTGCTTTTATAACCGCGACTTTTTGAGGATGCACTGGGCGTAGATGCTAGCGCATAGGCTTCGCACCAGGATAGGTGGGAATTTCGCGCACGACGATATTGGGATCGATCCCAGGCATCTCTTCATAAGACCATGCGAAAACATCTCGGAATTCGTGGAAGAGGCTAGTGTATACTTGAATCTCTTCGGGAGAACAAGTGACTCCCACGTGAATGTTCTCGACGACCCCCGGTTTAACAGAGATGTCGATAGGCATTGTTTGGGTAATATTACTCGGATTTCCTTCCGAAAGAACCTCATGAGTCAATATTGGCGTTTGGAGAGGCGGAGAGGGAACTTGAGATGCGAAACGCTCGAGACAATTAGACATTGCCCCTAGGCCGGGCATAAACGAGGAACGATGATGTCCATCGCTCCACGACAGATCTTCGAGAGATATAGTCTCCATGATAGCTTCGTTAGACGGAAAGACTTCTCTCAAAGGATCGAGTGAATCTGCATCGCCGAGCTAAGGGGATTGAGAATAAACATCCAGAGCCATGCTCAAAGGAGCATTTTCAGTAAGAGGAGGATCTGATGCAGTAACGATCTCACAATAATTGATTTCAACTGGGGTTAGAGGCATCGATTCTCCAAAAGAGGTCACCTGTTCAGGAGAAGGGATGATCCATGGGTCATCCAACCTAGAGATCATGTTGACTTGAACGGTGTTCGGTGGTGGCATGGGAAAAATACCCATGAGAACAGGGTCCTTGAAAAGACCAGGTCCTACACTGTCGGGGGGATTGGGAATTTGATCCACGTATGGCACGTTGTTCTCGGAGGATCAGGTAAAGAAAGGCAACTGATCGACAGTAATAATCTTGCCCTCATGAGGAAATTTCAAAAGCCGAAAGAGGGTGGATGGAACGCATAGCATGGCGTGGGTCCAGCTGCGACCAAGTAGAAGATTATAGTTGAGTTTAGCATCAACAAATTCCAACGTTGACTGTCTTACCTTGTAATGTGATCGGTAAACTCGCGAGAACACCCAAGGGTTTTGATTCCCTGCCATTGAATGCCTCGAGGGCATTGGGAGATGAAGTGAGGGCTGGAGAGCCAATGGCCTTCCAGCAGGCAGATGACATAACGCAGGTAGAGGCACCTTCGTCCACAACAACTCTTTGAATATTGAGGCCGTTGATGCCGACTTGTATAACAAGGGCGATTTGATGTGGAAGTCAGGGGACAAAATTCTCTAGATCGAAGGTGAGAAGGCTAGAATCGGTAGGATCAATTCCATCGATTGCAGATAACAGAGCTTTCCGTTGAGATGGGCAACTTTGAAGCACTTCCAACGCAGACATTGCGGAAGGCACCTGTGCCAAATCCTCAACAATGCTGTAATGCTGAGTAGCACGGGCGTTTGGATTATTGGAAGATTTTCGAAGAACACCTTTGGAAGGTGGCCGTACAATGGGTTCAGCGCTAGGCTTCTTAATTTCTAAAGGACCAGAGGCAGGTGGGGGAGGCGGGCTGTCAACGACTTCCTTCCTAGCTGCCTGGTGTGATCTGGCATAATTCTTCGATCGAGTGGAGATCGAAACAGGTGCAGCACCATTCATCATGAAAACTTAGGACCCAAATGGTGTAGATGGTGAAGGCTGCTCGACCATCTGGGTTTGCTGAGATGGAAAAGGTTCCTTAAGAACTGCCGGAGTTCCCTTAGAGCCTTTAAGAAGTTGACTAACCTCGGATCGTCGAGGACAATCTTTGGTGTAGTGGTCTCCGTCACAGATCAGGCAAGGGTACTTCGGTTTTCGTTGCGAACCATCATCAGCACGTGGTTTAGAGGATTCTGGTTTTGGGGCATCGGATTTGGACTTGCCTTTGCCCTTCTTCTTCCCTTTGGAAGTCTTGTCCGTAGGAGTGGCCTGAATGGCATTGACCTCTGCGGTCTTACCAGAATCTGGAGTGGCGGGAGGAGCAAAATTATTGGAAGGATTCGACTTTTGCTTCTCATTAGAAGACTTGCGAGAAGTCTGAGAGACAGAACCAATAACACCGTCAACCGATGGGTAGCTGGTGCTTTAGAGGTCCCTGGTCGCGGGGCATTAGTCAAGATATCATATAACGTATCGGACTGAGAGTACACTAAATCGAGGTACTAGGCACGAGCGATGGCTTGTTCCTCGGTTACACATGCCCCCATAGCAATGTCTTGTGCAATCTTGTTGACGAAGGAGGTAGTGAACCAGTGAGTTAGAAGCTGATCAGGAATATCAAACTTGATTAGACGACGACGACGACGTCTCCACTCATTAATATGATCTGAAATATGAGTGGCTTTGTTCTGTTTCAGAGATGTCAGGAGATGCGTCTCGGCTTCATAACGAACCGGTAATTGGAAATGTGTCAGGAATGCCATAGCTAGAGTATTAAAGTCTGGAAAAATACTACGGGGTAGTTCTATGTACCATTTAGCAGCAGCGTCAGTGAGAGTGCGCTGGAAAAGACGTAGACGGATTGAGTCATCCACCCAAGAGTTCGAAGAACACCACAAATGGTAGGTCATGACATGTGCTTGGGGGTCTTCTCCAGATTTACCCTCAAACTTGGGACAGTCACGAGGTACCTTGGTCGGAACCGGAGGCCAATATGGATTATGAAGAATCGGATCATTGGTCAATTTAGATACATCCAGTAATTCCAACGTGGTGAGGAAAGGTAACTGAGGGTTAAAAGGCATGCCAGGTCCCCGATAAGGACCTGTACCTGTACTTCAACCTGGTTGAGCATAACTCTGCCCCCATTGGTTCTGTCCTGGAGGATTCTGACCATAGGGGGTATAAGCCGTATAATCGGGTTGATACGGTTGCTGATAACCAGGGTATGGGGGTTGATAACTAGGGTATTGACCCTGATTATATGTAGGTCCCATTTGAGTAGTGTATGGATTTGACTGCGGAGTATAAGTATAGCCTGGTTGTTGAAGGTAATAACCAGAACCTTGGGCGGGTTGTAAATCGGTCGAGACTGACCTTGAAGGTAATAGCTGCCTTAGGGTCGAGTGGGTTGCTGGTAAGTGGGGCCCTGCTGAGCCTGATAAGTTGGGTGCACAGGCAGGTTCGACTGTGGCATAGAATAGATCGACTGCTGAGCAGGGTTAACTGGTTGTGCAGTTTGTCTTGGTTGAACAGGTTGACCTGGTTGCGCAGGTTGCCCTGGTTGAACAGGTTGGCCTGGCTGAACAGGTTGACCTGGTTGATGAAGGACACCAGGCTGCCCCGGCTGAGCAGGTTGGCTTGATGGTGGGAGAGGGCCAGGTTGTGCCTTATAACCAGGTTGACCTATGACAGGACCATAAGATGGCCCTGGCTGTGCAATATTCGAACCAATTGGAAATTGAGGTTGTTGAGGTTGCACCAAAGGTTGAGAAGGATGGATTTTCCCCCCAGGACCCTACAACGGTCTGGGTTGATACCCCGGTTGGCCTGTGGGTCCTTGAGATTGCCTCAGCTGGACCACAGGGTGAGGCTGCAGAGGTTGACCTTAAGGGTTGTAAGACTGCCCTTGCGGACTGTACAACAATCCCTGTTGGCCCAAAGGTTGTCCCTGTAAGGGTTGTCCTTGCGGGTCATATAGATAACCAGGCTGGGCCGAAGGTTGCCCCTAGAAGGGTTGTCCTTGTGGGTTACTAGGTTGCCCAGCCTGGGAAGATAGAAAACCGTTAATATACTGATAAGCCTCAGGAGCAAGAAAATGAAGAGGGTTTCCCTGCTCATCCTATTGATACGGAAATACATAAATCGGAGTACCATCCGGTCCATAATGGGAAAAGTAAGGACGATTGAGATCTTGAGAGGACTGACCAACCTCGGAGTTTGACAGCTGTAAAGACAACTGATACTCCTCAGGAGAAATATTCTTTGGAATAGCAGAAGCTATGTAAATGTCTTCAGGAACTGATGAGGTCTTGGTTGACTGAGTAGTGACAGTGGGTGTAGACGCAGCTATGCAGACAGTAGGCCTAATAGGTACTAATGTGACGAAAGGAGATGCCGTGAGAGGTGTCGATGGCGACATCCCTAACGAAGGAATAACCGACCTCGTGGACGGAGTCGATATTCCCATAGAGGCCACAGTGGGCATAACCCGACTTAAAGACCTATATCCAGCGGGAAGCGAAGGACCATGTGAAGACATGACAGAAGATTCAAGGATGTTTTCTGGAAAAAGCTAGTAATCTTCACCAGATGTAGGAATTTCCTCACTAGGAGAAGGATTGGGTGAGTCCATATCTGACCCTGCTGCAAGATCTTCTAAGAGACGACGAGGACTAGGAGGTAGAACAGCAGGCAAGAAAGGCGATCCCAATGTAAGAGGAGGGAAGTGTTCCCCTACTCCAAATCCAAACCAAGCGTTGGACACGGGCCAATTGAAGTCAACTGGTCCACCAAAGGGAAGCTCAGATATAACCGGTCCCCCGTCGGGAAACTCGGATACAATAGGCTGCTGCTGCTAAGCAGAGGACTGAGAGACCTCTGATGAATCGTCTGTGTAAGGACTACCAGTAGACGAAACTGAGGGTTCCGCCACTGTGACAGTAACGAAAAGAGGAAGAGATCAAAACAAAGACACACGGGCAAACTAAGGCAAACAACAACAGGCCGAAAAATCAATCTCTAAATGGGCGTGTGATTGTAGGTGATTAATTTTACCACATTGAAACTGGAAAATTTTACTGTTTCATGTTTTAAGAGTCTAGAAACAAGTAAAAGATGACTCTATCTCTTTCAATTTGGAAACAAGCGTGAAAGGACAAGCGCTTGATGATCTTTTCAAATTTAATGAGTTAGAAAAGATTGAAATGACTGCTCTGGTAATCTAGGCAGATGGGTGTACCAGATATCCGTGAACTGCCATATACACTTTGGTTAAAAAATGAAAGAGAAATCAACCAAGGACTTGACATACGTGCAGGTAATCTCCCCGAATGGTGTGTCCGATGTATCACGGGTAAAAGGCGGCAGACTCGGCTTCCTACGGATAAAGGATAGCAACCTGGTGGTGTCTCCCTTTATATACACGACGGTACGGGGAGCACAAGTCCGTACTAGCACTGTCTAAAGCCAAAAGGCGAACGACAACTACTAGGTTTAACGACGCCGGAACACGTCACTAGCCTAGACCTCTAGATATTGTGTTAATGTTTCAATGTTGCCTTAGGTTAATTGAATAAATTTTATAGTTGATCTTCAATTTATGTTTCAATTTCAGGCCCTATCGAATGTTGCATCTCAAAAATCTTCTAAATGCACACTACATGCCACAATATATCACTTTGTTCGATGAAGAGCTAACTACGGGAAGGTTGAGAGCTTTTCAAATAACAACAAAATGATCACAAAAACATCCACTACTGTCTCTAATGCAAGCTAATGAAACTAAAAACTTTTCTTTTAGAGTTATATAACACTAATAATGTGGAAAAGCTTTCAATTTTCACTAAACTAATCAAAAAATGCAAAGAGATTTGTTTTTGTATTTTTAATGTTTTAGAGCAAATGCACTAAACGAATGAAAAACTAGTGAAGAAACCAATTCGAGAAATGACAGTGAGAGAGCCGAAAAAACAAGTTCACTCAATGCAAACACACACAATCAAGACCCAAATTGATGAAGAAATCCCTCAAAACAACGAATAATTTCAGAAAGACTCACACAAATTGTGTAATCTAGGCTTGGAACGAGACAAAGCGAAACTTGAATGAAAGAAAGAACAATCACTCAACCAACGCAATGATACAATGGAATCCAACAAAACGAATGCAAAGAAGCGAAAAAAAAGTTGACTGGAAAAGCGAGAACCAAAAACTCTCACGAGAGGCTCAGCACACTATAG
Organism: Pinus albicaulis; assembly: GCA_034641835.2. NCBI lineage: Eukaryota > Viridiplantae > Streptophyta > Pinopsida > Pinales > Pinaceae > Pinus > Pinus albicaulis. The sequence continues at coordinate 36,262,203 of MU968480.1, forward strand.
CACCTAGAAGCCCTCGGGCTAGAATGCAAAAACTGATGGTAAAGGGTAAACAATCGGAGGACAGGGGCCAAACACAATCAACAAAGACTCCAAGGCACTCAAGCAGTCGGAAAGATGACACCAGGACCCAAAATCAAGCCTAGAGGGCTAAAAACAAGCAAACCCTAACACCAAACAGTTGGCACGACTGTTTGGCTGTAATCTGTGCCAAAACAGTGTTGGTGCAGGGGCCTACCTTGCAACAAGCGCCCGTTGGCACGACTGTCAAGCTATAAACTGCGCCAATCGAGTTTACTATGGGAAGAAATGAAAAAAGAGCAAACAGAGACTGGATCAGGTCTTCTGGGGGCTGAACAGGGGTTTGACACCAAAGGAGGAAAACCAGAAGAGAAAAAAATTAATCAAAAGCCAAAAACAACCAAAAGAAGAAAGACTAACTCCAGCTGGCTCTCCCCAGCGGAGTCGCCAGTTTGTTGAGGAGGTAAATTCCCTCTGCGGACAGAGGCGATCCCTACTAGCCCAGATCGGGTCTAGCAACAATCAAGTCACACAGTGACGCAGGTTCCTAGTTACAAAACCACAAAAATCATAACGAATTGCCTACCTCCAATCCGATGTTTCTCGTCCCTCGCTTGGTAGATCACGATCCTTCCGCTCGACACGTCCGAACACCTGCACACATGCAAGGAAACAACGACGTACAACGTAAAATCTAAAGCATGTAACCATACATTAGTTAGAGAGGATATAATTCGTTGCGTAAAGAAATAAACACATGAATGGAACCATAATCAAAGTCGCTTATATTAAAATAACAAAGGAAAGATTACAACCCAAAGCTTTGACGCTTGATCTTCCTTCGGCGGGGCTAACAGCGGAGCACGTCTCAACAAAGCCTGTCGGGAATCTGGACAAAGCTCTCTCTCTTCGGCTTGGCTCTCAACAGCTGTCTGGCTGTAGTTTCCTTCCTACAAGTTCAGCTAGCTTGCTAATGGAGAAGGCAAGCTTTTATAGATGGAGGAAGGGGAGTTGGGATCCCTACAATCATGGGATAGGTCCTATCTCTAAGGAAGCTTCCATGATAGGTGGAAAACCACTTCCTATACATGGAGATCCGAAGCCAAACCACCCAACTCCTTTTGATGACTCGTTCAGGAGTTTGTTGGAATCAAACTTCCGCCATTTATTTTTAAAAAACATCCCTTATTAAGCTTGGCGCGAGTGAGACACAGGAACAAAGCGCCAGCTGGCGCGCCCTCTATGGTGGATTTCCCCCATTGGCGCGAGGGCTGAATTTGCTAGTTGCACCAAGGCAAAAAAATCTGTTTTTAGGGTTTTTCAGATGAAACTTACTTCAGAGGAATCTTCGTCCTTATGCAAGGGGATGCCATGAAAGTGGTTTCAGGTCATGTCACTGCTCACAGGTCATGGGAATAGCCCTCCAATGTGCGGGACAGGGGATTGCAGGGACGGTGACAAAATGCTGTGTAACAGTAGCGGAATGGAGGAGTTTTCAACGGGAGCCAAGGAGTGATGGAGACAACAATGCAGTAGGTAGAAACGCCTACTTCTGGAGCAGCTCAGAGTAGAGCAACAACAACATAGCAGTAGCAACGCAGTGTAGAGTAGCAACAACGCAATACATCAGAGGGACAATGCAGTAGTTATCAACAGTCAGAGTCTTCAACATCGAGGTGCATCCACTGAACAATTGTTCAGTTTTTGGGTGATTTTAGTTGCTTCTCTCAGCGGCTGAGTTGCAGTGTTAGCAGTGGCAGTGCTAGCAGCATAGCAGATGCAACACTTGAGAGGGAGCTGTAGTACATATGCAGCAGTGGCAGTGGTAGTGGTAGTATGGGCAGCAGTACAGTTGTAGCAACAACAGTGGCTGATGGATAGCTTGTCAGACTTCAGCAGCGCAGAGGATGCTTCAGGGTTAGAGTAGTATGCAACAAGCATGTTGTTAGAGCACTTTCCTCGCTAAGAGGTAGTGTTGAATTTTGGTAGCATTGGAAATGCTCTAAGTCTCAAAGTTTGTGGAGAGGCTTAGGCACTGGTATTCCAAAGAACTCAGAAATCATTTGTCAAAATTCGACTCAGATTATGTTTTATTGTGAAAATTAATTATTTTAATGGGGACCCTAACTCTAAACTTAGGGAAATTAAATTATTAAAGGGTATTAATAAAACAGAGTGAGAATGATCTAAAAAGCGAAAATCAAGTCATGTTATAATCTTAGCCGTTGATTAGAGATCTAATCTCGGCCGTTGATTTCTCAACGCGAAGACTATAAAGGAAAGCTTGAGGGTCATTTGGAAGGGGACACCGAGTGAATCAAGTGATCGATTTTTCTGATGGAGCAAGTGCTCGGACGAAGATCAGATCTAAGTGATTCTAGTTGCAGTGAGGGGCAGAGACAGTTATTGGTTGGAGGATCTTCTCCGAGACCAAGAATACATAGTAGAGAGGCAACATGACCAACAGAGGAAGCAACGCAGCCTCCAGAGGGTGTGACGCAGGCCCCAGAAAGGGTCATGCAGGCCCACGCGTGAGCCTGCGCAGTGCTTTTGAGAGACAATCCGAGATTTGCTGGAGATCGGGGTTTCCGAGCTGGGAGGGCTGAAACTCGATTTTCTGAGAGGCAGATCGATTCAATGAGGAGGGGACTCAATCCACAGAAGTCCCCACGCAGGCATATGCATCTACTGCGCAGAGGGAGCTGGGGTTTCGCCAGTTCAAATCCAGATCAGTTAGGACTTGCATTGTGAGGTAAAACTTGTTATATTTTTGTTTGCCGTGATTTCTCTATACTGGATAGCCAACAAGGCATCCAAGATTGTATTCATAAACTGCTGCTTAATAATATCAAACCCTTAGAGTTGCTGTACCGGTTTTCTCGCAATGGTTTTTTTGGGGACTTGGTCCAAAATAAAGGTGTCCTTTGTGTGATTTACTTCTTGCTCAGTTTCCTTGTTTCAGAATCATAAAGTATTAAGTGTAGGCTGCTTCAGTAATTTACTTTAGTAATTCATGAAGAAATATGAATTAATTTTGTAATGTAATTTACATAATAGGAGAAGTAAATTTAGTGAGTTGCAGTAGGATTCCAAAGATTGTCAGATCTAGGAATTTTCACATTGTGTAGAGATGTGACGTAGAGGAAGAGTGCACTAGTCTAATTATTTTCTTGGAGCTTCTTGAAGTCTAGGGTTCAAATTTCATATCTTGGAAGTTTGAGATTAGAGTTTTGTGATGAAACCCTAGGGTGTATTTAATGAAGAAGAAGAGAAGAGGATGTCTTGCCTTGGAGGACTTGTTTGAGTGATTCGTGCATATTTGAGCTCCTTGATCGAGGTAGGTTTTTTCATTGTTTGCCCTAGCTAGGGTTTTGGATAGCTAGTGGATTGTACTATCCTTGTGATAAGGCTATTGTATGTATGGCAAGTTCATCTTATGCACAATGATGAAATTCTCAGCCATCCAATATTGGTATAAATTATAGATTTGAATACAAGTGATCTATGTTCTTCATGAATTGTTTTATACAACAGAATATATGTCTTTGATTTGACATAAGTACTAGTAGTACGCAAGTAAAGGACAATTATGTTAAGTGATTTAACATCATAATTGAAGAAGTTAAGTGTTGTTTCACTGTTGTTAGTACTGCTGCTAAATGAGTTGTCAGATATGGTTTATGCATGATAAGATTGCCCTAGATGGCGCTTAGGTATCTTTTCTCCTTGGATTGTTTAGAAGATTTGGTTGTTAAAGGTTGTAATATTGTTCACTTCTTACTACTATTTTGTTATATTTTTTTATAACAACCCTAAGGTTGAAAATTGACAAGGTTAAGATTTGGGAAACCTCTAGTTTAAGAGGTGACATTTTTGTTTTGTATTTAGTTGATTTGAATTGGAATTTTCCAGACAATTTGGGAAGGCTATGGAAATACACAGAATCAAAGAAAAAACAATTATGTTACAAAAAACCATAGAAGAAAAATCCCAATAATAATTGGATATTGATGGGTGGCTCATTAAGCACGCGAACAATTGAGCACATATTTGAGGAAATCTTATTATGTGGTCTTTTCTAATCCTTCAAGGCAGAAGCTCCTGAAGTGGGAGCGCTTGTGCATCCTTAGTAGACATAGCAACTGAGATGACTACATAATTTTTTTGGTTTGCTAGAGTCTCTATGATTTTTTTGATTTGCTAGAGTCTCTATGATTTGCAGGACTAGCCTATAGTCTAAGAAACTGTGAGCTAGGGGCATTTAAGTTGTCAAAGTCATTGAGGGATTGCACCTGGCCTGGGCCACACCAATTCTTAACATGGTTGGATTTTTTGGTGCCCCCTTTCATCTACTGAGTTTTGAACCGTGGCCACCTCACAAAGCGAAACCCTTGAAATCCGATTGCACTATAATAGATTTGACTATTAAATTGAAGGACATGGGGGTAGGCTTTGATCCACTTATGTGTGCATGGGTCACGAGACTGTTTAATATAATTTCCTTTGGGCACAACCACACATTCAACCATTAACTCAAGGTGCCTCCATGGCTTCAGGCTAGGCCCTCATGGGAATTGAACCCTATTTTCCACCATTGGATCTAACCCTTTTGGGCAAGATGACTACCTCTTTAGGTCCAATGCGTTGTTAAAGTTAAGTTAGCCCTATAAATCAATATTAGTGGTTTATCAAGGTAAATTCATATGGTTGACTATTTGTTGGTTGCTCACATGCCTAATTTATGGCTTTTGTCATAATATTAGGATTAGGGCTTTGTCAATCAGTATAGGTAGAGTCTTTTCTCTTAAAATAAAGCATCATTGGGCAATTATATCTCTTATATTCATAGTTTTTAGGTAAAATGCATTTTTCCATATATTTGGATGGCAAAGTACGATGTTTATCTTTTGTTAGGGAAGGTTATGTCTGGCCCATAACTTGGAAACAATGCTTACTCTTGCCTTTCTGTATTTTATGCACAAGTCATAATATTTTAGTTATATTATTTCTAGATGTTGAAATTTGGTAGTTCGGAAGGTATTTCCGAGTGGAGAATCCCTTGGGGGCTTTATGGTTTTGAGTTTGCGGTTTTGGACCCAAAGGAGCGGGCTTGAAACCCAAGAAAAAGAAATTACTAAATTTAATTTAATTTTGAGTCATGTAGGCTCAGGTTGGCCAACAAGGCTAAGAGACATGACCCTTGGGGTTTCACACCCATTGGACTAGTATATATAGAAGCCAAAGGATAGGGTAAGTACACAAATTGAACAAGAACTTTCACTTGTGAAGGAGGCCAAAACCTGTTGAAATTGTGTATTTGGGGTAGCATCAGTTGTGCTCTAGGTCCTAAATTCTGAGGAAGGACTAGAATTCACCTGATCTACAAAACCCAGAAATGGATTTGGGAAATTTCATGTGGTTTAGGAGATATTAAATTAATTAATTATTTTAATGTATTTCCTAAGTTAAAACTTAGGAAAATAAAATAATTAAAGTGAATTTAATTAAACATGTGATGAAATTGTCTTAAGTCACATGGATCAAGCTTTCTTTTAATCTTAGCCATTGATTCAAGATTTGATCATGGCCATTGATTTGTCAACGAGAAAAGTATAAAGGAAAGGCTTGGGGTCATTTGTAAAGATACGCAGAGGCAGAGCACTGAAGCTAAGCTGAGATAGGGTTGCTAAGAATTCTCAGAAGTGTTTTAGTTGTAGAAAGGGGAATTTAGACCAAGGGGATGATCTGATCCCAGGGTCTAGAATACACAAAGAGGCAGGGAAGAGATCAGCTCAAGGACAACGCAGAGAAAGGCAGCAACATCAAGGACAACGCAGAGGAATGTAGCAGCAGGGACAACGCAATTTTTAGGAAACCCTTCAGGGGCAGCGCAGTGATTGCGTCACGCATTCTGGGGTAACGCAGTGGCAGCGCTGAGGGTTTGGAGGCCTTCCAAGGTTGACACTGAACCTGTTAGGGGCTTCAGAGGTTGACGCAGAGCCTTTCAGGGGCAGCGCTGGGGTTTCTAGGCCTAGATCTGGCTGAGTTTTGTAAATCCCGTTTGAGGGTGTGGATTAGTCAGTATTTTTGGTCTTAGATCAACCAAGAGCTGTAGATCTATAGTTTTCTCTGTAGGGTTTTCCAGATCTGGAACCCAGAGTTGTGTATTCAAAAATATTCTTAATAATAGAACCCTCCAGCAGCCAGAGACCGGTTTTCCCACATTGGGTTTTTTCGGGGATAGTTTGTCCAGAAATAATTGTCACTTTGTCAATGTGTGGATGTGCTTATTCTTGATCTGAATTGGTAGAGATCTACTATGTGTTTTGCTTCGATGTTAACTTGAATTTATTCAGTCGATAACTTATATAAGTAGGAGGCGCTTAATTGGATTAACAGTAATAATTTCTACATAAGTATAAGGATTCAGAAATTTCTACAAAACCAACTAGTAAGCCGCAAGGTGTGGCGAGGATGAGGTCTGTTTTAAGTCTACGTAGGCTGGCCGGAGAAGGTCACAAGGCTAGCAGGCAACTACATGAGGGCCGCGGGGGTTGCAGGTAACTGTAGGAGGGCCGCAAGAGTGGCAGACAGGGTTGAGGGACTGTAGGACAAGGCCGAGGGCTTTAGTTAGTAGACAGAGGGCTACAACATATTCGCAAGAGTGGAAAAAGGTTACAACAATGGTTGAGGGGTGTGTTGGGCATGCCAGGAGGGTTGCCAAGTCACCAAGAAGCAGTCCAGTGGTGGTTGTAGGCTACAACAATCAGAAGGAGTTAGCTGGGTAGTTTTAGGAGGGATAGAAGCTACTGAGTTTGCTACAACATGTGGCTATAGATTTTTGAGACAAAGGACAGACTCAAAACATTGGTTGTTGCACTGCTAAAGTGGGCATAAGTCTTCAGTTAAGGTGGACAATGAGTTGGTTGCAAAGGATAATAACAACCAAGGGATTTGCCCAGGTATGTACCTGTAAGTAATTTTGTTTTTGGACAAATGGAGGCCTAAGGGACTTGGTCTCAGCCCTAGCTATACAAGTCAAAGGATAAACCTAATATTAGCAATAGTACAGGGATTGCAAAGGGCCATTATCCTTGGTACAAATCCCTTAGGTTTTCTTATTGAAGGTCTAATAAGAAATAAGTGTTTGGCCATAAATTCTTGTTTACTATATTGATTTGATTGCTATTACATTTCTGTTGTGCAAAGTTGTTTGAAGTTAGGTAGTACTAGTTTGTTTATGTTCCTAGTTGAGGCATAAACCAGACCTATGGTGTGTGGAAATTTTAACATGGTATCAGAGCTACTTTGAAGGGCATCTAGATTAGAGTGTACTTAGGAGGGTGCTATGAGACTGTTGCAAGAAGCAATATTGATGCCAAGTGAGTTGGCTAGACATAGAGACGAAGGTTCAGATAAGGAGCTATGGATATGTTGGACAACTTGAGGTTCAACAAAGAATAGGTTGGAGATGCGGTCTTGACTGGTTTGGCGATGAGATAGGGTGGGAGTTCTAGTGGATTGGTGGAGAACGCGGTGTGCGACAGTATGTTGAGTGGTGGATAGCTGACACAGTTGATGGACTTCTGTTGAGTCTTGACTTGTCAAAGTAAGTTGAGACAACTTAGATACCTTGGCAAGGAGTGCTTTGGCATGGACGAGGTAGCTTTGTGTGGATGGGAGGTTAATTGTGAGAGTAGAGTTGCACATCCAATAGTGGAGCCATGTGCATATGAGATGTTTGACCTAGGAGGATGAGGACAGTTGCGGAGTTGAGTTGCAGTGGTCTAGAGTGGACTAGGCCAAGTGTTCAACCACAACTCGGGATTGACCTTGAAAGGACACAAGTTCAGTTGCAACACTTTTTGTGAGAGAAAGTAGACTGAGCCAAGAGGGGGTTGTGTAGTCTCAAAGGGAGTTTGGCTTTAGAGGGAGTCAACAAGCTTAGATGGAGAGTTAGCTGCCGAGTGGAAGTCTAACCTTCAGGTTCAAGCGAGAAAGTGGAGTCTTTCGAGCCATGTAAGGAAATTCCTAGACCATGCAAGGAAGTCATGGTGCACACAAGGAAAAGTCATGGGACATGCAAGGAAGTCATGGTGCACGCAAGGAAAAGTCATGGGACATGCAAGGAAGTCATGCACCATGCAAGAGAAAGTCACGATCATGCAAGGAAAAGTCATGGCACATGCAAGGAAGTCATGGCTATGGAAGGAAAATTCATGGTGCTCTGTCAAGCTCTGTTTTATATCTTTTGAATCTATTCGAGTAGGGGGTTGCAAGCAGCCGCTGGAGGGCTGCAAGGGTTGCAGGAGTGGTAGACATGGCCGAGGAATTGTAGGACAAGGCCGAGGGCTTCAATCAATAGACAAAGGTCTATAAAAACTTCACAGGAGTGGAAAAAGGGTACAACAAGTATTGAGGAGTGAGTTAGGCATACTAGGAGGCTTGCCAAGCTATGTTGCACGAAACATCTAGGAGCTGAGTGTTTTGGGCTGTACCAATACCCAAAATGCCAAAACGTTTTCAAAATGTGGGCATCATGTAATCATCTATGTGAGTTAATTTAGACTTGGTTTTCCTTCTAAATTGTCAGCTATGGATCTTATTCCTTTTTTTCTTGCATGATAATGTGTTATATAGATATATGTATCGACATTTCCTTTTAGGGAGTTGACGTTTCTGAATGTGCCCGTTCCAGAAACTCCGAAATATATATATATATATATATATATATATATATATATATATATATATCGACTTTTCCTTTTTGGGAGTTGACGTTTCTGAATGTGCCCATTTCGGAAACTCCGAAATGTTTTGGCATTTCATGCAACATAGCTGCCAAGTCACCAAGAAACAGTCCAGAGGTGTAGGCTACAACAGCCAAAAGGAGTTGGATGGGTAGTTTCAGGGGGGCTAGAAGTGCCCAAGTTTGCTACAGCAGGTGGCTGTAGGTCTCTGAGACAAAGGACAAACTCAGAACATTGGTTGTTGGACTGCCAAAGTGGGCAGAGTTCTTCAGTCAAGGTGGACAGTGAGCTGGTTGCAAAGGACAGCATCAACCAAGGAGGACAGTGGGCTAAAGGGATTTGCCGAGGTATGTACAACAAATAAATTAATTGCTGTAAGTTTTGTTTTTGGGCAGATGGAGGCCTAAGGGACTTGGCCTCAGCCTTAGATGTACAGGTCAAAGGATAGACCTAATATTAGCAATTGTACAGGGATTGTAAAGGGCCATGATCCCTGGTACGAGAGCCCTTAGGTTGTCTTATTGAAGGACTAATAAGAAACAAGTGCTGGGCCATAAATGCTTGTGTACTATATTGATCTGTTTGCTGTTATATTTCCACTGTGCAAAGTTGTTTGAAGTTAGGCACTACTAGTGTTTATATGCTCCTAGTTAAGGCATAAATCAGAGCTAGGGTGCGTGGAAATTTTAACACTAGATATTTGGGCCATTTTCTTAATAATACATGTTTTATTTTGTTATGTCGGTTATATTTTGTTGTAGTCTGTTCTTGTGCCAGGTTGGACCATTACAAAAATTTGTTATTGAATTGCAAGGATTCTTTTAAAGATTCGGCAAGACTCTTGACAATGAGGATAATTTAGTTTTAGTTTTACTTGTATTTACACATTATGCAAAATTCATATTATGGATTATTGTTTGTGGTTTATGTGCATCAAAATATGTAATGATCATCTACTTCAATAGCATGTGCTATACATGGGTGCATTTTGCTACTGGATATGAATGTGTTTGCTTGATATAAAGTGAAATCACGATTCATGCTTGGTTACAATATCTTATTTCAGGGAATATATATATATATATATATCATGGTTCCTTGGTTGCAATATCTAATTTCAGGGCAGAATTCGATAGATGGATTTCCCCTGAAATAAGATATTGTAACCAATATATATCTTCTTGCATGATGCATTTCATGGGGAAACTCATCTAGTACTTCCCTTCATTCTGAGGATGGTACCTAGGGTAAACTGGATTATTTAGGGCTTATGGCCAGGTCAACGGACAATTGGCTCATGAAGAGAGCAAGCATGTCAGAAAGTGGGATTTGAGCCTGGGTGGGGGAGGATAACAACTTTCCTCTCAGAGACTTGAGCTACACCCAATCGACTTCATGGTAGGAATATTATGGATCACTTTGATTTTTTACATTTAGGGTAGAACTGGTTTTTGAGAAGATATGTGGTCATTACAACTGTCTTTAAATTCTTAATTTTGGAAATATGTAACTTCTGTCTCCTTTAGATGCTTCATTGCTTACATTTTAATTCTTTTTCTCTAATGTTTTATTTTATTTGTAGGTATTGTGATTTCAAGACAAACATTCTTAATGAGAGGTTGCACTCCTTGGGAAGAAGGCACTCAAAGTATGTCTTGAGCATAACCTTTTACAAATTGACTTGTGCTTCACATATTTTGTAAATCATATGCTTGTTAGCTCTCAAGTGTATACCAATATTAGCATTCAAGAATTTTGCCTATTTGCATAGCTCTTCAATTTTATTTTACTAAGATTATCTCCTTAATTTTAGTTCAATAAATAATGTTTTGTGCAGATATATTTTCTCGAATCAATAGCTTTGAATTGCTTTTACTCTTGACAGGTTTCTACAATTTTGGTTCACAATTGGCATTGGATTTGGCATTTTTGCAATGGTTGGAGCTATCATGGTTAGAACCTTTTCTATGCTACATCTAACTATTGTTCCCTTGTTTGTAAATTCTTCATATTTACTAAAATTAAAAATCATTCTCGACCCATAACATTGCAGGATGGCTTTTGTTTTTCAATATCATATAAGCTTTTCAAATGGCATGTTATAGCTGGAAGTACTTTGAGGATTTACCAGCTTGCATTAGTTTAATTAAGCAGGTTGCAGCAGTTCAAATTTTATGCTTGATATCCTTTGCTTTAATGTTTGTGAGAATTAATCTTCACTTGTGGCCAAATGGCAGCCTACTTTGTGGGTAGTAGAGGTTCTCAATGAACCAACTTGTAGGTAGTAGTGGGTAGTTACATTGTTATTACACTTTATTGTAATTGGAGTAAGGTTTGCCCAGGCCCCTCCTTGATGCTAGTGCCTTAACGTTTGTAGGAATGGTAGAAATACATCACATCCCTCATTTGTACTATTTTCACATTCAAGTGTGTTTAATCATTCCTTGCCTAAGGGCACCTACTTCAATTTGCTCTATTTGTGTTGCGCTCTATTGAAGTTTTTTGTGGCATTGTTATCTTTAGCTTGTTTATTGGATTAGGGTTTGTTGGAGAATTAACTGTAGATCCTCTACCTTATGATTTCTAACATAGTACCAAAGCTACTGTGGCTTTTCCTTCCTTCATCCAGCAATCTTGAAATTTTTTCAGATTTGAAATTAGGGTTTCAACTTTATTTCAAGGGATGTAAAAATTGTTGATTTTTGGTTAGCATTGGATGTGCTCTAAGTCTCAAACTTTGTGGAGAGGCTTAGACACATGCATTACAAATAACACAAAAATCGTTTTGGGAAATTCCACCCAGAAACAGTTTTATAAGAAAAATTAATTATTTTTAATGAGGACCCCAAGTCTTAGTAAATTAAAATAATTAATCAATATTAATGAAAATTGTGGGTGAATCTTCTAGATAAAGCATATCAAGTCTAATATCATCTTAGTCGTTGATTAGAGATCTAATCTCGGCGGTTGATTTGTCAATGAAAAGGCTATAAAGGAATACTTGAGGGTCATTTGTAAATTACATCGAGAGGATCTAGAGATCGAATTTTTCTGACGGAGTAATGCTCAGATGAAAATTAGATCTAAGTGATTCTTGATTGCAATTGAGGGGCAAAGTAGTTTCGGTTGGAGATTTTCTCGATCCGTGAATACACAACAGAGAAGGCAGAGAGTAGATCAACAGAGGTAGCGTAGAAACGACACAGAGGTAGCACAATTCTGTAGGGGCAATGTTGCGGCCTTGAGGAGATTCGAAGTTCAACTAAGGATCAGTTAGATCTAGTGCCGGAAAGCCGGGGTGTGAGACCCGAAGAGGCCAGAAGGGCAGATCTAGCTAATAGAAGACCATAAACGTGGAATCCACACAGTCCTCACGCAGAGTGACGCAGAGATTGCGCAACGCAGTGAAGGGCTTGGCATTCGGGGTTTGTTGGTCAATCGGGCTTCCAGTATCAGTGTGAGATTTCTCTCACTAACTCTTTGTTAGTCATATTCTCTGCAGGGATAGCGAAAAAGGCATCCTAGATTTGTATTCAGATAATTACTGCATAATCTATAAACCCTTAGATTTGCTACACCGGTTTTCCCGAATTGGGTTTTTCCGGGGACATTTGTCCAAAAAGAAGCTTAGACACTTGTATTACAAATAACCCAGAAACTAAGTCACCGGATACTCCTAAAATGCCATCGAATCCCCGAATCCCCGTGTCGGACACCTACTCGTACCGGATTCGGCCCCAATTCAAAGGATACGACGTATCCGTACGGGGTACGGTCGGGATACGGCGTGTCCGAAAAGGGATACGCTGTATCCTGACCGTACCCCGTCAGATACGCCGTATCTCGTATAGCTGGGCCCGCGGCAAGCAAAATCACGCTATTTTTTTTATAAAGTGCGGTTTTTCTTCTCTATTTTGTCATCCATTTCATTTGTGAAGTGAGAAGGAGAGCTATTGTGAGCAAGGAGAAAGGGAGTTCTTTCGAAGAGATTCGAGCATCCGGTAAGTGCATTGTCCCTCTATATTTTGCATTTAGTTTGTTGTTAGTGTTTGCATGTGCATATGTTTTATATATTTAGTTGTTTTTGTTTATTTTTTACAGTATTCATGGCTCAATCAAAGGCAGCAAGACAGGGGCAAAGAAAGGGGAAGAATGTCTCCATTGGAGATGCCCCTCCTGTCCCTCTTTCATCAGGGTCTGCAAGTATTCCATCCATTGGAAGTGGGGATGCAACAATAGCTTCAAATGTGCAGGGAAAACAAATTGTTGACCCCAAATACCCATTGTGGAAATATGCGACAAGAGAGGAAGGGGCAGCAAAAAAGGGAGGAGGAAATTGTTCATGGAAATGAAATTTTTGCAATGGCCATTTCAATGGCACATATTTCCGTGTGAAAGCTCATTTGTTGGGTATTCTAGGTTGTGGCGTTAAATGTTGTACAGCAATTGAATCGCCAGATAGGAAGAAAATGGAGAAAGAGCAGAGTATTGGTGAGGCAAATGTGGTAGCAAAATCAAAAAAATCCAAGACTGATGACCCCCTTCCATTCTTGAGGAAAAGCAGCAGCAAGTTCCCTTTTGAGACTTCTAGCAGGGGAGAATTAGCAAAGAGAAAGGCAACTGCAGTTGGTCCAATGGACAAGATTCTCCAAAAAGAGAAAAGGGAAGAGCTTGACCTCACCATTGCATTTTTTTTCTATCAGAACTTCATATCTTTTAATGTTGCACGGTCACCTCTATTTATTGAGATGTGTCGAGCTCTTTGTCATGGGGCTCCATCGGGGTATGTGCCTCCTGGGTCAGAGAAGCTCAGAACCACATTGTTGACAAAGGCAAAGAAAGAGGTGGACAAAATGCTTGAGCCTATTAAATCAGCATGGCCAACATCTGGGGTTAGCATTGTTTCTGATGGATGGACAGATCCAACACGCCACCCACTCATTAACTTCATGGTGTCATCCATGAATGGTGCATTTTTCTTGAAAGCGGTGGATGCACTTGGAGAGTACAAGGATGCACAATATATGGGTGAGTTATTTCTCAAAGTTATTGAAAGTGTAGGTGCGGATTGTTGTGTGCAAATCATTCCAGATAATGCACCTGTTTGCAAGGTTGCTGGCATGATTGTGGAAGCAAAATATCCACAAGTATTTTGGACACCTTGCATTGTCCATTCATTGAACTTGGCACTGAAATCTATTGCTTTTGATGTGCTTTGGATTGGAGCCACTATTGAGGATGCACGACATATCCACAACTTTGTAACAAACCATAAAAATGCCCTCACTATCTACAAGGAGTACATCAATCTATCATTGTTGAAGATTGCAGATACACGGTTTGCTTCTTCATTCATCATGTTGAAGAGGTTGAGGGAGGTCAAGACCGCTCTTGGGTCTATGGTTATTTCAGAGTTTTGGTCTTTTTGGAGAAAGACGGATCAAGCAACCTCAAAGAAGGTGAAGGACATAGTGTTGGATGATATATGGTGGGAGAAGGTAGATCTAATTATTCAGATCATGGAGCCTATCATTTCCTTGCTCAGATGTGCAGATACAGACCAACCCATCCTAGGAGAGGTTTATGAGGGATGGGATTCCATGATTGAGTCTGTGAGGACCATTATTTTACAGAGTCAGTGCCCAAAGTATGAGACATCACCTGAGGCCTTCTTCACCGTCATACAGGATATTCTTGTCAGCAGATGAGACAAGAATTGCACACCTTTACATTGTTTGGCTCACTCCTTGAACCCAAAATACTATAACCATGAGTGGCTGAATGGTGGACCTTCCCGCAGATTCCCCCCTCACATGGATGCTGAAATCTCACAGGGGAGGAAAGATGCATTGAGGAGGATTTTTCAGGATAGGGCATCCTTTGATGAGGTGGAGGATGCCTTTGCAGATTTTTTCACTGGCAGGGGGCGATTTGGAGGCTATGATTTGATTCGAGACAGGGGGGCTAAGAAGCCCCATTCTTGGTGGGCAACTCATGGGGCAACAAGCCCTCCTCTACAGCAGTTAGCCATGAGGTTCCTCTCTCGGGTGGCTTCATCCTCTTGTTGCGAGAGGAATTGGAGCACATATGGGAATTTGTATAGTGTGAAGAGGAGCAGGCATGAGCAGTCCAGGGCAGAGACAATGGTGTATGTGCACACCAACCTTCGTCTCATCTACAGGCAGAGGGAGGAGTGGTTGAAGGGAAAGACAAAGATGTGGGATGTCTTTCCTGATGATATGGGTCTGGACAGCAGTGTTGAGTTGGCATTGGCCAACTTGAATCTCAATGCGCCAGTGCTAGAGCCTGTCAGATTTGATGATGGATTAGAGGGGTCATCCTCCACACCAGCAGATGCAGAGATGATAGAGGAGGAGGATGCATCAGAGGCAGAGGAGAGCAGTGGTGAGCATGATGATCAGGATTTGGACAGTGATGCTGATTATGAGGATTGATGACTCTGACTCATTGAGGCTTCAGGCTTGTAGTCTTGTAGATTGTAGTTGATTTTGTATTTTCTATTTCTATTTGCCATTGGCAGTGTTCTTATGTAACACATTTTGATTCTGATGACTTAATGAAAAAACTACAGTATCTTACTATCTTCAATCTTGTCTTTCTGAGTAAATTTGACGATTGCATCA